>CM076578.1:214959467-215119651 GCA_034641835.2 Pinus albicaulis | reverse complement strand
ATTCACCCTAATATTTTTCGGGTCCGGATTTCCACAGCACGAGCGGCCCAAACAAAGATCCGCTCCAATCAATTTCTGCCACGTGTCCTCAATAAAAACTTGCCCTGCTCCCGGCTGCGGGTGCATTAGATGGCGTTTAAGGCGATGGGACATGGATATGGCGATTTCATATCAATCGCATTAACATTTAACGTTGTTCAATTAAGTTTTCACATAAAATCCGCATTAATTAATTTTTAACATTGTTCAAGATCAAACCTCCACTCCTCTTAGCGATTCTGCACGCTCCAATTTGATCTGGCCTTCGGCTCTCGTTATTAATGATCAGAGATTAATTATGACGGTGACCTGATCGTACTTGCGCTTAAGCCACAGCATCAAAGTAGCCATGGTTTTTCGTATAAGTCGGTTGGGTTGGATTACACCGGCCGCTAATTGTGACGATAAGGAGAAGTGGCTAGTCAACTCACGCTTGTGACCTTGCCGTATATTTCCATTTCTCTCTGCCTCACTGTCCGTCTTCCTCTCAATTGGAATTATGCTCTCTGTCTCCCTCTCCGTGCCCACCGCGCCTGAGACTGCACCCATGCCTCGCGTGCGTCATAGGATGCGTTGCCGCAGGGGGAGCACTAGAGGTCAACCCCTGCGGGCTCCCTCCAACCCCTTAACAGAGTCGACTTCCGGCCAGTCCAGTGATTATTACACAGGTCAATATCCAAATAATAGGAGTGGGCGGGGTCGGATTGTAGGATCTGGTCACCGTATGGATTCCCCTGCTCCTCGCTTCCCCACCGCTAGTTCACCTTCTCCCATGACGCGCACTGCGCAATTTTCCTTTAATTGCTCTCTCAACCGCCCGTGAATCATAGCTTTAGTCACTGTGGTCTTCCGAGAGGAGGCCCAAACGGAGGAAGAATGCACCCGTCCGGCGGGTCTGAGCTCGGAAAAAGCCGGCCAACATTCAGGCCTTCAGAAGGGGAGCCATGGCATGCATGTGGAGGGAGCACCTAGCGATCCTGGACCTTCTGAAGGATGGTGCCGAATCGTGGAGGAACCACTGGAGGAGTAGTTTGGTTAATTTTTTTTTCTTGCTTAGCAGGCCCATTTAATTGGGCTACTTTTAGATTATTTTACTGTGTTGGACCTTTGTAATATTTTTGAATTCTGTAAATTAAACGTTCAAGACTGGTTTCCCCGTATGAGGACAGTCTTCTTAATATTTTGATTTTTTGATGACAAATTTTCCATGTGTATGTTTCTCTCTCAACCGCCCGCGAATCACGACTTTAGTCACTGTGGTCTTCCGCGAGGAGGCCCAAACAGAGGAAGAATGCACCCGTCCGGCGGGTCTGAGCTCGGAAAAAGCCGGCCAGCATTCGGGCCTTCAGGAGGGGAGCCGTGGCATGCATGTGGAGGTAGCACCTAGCGATCCTGGACCTTCCGAAGGATGGTGCCGAATCGTGGAGGAACCACCAGAGGAGTAGTTTGGTTAATTTGTTTTCTTGCTTAGCAGGCCCACTTAATTGGGCTGCTTTTAGATTATTTTACTGTGCTGGACCTTTGTAATATTTTTGAATTCTGTAAATTAAACGTTCAAGACTGGTTTCCCCGTATGAGGGCAGTCTTCTTAATATTTTTATTTTTTGATGACAAATTTTCCATGTGTATGGCCAGGCAATGTTTAATTTGTTTTTATTGCTTAGCAGGCCCAATTAATTGGGTTGCTTTTAGTTTATTTTACTGTGCTGGACCTTTAAGTAATATTTTTGAATTCTGTAAATTAAACGTTCAAGACTGGTTTCCCCGTATGAGGGCAATCTTCTTAATTTTTTGATTTTTTGATGACAAATTTTCCATGAGTATGGCCAGGCAATGTTTTTGACTTCGGTGTAAGTTTATTCGCAATGTTAATAGATTAACTTTACTTTGAATTCTCACATGATTAGCGTTTTTCTTGATCTGTTCAAGGATTTTGGGTACTTTAATTTGTATTTGGAACGATGGACGTCGGTACTCTATCTGTTGCTTTACTGTTCTACATACTGCTATTTCACTTTCTTATAGATGCCTCGGGCATATTTGAATGCTTTCTCAGATTGTCGATAATCTCCATGTGGACCGTTACTGGATTTTATATCATGTCCTTGTATGTGACATGGGGTATTTTTCTATCATTGTCTCGGGTGGGACTTCCACTTTTCTGGATGGATATTTGGGTTCCAATCTTCAGATGTGAAAATGTAATGACTTCATGGACTGTTTTACTTCATATAATATATTCAAAACAACGTTTTTTCTCTTGTGAAGAAAAAATGATTAATGTTTATCACTCTGCCTTCAAAACTAGCGATGCTGGTCTATGTTGCTGGTTTATTGATATGGTCTGATGGTCTTTTTATATTTTGGACAGATCACACTCCTCACATGATTAGCGTTTTTCTCTGTTCAAGGATTTTGGGTACTTTAATTTGTATTTGGAACAATGGACGTCGGTACGTACTCTATCTGTTGCCTTACTATTCTACATACTGCTATTTCACTTTCTTATAGATGCCTTGGGCATATTTGGATGCTTTCTCAGATTGTCGATAATCTCCATGTGGACCGTTACTGGGTTTTATATCAAGTTGTTGTATGTGACATGGGGTATTTTTCTATCATTGTCTGGGGTGGGACTTCCACTTTTCTGGATGGATATTTGGGTTCCAATCTTAAGATGTGAAAATGTAATGACTTCATGGACCGTTTTACTTCATACAATATATTGAAAACATCATTTTTTCTCTTGTGAAAAAAAAAATGATTAATGTTTATCACTCTGCCTTCAAAACTAGCGATGCTGGTCTATGTTGCTGGTTTATTGATATGGTCTGATGGTATTTTTATATTTTGGACATATCACACTCCTCACATGATTAGCGTTTTCTTTGTTCAAGGATTTTGGGTACTTTAATTTGTATTTGGAACAATGGACGTCGGTACTCTATCTGTTTCTTTACTATTCTACATACTGCTATTTCACTTTCTTATAGATGCCTCGGGCATATTTGGATACTTTCTCAGATTTTCGATGATCTCCATGTGGACCGTTACTGGGTTTTATATCATGTCCCTGTATGTGACATGGGGTATTTTTCTATCATTGTCTGGGGTGGGACTTCCACTTTTCTGGATGGATATTTGGGTTCCAATCTTCAGATGTGAAAATGTAATGACTTCATGGACTGTTTTACTTCATATAATATATTCAAAACAACATTTTTTCTCTTGTGAAAAAAAAATGATTAATGTTTATCACTCTGCCTTCAAAACTAGTGATGTTGGTCTATGTTGCTGGTTTATTGATATGGTCTGATGGTCTTTTTTATATTTTGGACATATCACACTCCTCACATGATTAGCGTTTTTCTCTGTTGCAGGGTTTTGGGTACTTTAATTTGTATTTGGAACAATGGACGTCGGTACTCTATCTGTTGCTTTACTATTCTACATACTGCTATTTCACTTTCATGGACTGTTTTACTTCATATAATATCTTCACTTTCATGGAATGTTTTACTTCACTGTTGTAGGGTCTTGGGTACTTTAATTTGTATTTGGAACAATGGACGTCGGTACTCTATCTGTTGCTTTACTATTCTACATACTGCTATTTCACTTTCATGGACTGTTTTACTTCACTGTTGTAGGGTTTTGGGTACTTTAGTTTGTATTTGGAACAATGGACGTCGGTACTCTATCTGTTGCTTTACTATTCTACATACTGCTATTTCACTTTCATGGACTGTTTTACTTCATATAATATCTTCACTTTCATGGACTGTTTTACTTCATATAATATCTTCACTTTCATGGACTGTTTTACTTCAATGTTGTAGGGTTTTGGGTACTTTAATTTGTATTTGGAACAATGGACGTCGGTACTCTATCTGTTGCTTTACTATTCTACATACTGCTATTTCACTTTCATGGACTCTTTTACTTCATATAATATCTTCAAAACAACGTTTCTCGTCTTTTAAAATTTTAAATTTTTTTTTTAAAATTGAACCCTCCGTCGGTCTACCGACGCCTTGTAGACGTCGGAACTGCGACAACCCAGAAACGTCGGAAGAGAGACAGTATGAAAACGTCGGAAGCGCGACGTTCCAAACGTCGGACCACATATCGTCGGAATTACGACATCTTCCAGACGTCGGAAGAGTGACGTCCAAAACGTCGGACCACGTTTAGTCGGAATTGCGACAGTTTACAAGCGTCGGAAGAGCAACGCCAAAACGTCGGACCACGTTTAGTCGGAACTGCGACGGTTTATGAGCGTTGGAAGAACGACGTCCAAAACGTCGAACCACATTTCACTGGAAGTGCGACAGTTTACAAACGTCGAAGGCGCGACGGTTTGTGAGACGTCGGAAGAGTGACGCCTGTTCGGAACGTCGGAATAAGTGTCGATAGTGCGACACTTTTTACTTGCGTCGGAATGGCGACGGCATGACAAACCACAGTTTGTCCGCCCTTGAACTGTCGCTCTTGCGACGAATATGTGTCGGAATAGCGACGAATTGGCCGTCGGAATTTCCGCCAAATTCTCTAGTGAACAGAGCTAAATTATACTATAACTGAAAAAGAATTCTTAGCTATAGTGCATGCCATTAATAAATTTAGACATTACATCACTGGCTATGAAACTTTCATTCACACAAACCATTATGGCATCATATATCTAATGAAAAAACCAATCACTAATGGCAGAATAACTAGATGGTTATGACTATTGCAAGCGTTTAACATCACCATTTCAGATCGACCAAGAAAACAAAATACAATTACTGAATTTTTATCCAGGATTCAAAATGATAATAATGATATGCCTATAGAGGATAAATTTTCAGATGAATATCTTTTCGCAATATCTACTAAATCACCTTAGTATGTAGATATTGCTAATTATTTGGCTACATGAAAATTACCATCTCATTTGTTTCCCAGAGAAAAGAGGAAAATAATCCAAACAAGTGCTTCTTACTCATGGATCAATGAAGAATTGTATGACACAGGACCAGATCTCATCATCAGAAGGTGTGTAGGAGAAGATGAGATACCTGAGATAATTAAATCTTGCCATGATGAACCATGTGGAGGCCATTTCTCTGACAAAAGAACTACTTATAAAATCCTTCTCTTAGGATATTATTGGCCTTCCCTTTTCAAGGATGCCAAAGAATATGTTAAGAGATGTGACAATTGTCAAAGGATGGGGAAACCTATTCTTTCAAGTGAAATGCAACTAAAACCTTAGGTACTCATTGAAGCTTTTGGTAAATGGGCTTTGGATTTTTATAGTTCAATTAATCCACCTTTCAAAAAAAAGAGGTATATTCTGGTATGTACTGATTATGTTATTAAATGGGTAGAAGCTAAATCTCTTTCTTTTGCTACTGAAAATGTTGTAGTTTCTTTTTTTCTTTAGGACATATTCACTCGTTTTAGTGCCCCAAGGGAAGTTGTAACAGACCAGGGAACACAATTCACATCAAGAGTAGTATAGAGGCTAGTGGAAGAATATAAAATCAAGCACCCAAATTCCACTCCAAACCATCCATAAGAAATGGGCAAGTTGAATCTACAAACAAGGTGATTGAAGCCATTCTCACCAAGATTGTACACTTACACAAAAGTGATTAGGCAGAAAAGCTTCCAGAAGTTTTATGGGCCTACAAAACTATATGGAGGAGCACTACAAGACATAATCCCTATGAAAACAAGTCTTATTTCCAATAGAGTTCCATATCCAGACCTATAAAACAACAATCAAGTTGGGACTTGACTTTTCAGAGCAGAAAAGAAAAAGATGGGACAACTCAATAAATTTGATGACATAAGGAAAGATTCTATCCAAAGGACTAGCTTGGTTCAACAAAAAAGATCTAGATGGCATGAAAAATACATCAAGGAAAGAAAATTTCATCTAGGAGACTTGGCACTACTCTTCGACTCAAAATTCAAAAGTTTTCAAGGGAAGTTCCAAACTCACTGGCTTTGACCCTATGAGATCAAAGAAGTTTTTGACAATGGAGCATTTAGAATCAAGATTATGGATGAAGAGAAGATTCCTCTATTATTAAATGGACACCAACTCAAGATCTATTAAAATCCAATGAAAAGAGAGGAATTTGTCGAATTTTTCCAAAACAACTCTAATTTGAAGATGGTTGAGAAGAATTCTTCTTCTCAACCTTAATTTTTTTTTTCCCTTTTTCGTGTATATATATATATATATATATATATATATATATAATAATAATAATAATAATAATAATAAAATAATAGTAAATTTTGTATAAACATGAAAACCAATAGATTTTTGGCATGTTTTATACATAAAATTCAAGGTGAAAACCAAAATTATTTTGGCACCTTAAATTTTCTCTTACCCATTTTTCTAAAAATTTCCATTCTTCTAGCATCCCTTTCTTAAAAGAATAAGTGAGCTACAAAATTTATGGTGTTCTGCAGCTTTGACAGGTTTCTGCAACTTTGACAGTTTCTGCAGTCCAATTGACAGGAACATTTGATGATTCAGAAATAAGAAGTGATTGAATCCTTATGATACAGAGCACTTGCAAGATGACAACTAAAGGTTAGCAAGAAAATAAATCAAAGGTATGTAATACTTTAATTTAACAATAGGGGTCAACATATTACATGTATGAATTATACGGACATAACATTACCGAACAAATCAAAATCATTATTGTGAAAGGTTATAGTGTCATGAAAAATCCTTCATAATTCACAATTTATGTTTCGCCATCATATCACGATTCAAGTCTCGATTCATTGATTTGATGGTCACCTCAATCATAAATATGAATGCATAATGACTAATTCACTCACTTATACCCTCATTTCTCACTTTCCGGCCCTCTCATTTTTCCATCACCATCTACCTTTATGCTCCGAAGAAAAACCATACCAAGCTAACTGACCCGTTAAACAAAATAATTTTTAGAGGTGAAACATATTCCAACCATGGGTGAGATTGTCCGAACAGAGCCAACAGGGAAAAAATTCTTGGAAGGATATCCACAAGCAAGGGAATTGTTACAGAAAGCACAATGGCTAGAATTCATGGAAAAATTCGATGGTTTTCACAAGGAAAACATCAAAACCTTTGCAAGGGTTTTTGATGGCGTAGAAGTGGAAATAAGAGGTATTAAATTTACAGTGACATAATCTCTAATTGCAGAAACCACCAGAGTGCCTCATATAGGAGTGAAATGGCTCAAGAACAGAGTAATCAAAGGATATGACTGGATGGTTTTCTTGAAGAAACCAAGCATGGATATTATTGTCTTCAGGAAATGTATCCCTAGCTCTGCACTAAAAATTAAGTGGAGGAATTTTCTCTTAATCACCCAAAAATTTGTTACTTGTGAAGGTCAATTATAACGTGTGTTTTTCTATCATATAAGGCTATTGATGAATTTTCTTGAAGAACATGAAATGAACCTTCCATATTTCTTGTTGAATAGTCTTAAAAGGATGCCAGGGAATGTTCAAAAGAGAATTCAGTTCCTAGAAAACACAATGTCTCACCATGGGCTAGTGAAAATACTTGTTGAATTCCATCTTCAAAGTATAGGGGATACATGGGAAATATTTCTAGTCAGAAATCATTTTGAAGAAGAAACAAATGAACAACCAAGTAGTAGCATAATTCAGAAGAAAAGGATGGTTGAAACATCATTGGAACAAGAACCACAACAACAACAAGATTTGTTAGAAGATGACATACCAATTGCAGAAATTTTAAAGAAAATAAATACAAAATATGTTAGAAGAAAGAAGGCAGCAACAAAACATAAATTTCGCCCCAGAAAGAAAAGCCTAAAACTCAAAAGACCCATGTCACAGGACTAAGAAGAAGTACCAGGATAAACATACTGAAATAAGTACCCTCAAAAGTTGTAGAACACATTGATTTGGAGGCAGAAGAAAATTCAGTAAACTCTCAAAGAGAATCACCACCTGCCTACATTTCACCTCCTGGGAGTCCAAGACAAATTTTAGGTATTGAACCAGTACAGAAAGAGATTTATGATTACATAGAATCATTGGAGAAAAGAGAAGCAACCAAGGGACCAATTCCAAATCAAGAAGAAGAGAAGGACCAGTTTAATGAACCACAAGAACCTCCAGTACTCGACATCCTGAGAAATGAAATCTTTGAACTGGAGGCATTAAAAAAGTATATTAAAGGTGAAAATCAAACTTTTAAAGCTCAAAATGAAGTTCATATTTCTAAGAGTGATAACCTCCTACTACATTTAAGTCTATGGTACAAAAAGAACAAGAAATTGAAGGAAGGAAACAGGGCCATGAAGAGAAAATTCATTAAACTGAAGTACAAAATCCTTATGAAAAAGTGTCCAAGGATATGCAGTAACTTAACAGAGGTGACAAATTTTGTGTTTGTATGAGGAAAAACAAAACCTCCAGTGTGGGGGAATGTAGAGTCCTAGAATTGTTTTGTTTTGACACCCTTTTGAATCTATGTTTTCCTTCTTCTCTCATCACTATCAACCTAATAAAGGAAAAAACCATATGATTTTGACAAGTTAAAACACTTATGTGTCCTATTTTTCATATTTTCTAATATGGCCTATTGTTTTGTTAAAGATTACATTTAGCTACAGAATTAACACAATTCCGCATCTATTTCACAAATCCACAACTACCTCCATAGATAACAGGGTTCCGATGTGCCAACTCAGCAAAGAAGTATATGGGTGGTTAGAGGATGATTCCTTCATGGATATCCTCCTGATTATCTGAGCCAATTCATCAATGAAATCACACAGTTATGTGGTCAATGGTGGCAGTCAACATGTAGCAGCGCTCATAAATAGAGTTTGAGAAGGTCATGACTTTGTCAATTAGCTTTCCTAATAGAAAATGAACATGATAGCGATAGTTGTTTAAGTTTCTAATTTGTATAAGGATTCTAAAGAGACCTGTAGGCATAGAGCTCGTGTACTGTTTAAACACACTATAAAGTGTGGAAGCTCTATGCAATCAGGGCGTGCCATCTTTATATCTTTCTGAGTATTTTGTTTAGACTTTTTTCTTAATTCAAAGCTCCTTTTTGTGCATTGATGCATTGTTATTTTTAAGGAAACCTATTGTGTTGCGGAGGGCCCCTGCATGCAGATCAGGTCATTTAATTTCAGTCTTTCGAATTCTTTCAATCACATTATCATTTCATAGTTATAATTTTATCAATGCTCTATTTCGTATTTCATTTTCAAGCTCAACTTATTTAGTTCAATAGTTTGTCTTCACTTGTTTTGTAGAATCACTCTTTTATTCTTTCCATATTTGAGATAGCTCAGTTTATTTCTTTTATTTCGTTTACTTTCCATGTTAAAATTACAGTAAATAGAAGCTTTGTATTTCATAGCATTTTGATTTAATCTCAGTTAGTTTTTAAGTTTCATGTTTTCTTAATCTAGGACTTGTACAATACTTCATGCTCTCATAATTAATTTAGATTTAGTTCTCTGTTTCGCTGCAACATAAAATCCCAAAACAATCTGATAAAAAAACAAAATAGAAATTAATATAACATATCTTTCGAAAAGAGTTATCTCACAAACCATTTTTAATGACTCAATTCAATTGAAACTAACTCTAGGAATAACATTTAATGTAGATGAAAGATTTCTATAACAGTAACTTTACTCCAAAACTCACTGATCCATAGGAATTAAACTTTAATCCAAAAAATCAAAAATTAACAAAAAAACTAAAATTCAATCATCACTCTAACAACAAAGACTTCTAGCACATATAGTGCACTTGCACTTCATTAGTTTACGGACTTCGATCGATAATGTATGCTTGCAATTTAATAAAATTAAATTAACTAAACAAGAGGCTTCGAAGAATGCAGGTACAATTCCCTATAAAAAAATTACTCATTCTTTAGAAGATTAGGAGGATTAAATAGAACCAATAGAAATATCAAAACCTACCAGAGAATTTTTTGTAATTAGGAAAAGACTAGCATGGCTTCATGATACTCTACAAGATGCAAAATGACATGCAAATCCTAGAGGTACATTCAGGGAAAGTAAATGGCCTTAAAGTTACTCAATTTATATGGCATTAATGATCCACATCATTGATTTCAAGCCCTTAGGTTATGAGGAAGCAACATGTCAACATGTTTGGAAGGATTCCATGATGGAGGAGTTTTAGTCCATCATGAAGAATGATTTGTTGGAGATAGTTCCAATATCAGAGGGGAAATCAATGGTGACTTCCGAATGGATATATAATATCAAACATGGATTGGATGGAAATATAAAAAAGTATAAAGTGATATTTGTGGCAAGAGCGTTCTCCCAAAAAGAGGGAGTATACTATGACGAGATGTTTGTTCCAATTTCCAGGTACACCTCTAGTAGAAATATTATTTATCTTTATTTTGTTATGGATTGGAAAATACATCTAATGGATGTGAAGACTACATTTTCAATGGTGTGATAAAGGATGAAGTGTACATAGAACAACCTTGAGTCTTTGAGTTGCATAGGATGGAGTCCCATGTTTTCAAGTTAAAGAAGGCTTTACACAGAGTCAAGCATGCACCAAGGACATAATACTATAGGATTAACAAATATCTGATAAGTTTGGGCTTCACCAAGAGTGATGTGTATCCTAACCTTTATTTCATGGTTTTTAAAGGTGATCCTTTGATATTGGTGCTATATGTTGATGTTTTTTTCCTTATTTGGCAGAGAGACTCATCATTGAGTGCAAGAGGAATTTGGCCTCTAAATTTGAGATGAAGGATATTGGCCTAATGCACTATTTCTTGGGATTGGAGGTGTGGTAGAAAATTGGTGAGATCTTCCTTAGACAAAGGAAATACATTATTTAGACCTTCAAGAGATTCGGTATAGTGGATTGCAATTCCATGGCTAAACCTATTATGACAAATTTGAATAAGCTTTGTGATTCCTCTTTCGATTCAAATTTGGTGGATCCCACTATGTATAGGTAGTTGATGGAATCCTTGATGTTCCTGGTTAACACCAAACTAAATATTTTCCTTGCAGTAAACACCTTAAGCATGTATATGGTTGATCCAAGGCAGATACAATGGGTTGAAAAAAAATATATGTTGAGGTATTTTTGCAATACAATTAGATATGGCTTGAGATATGTCTCAGGTAGTGAAGTGAATATGCAAGGATATACAAATTCAGATTGGGTCGGGAGTATAGAAGACAGGAAGAGCACATCAGGATGTTGCTTTAGCCTAGGATCTACTATGATAGCTTGGTTTAGCAAGGGGGGAAATTAAATTGCACTTAGTACAACATAGGAAAAATATATTACAACCAGTGTTACAAGTCAGGAAGTAGTGTGTCTTTAGAAGGTTCTTGTAGGAATATCTAATCAGGAGCTTGATTCGATCGTGATATTTTTTGATAATCAAAGTTGTGTCAAACCTTCAAAGAATCCATTTTTTCATGATATTTCAAAGCATATTAAGATCAAATATCACTTCATTAGAGACATGGTGCAGAGAGGAGAATTTGAGCTCTTGTTATATCCACAGATGAGCATATTGTCGACATTTCAACATGCCTTTGTCTAATGTGAAGTTTGTATACTTCAGAGGCAATTTTGGTGTGATGTCGAATGCCTCCCTCGATGAGAGGCAGAGCTAATATATTTTGAAGAATTAGGGAAAACCATCTCTTGAAGCCATAAAGGACTTAGGCTGAGTTACAAAGGACTTCGACCAAGGGAGATGGATACATTCACCTCTAAAGCCAGAAGGACTTGGCTAGGTTGACCAAAGGTGAATGTCCCAGGTAAATTATAGGATTGGATAGATATTCTCCTTATATGCCAAAAGGACTTGGAAAATTCAACCAAAGGAGATAGATGTAATTCACCTTTGAAGCCAAAACGACTTAGCTGTGAGAAGGAATTGGCTAGGTCATAAAGGAATTTGAACAAAAAGGTGAATGGTCCAAAGGAAAACTCTCTCTTGAGAAGCCAAAAGGACTTGGCTGCCAGAAGAATTTGGCTAGGTCATAACCAAAGGAGATTGATACATTTTCCTAAGGAGCCACAAAGGAATTTGGAAAAAAAACATTGGATTCTTACATTACCCACTCCAGGATGGAGTTATATTATAAATATGCATCAATACGGCAAGCTCATCATATTTTCTTATGGAGGCGAAATTGCAACTAAGGGGAAATCTATCGCAGAGAGTACAACCTCTCTAAGAGGAGTGTTGATTTTTGCGTAGCATTAGGAGGTATTCTAGCATGCAAAGAGGCCTCCCAAATTGACAAAGGAAAATTATGAAAATTATTTTTTTGGGGGTTCATGTATGTTGAGAAATCAATGCTAGTAGAATTAGGGTTTGATTCATCTTTCTTGATAATTACTTGTGAATTATGTTGGATTCTTTTACTTCTTTATTATATTATATTTCATCAAGCAATTAGAAAATTATATGTGTATGAATATCACAAGAACAAGAGACACAAGATATAGGCACTTAGTTAGGGAAAAACCAGAATGTGGGGAAAACCTAGTCAAACATCTTCATTCAGTAAATTCATAAGACAAGAAGAGATAATCCAAGACTCTTTGACCTAGACACAGACTTCCTCCAACCACCAAGTCATCCCTTCCTTCCTCTTTAGATGATAAACTTCTTCCAATAACAACTTTGACCTAGAACTTCGATCCTTCAACATCAGAATTTTGACCTCCTAGCAACAAAACTTTGACCTCTAGTAGAATCCAGAATTTTGACCCCAACAGTAGCCCAGTAACTTTGCATGTGTGAGATAGGGAGACCCAAAAACTTTGATCTTTTCCTTCTCTACAATCCTTCTTCTTCTACAACTTCGCATTTTTCTGCTTCCTTTTCTTGTATATCGAACTCGTGTGAGTGATGCTCCAAATGAATTTAATTGCACTTCTACATATAGTAGTTTCTATGGGTCGAATTTCCCTAATGTAGGCCGACTTGGTGTGGAGGTAAAAAATTACTTATTTGACTCAATAATAATTATTTTTACATGATACAAAATCCCAAGGGTCTCATAAATGGACACTGACTCTAATGACTCCAGATAAAACCTAGAATTTCTCAATGGGGACTTTGACCTAGAAAAAGATGACCTAAGCATGAAACTCATGCTTAATTAAGTCATTTTAATAATAATAAATTATTTTTTCTTTCTTTTGATAAATACATTTCATTATAACTCAAATAAAATTATGAATATTGAACCTAGTTACATTCTTCAAAAATCCCTCTTAACTAGGGAGGTATTCATAATCACATAAATATACAAGTACATGGAAGATATCAAAACACATGAATCACGAAGAGTTTAGGCGCACATAATGCCACAGACTAGATTCTTAACTAGGGAAATCTATCGAGGTGGGACTAAGATGGACTAAAGCTTTCAGCCTTTATAGGTATCACCTGGCTTACTTACTAACCATCAACCCAAGGATTTAGGTACATAATCCAAGGTCATAGCTCTATGACTAATGCCACCCTCCTTACTTCGGGAACTAGACATCAACACACATGCCGACCAGATGTCCTCCCAAGCATTTTATATTACACATGATGCCTCAACGCTCCCGATTATTCAAATCAGTAACATCAAATCTCTTACAAGCATCAAATTAAACAATCATCATCAACAAAATCAATAATATCAACCAAAACAAGCACGATTCTAAGATATTCAAACTTCTTATTAGGAAGAGACTTTTTTAACACATCAGCTACCTGTTCGTTGGTCGGGACATATTGTAGCTTCATGATCCCATCTTGTACCAAGCTTCTAATGTATTGGTACTTGTTATTGATATGCTTCATCCTTCGATGGAACACAAGAACTTCAAACATCTTGATGTTGCTTTGGTTATCACAATTTATCATAGTAGGACTTAGAGGCTTCCCAAAAAAATCTGACAAAATTTTCCTCAAACATACAACTTCATTTCCTAATTCACATGCAACAACGTATTCTGCTTTAGCATTACTTAAAGAAACAAAATATTTCTTTCTACTTATCCACGAAATCATAGAGACCCCAAACTAAAACATCCACCTGTAGTGATCCTTCGATTAGTCTCACTGCCACCCCAATCAGAATTTTTGAAACCTGTTAACTTGAATTCCTCGTTGTCGTACTTTAGGTAGTGATTTATATTACCACATAGATATCTTAATATATGTTTGGAAGTTATCCAATGATCATGACGAGGCTCCAACTAAAATTTACTGAGAATGTTTACAACAAAACATATATCTGGTATAGTATTTACCAGATACATTAGAGAATCCACTAAATTACGATATCTAGTAGGACCTATGAGACTGGAGTTAGAGCTTCTCAACTTATTGAGATTGGTGATCATGGGAGTAGTCACAGGCTTGGAATCCATCATACTGAATTTCCGCAATAACTTGGTTATGTATTTTCCTTGCCCCACATATATCTCTGCAGGTTCCTGGCATACTTCCAAACCTAGGTAATAATGCATAAGTCTCAAATCCTTCATCTCAAATTCAATTACCAACATATTTTTTCATTCTTGTATCCTTCGCTCCACACTTATAATAAATAAATCATCCACATATAGTAGAATAATGACTGGCTCATTATCCACAACTTTGATGTAGAGGTTTAGATCAATAGTGCTTTTGACAAACCCAATTCTTAGAACATATAAATTCATTCTTGCATACATGACATAGGAGCTTGATTGAATCCATATAGGGCCTTCTTGAGTCTGCAAACATGAGTGTCCTTTCTATTTATTTCAAAGCCTTCAGGTTGTTCAATGTATACTAATTCATCGATGGTTCCATTCATAAATGTTTTTTTTACGTCCATTTGATGGATACTCCATCCCATTGTTGCATCCAACGAAACAAAGGATCTTATAGCAGTATATCTTGCAGTAGATGCAAAGGTTTCTTCATAGTATATGCCTTTATTTTGAGAGAAACCCCTTGCAACAAATATAGCTTTGTATTTTTATATGCTTCCATCAACAAAGTGTTTGATTTTGTAGATCCATTTTGAAGTGACAATTGTTTTTTCACTTGGACAAGGAATGATTTCCCAAACCCCATTCTTCATGATGGATTGATATCATTCTTGCATCGCCTTCTGTTAGTGTCAGTACTTGCATCTTGCCATCAGTGATCAAAATCCTCTTTTCATATCATTTTAGGAGTCCAAATCAGAATTTTTTATCATTCCACTAGGTCATGCAAAAATTTACTCACTGATGGTAGCCCTAGGTCCAAAAACATCATTGTTCCTCAATTTTGATTACTTGTTGGCATAGATTCATACCTTTCTGACTATACACCATCCATAAAGTTAATGCCATCATGCCATAATGTCAGTCATGTCATCTTGAAATTCAATCCTTCAAGGTCTCATTAGGTCTTTTCGAATTTTTCAAGGTTTCACTAGGTTTCAAAAAAACTCCATTCAATTGCATAAGACCAGAAAGTAAAGGGTGATCCGATAAACTTCTCTTCGCCATGTGAATATGACTTGTAAAGAAAAGTTATTGTTTCAACATGTATTTTTTATATTTCCATTATGTAATTTCATGTCATTTAAATGTAATAAGTTCATCATCCCAAGCTACTAACTTAGTGTGATAAAGCACCAAAAATTCAAATTCAAAAAGTTCTCAAAGACCATAAAAAGATCAATTTGTCAAAGGAAATAGTCAAGGGAAAAGGTAAAGTTTCAAAAGGTTAAGAGAATGCCAAAGGGAGTTGTCTTTTCCCAAGGGTGCACAAATCATCATTTTCCACAAGCACCAAACCCTAAATTCCTCTCCCATCATGCTAGGGTTTGCTATGGAATCAGAGAAATATGAGTAGAGGAGGTATAATGGATGTCATTTCAGCAAGTATGAAGCCATTCCAACTGATAAACATCAAGTCTCCGTCATTTTTCAATAAGTCATTCCAAGAGTCAAATCATTTTCCACTCATAGGGCCTGTTTTGCTTCAAACTATGTTTATGACCAAACATAGATGAATTTGAAAAAAGTGAGAGAGGTTTTTGTACATAATATGCCAAGTAAGAAACACATCCTTTTATTTTTACACAGGTGTCATGGTTTTGGATAAATGTCAAAAATAAAGTTGCTACAAGAGGTTTTCTGCACTTCTGGAGTGACCTTGGTAAACTCAATATTTCTCCCTAAGGGAGTGTTCAAATGACTTTCTTGATGAGTCAAAAGATAATAGACATAAAAATATTTCCAATGAGCTATCATGAGCTCAATTTGGAGTTGAGGAAAGCCTCCAAAAGTTTCCTACAAGAGCACACTTCATTTTTGCACCCTCATTCTGCACTTTTTGACTAGTCTTGGGAAAATTGATTTTCCAGGGGCTATAATTGATCCTTTTCAGTGCGTGATAGGTCCATTGTATAGCCAAGAGAGAGATATTTCCAACAAGCTATCATGAGCTTCATTTGGACACGTGGAAGGCCTCTAAAAGTGGCTTGAAGGTTGGAGTTGTGCCCTTGTGTTGTGCGTTGTGCCCTTTCCCTTTTTGATCAACAAGCTCCAAACTTTATGAAAATTGCCTCTAAAATTCAGTAAAGATTCCCACCTTCTCTTAGAAAGTAAGTAAGACACATTTGTACCTTCCTTTCATTCCTCAAAGAGAAATTTTTATGGTGTTTGAATTTTCATGAAAAATTTGAAGTGTTCCTAAGCTACAAACCCTAATTTCATTCCCTAATTCCCAAGTTGATTTCCTAACACTCTACTACCCTTCCCACATCATAGTGGACCATATCCCTACCCCTACACTACTATATCTCTTTCCCTAATTCCCTTTTCCCCTAAACCCTAATTCCCAGGCATATCAATTTCCTAGGCTCCCAAAATCATTATACCTGCAATTAAATTCCCATTCACAATTCCCTTATCATTTATACTCCCTGTCACCTCCCTCAATTTGATAATCCTTTCCCCCATCTCCCTTATTTTTTTTAATTCCATTCCCCACTCCCTAAACCTACATTTCACTCCCTATTCATCTCCATAGGGTTTCTAGACCTAGACACAATGGAAGAAGACATAGACTACATGCAAGAGGAGGAGGATAGGTAAGAGGAGGAAGATAGATTGGAGGATGAAGACAGACATAAGACAAAAAAATTCAATGAAGGATGACCAAATACTATGCTAAAAGAGACAAAATTGCAAGGGCCAAGCTTAAAAGAGCTAATGCAAAGATTGAATCCATAAACAAACAAGAAGAGAAAAGGAGGTTGGATATACTTGTTGAGGCCTCACTCCATGCCTAACCACATCATCATCAGACAATTAGGAAATTTTGAAAAAAAATTGGGTCAATTTTTGAAATTTTTAAGTTTTTGTGTATTCCTAGACAGTCTTGTGACAACTGGACTGTCAAGGGTGCAACGCCCTAGGCATTGCACCCTTGTTTGAGGCTCTTTTTGGCCAAATAATAACACCAATAGATGAAAAATGACAAATACATTCAAGAAAAAAATGTTTCTAGGCTTATTTTGGACAAATGGCAGGTGAAAAGGTAAAAAAACACACAAAAAATCAATGTTCTGCCTCCTTTTTTGCCTTGGCGCTGCACCCTTAACCAGTTGTGGGAGAATCACTTTTTGACAAGGCAAATCAACTCCATTGAGAAAACTAAAGATAGATCTGGAACGTAGACTGGATAGGCTTTCAAAAGAGCTATCTTGAGCTCAATTTGGACACTGGGAAGGCCTCCAAAAGTGGTCTGCAAGTTGGGGGTTCACTGGCAGTGCACCCCTGGCACTGGCACTGCGCCCTTGCCAAATATCTGATTTTTCTCAGTTTTCACTGCACTTTTGATCTTCACTTTGGAAAATGATGATTTTACTTATGTAATTGATGAAAGTAAATGTAATTATCATTTTTTTACTGTTACCTAGGGTCAATACATTAGATGAAAACTCATGATGAGGTGTAATGAATCAATTCACTTAAGTTAGGGATGGGTCAGTTTGACCACCCTACACTCTAGGTATTCAACTCAGTTTTTGTGGAACTGCTCCTCCTCTCATGGATTCGACCCCTGAGGCTATGAGGAGTTTGTTTAAGGCCTATATCATGTAATTTTTCAGTCATTTCACAAGTAGGAATCAGTTGGTTGTTGGCATATTGATCAGAGACTCTTTTGTAATCATTTTGGCAGGAGCTTAATAAAACTGTTGCAGCTATTTCTTTGGGATACATGTGGTATGGATGTCTAGCATTGTTTCTTCTTATGTATCATTATGTTTGAAAGTATTGCCTTCATAATTCATTTCACTTCTATTGTATGATTACTTTCAATTTGACAAACAGAATTCATCTCACACGCTCTATTTTGGGAAAGTTTTTCATAGTTTGTTCATCTTTCTTTCAATTTAGGAAGAATTTATCTTTAATTCTCTTCCTAGCTCCTCACCTGTCTGAATCATTCCATCCCAAGAAACCTAATGTGTTAGCCTTTCTACCTACCTTTCCCCATTGAATGGAAAACGCTAATCCTATTTTCCCTGAACTAGCCTCTTTGACCTAATATCCTCATCCAGAAACCCAATCAAATCAAATCAGAACCCTTGAACTCATACCTAGCCTAAAACCATAATTTATCCAACCCTTTTGGTTGTGACCTTGTGGAGAGAGCCCTCTCTGGTTTGGTAGGGCTAGATACCAAGCCAAAAGATTGATCTGTGGTTACCTCTGTTGGGATTTCTTCTTCAGCCTTAAAAATCTAGCAGAGTGATAACATATTGGCGTTGTTGCCAGGGAACGAGGTAACAAATCTTCCTTGGGAAAAATCATCAAGTTTAGATCTGATTGCTGATGGTGGATAGTGATCAGGCACTTGAAGGTTGAAATCATCCACCTGGAGACCCCAAATAGTTTTTGAAATCAAATCTAAAGAATCCACTGGAGGATGAACCTTGCCAAAAAATATGAAAGGAAAAAATGGGAAGATCAAGTATTCAACTTGGACTTTTATTCAAGACATCATGCTCTTTATCATGAAATATTTTTTCTCTTTACTTGAGAATATCCAGAAATTTTTCCAAGTTATATTATGTTGGAGAAAATATCATGGACCTCCGTTGGATTCTGCTCCTTTGAAGGTTGTAAATTCAAATTTCCCATATGCCTTTGATCTGGGTTTAGACCCTTTTTCCAAATCATATGATGACCATCTTCAAATTGATGAACCTCAAGAGATCAAGACTGATCCTATAGTTTATGTACATACTCCTACACCTTGTAAAATTCCACATATATATAAACCACTCATCTTACCTCCTATACTCCATGCTTTCCCTGAAATTCATTACCTATATCTACCGAGGTTTGTTGGTGAATGTGACAACATCACTATTGAGAGACATATGCAGAATTTTGAGACTTTCCTTGACCTTTTTGAAGTTGACGAAGAGGATTTTAGTATCATGCTATTTTCTCTTTCTTTGCAAGGAAAATTCAAGAGTTGGTTCAAAAACCTGCCTGTTGCGAGCATCTCAGATTTCCCGTGATTTGTCAAAGTTTTCCTTGACAAGTGGGTGGTTAAAGAAAACCCTTTCCTGATTTTAGAAAAGTATAACCAACTGAAAAAACAGCTAGGGGAGACAATAAAAAAAATTTCTGCCAAATTCAAAAAAATCTATTGTTCGATACCTGCTAATATAAGACCTCCTCCTGGCTCAACTCTCTTACATTACCCAGATGCCTTTGATACAGAAATGGAGTTTCAGCTCAGAGAAAGGAACCTTGCAACACTCGAAGAGATGCAGAACAATGAAGTTTATGTAGAGGCTAATCTGTTGATCAGAAGGGAAAAGCTAAAGGAAGAAGAGAGGGAAAACATTGTAGAGCACCTGACATCTTCAGAGGCAAAGCTTGAAATTTTGTTAAGTACAGTAAAGGAAATGATGCAAAAGATTACCATGAGAGATGGATTTTCCATTCAATATCACCATGTCTCACTTACTGCAGAACAAGAAGAAGTTGTCGGCCTTAAACACTTTCCTGCTAATCACAGCTACCATAGATCATAAAATGGATTTGTAGATCAATTCGAGGAGAAACAATCTGCTGATCTAATGTGTATGTTTGATGACCTTCATTCTTTTAATGATTTGCCAAAGTTTGATCAATGTGACAAAGATTATGTTCTCCAAACAGAAGCTAATATTTTAGAGAAATCAATAGCTGGCTTGTGGGAGGAAGAAGTTCAGTTTCAACAACTTGAACATAGTGATTAGCCGATGCATATCAGCTATGGCAGTGAAGAGGAAAGTGCAGAAATTTTGGAACGGAGCCTCATTACAAAGCTTATCTGAACATTTTCACCCATATCAAGAGAATAATGAAGAACATTCTTGTTTTTTTGTTGATCATCAGGAAAAATTGGTTATTCACGAGTTTCAGGATCCTTTTGTCAACTTGTTGTAGTTATCAAGGGAAGAAATCATGAATGTTGGGAAAATTTTAAAATCAAGGTACGAAGACTACCTAGAGCAGAGCAGTAATGTATTAGATGGGCTGGGAATCAATATGTGTTCCTATGAAGATCCTTTTACAACATTCTTGAGGTAAGCTGGTGGGCTCATGCTTTGCAATTTTATCAATATTCCATCTTATTTCAATTTTTCATGGGAGTTTCATTTCATTAGTTCTCTCTTTTTGCTCATAAGCAAGCACTTGTAGAGAATAAAAACAATAGCCAAAATGATTACATGGTTGAATTGGTTGTTCCATTTCACTTGATCAGGTGATGAACAGATCAGTTAGAGTAGGTTTTGTTGAATAAGCTCAATTCTAAGCATCTTTTTCAGTTTGTCAGTTGTGTTTTATTCTGAGCCAGTTCATTTGATTGAGTCAAGTTTTCAGCATTCAGTTAGCTTGAGTTTTTGACCGTATTGACCTAATGGATAAGACATTGATCTGAAAAATCCAAAGTTATGTGGTTCTTGACACCTCTTTCAGAGCTATCATCCCCAATAAGGCCAATTTTAGTGTCAGTGTTTGCATCCTACCATCAGTGATCAAAATCCCCTTTTCATATCATTTTAGGAGTCCCACTCAATTTTTTTTTATTATTCCACTAGGTCATGCAAAAATTTACTCACTGATGGTAGCCCTAGGTCCAAAAACATCACTCTTCCTCAAATTGTATTACTTGCTGACATAGTTTCATACCTTGTTGACTGTACACCATCCATAAATTTAATGTCATCATGCCATAATGTTAGTCTTGTCATCTTGAAATTCAGTCCTTCAAGGTCTCCTTAGGTATTTTAGGGTTTTTCAAGGTTTCACTAGGTTTCAATAAAGCTCCATTCCATTGCATAAGACCAACAAGTAAAGGGTGATCCAATAAATTTCTCTTCACCATGTGAAGATGACTTGTAAATAAAATTTCTTGTTTCAACATGTAATTTTTATATTTTCATTATGTAATTTTATGTCATTTAAATGTAATAAGTTCATCATCCCAAGCTACTAACTCAGTGTTCCAAACATGCCAAAGCACCAAAAATTAAAATTCAAAAAGTTCTCAAAGACCATCAAAAGATCAATTTTTCAAAGGAAATATTCAAGTTAAAAGGTAAAATTTCAAAAGGTTAAGAGAATTTCAAAGGGAGTTGTCTTTTCCCAAAGGTGCCCAAATCATCACTTTCCACAAGCACCAAACCCTAATTTCCTCTCCCATCGAGCTATGGTTTTCTATGGAATAAGACACATCTCAGCAAAGGAGGTATAAGGGATGTCATTTCAGCAAGTATGAAGCCATTCCAACTCATAAACATCATGTCTCCATCATTTTTCAAGAATTCATTCCAAGAGTCAAATCATTTTCCACTCATAGGGCCAATTTTGCTTCAAACTGTGTTTCTCACCAAAAAGAGATGAATTTGACAAACGTGAGAGAGGTTTTTTTCCATCATAGGAAAAGGAAGAAACACCTCCTTCAATTTTTACACAGGTGTCATGGTTTTAGATAAATTTCAACAATACTATTGCTACAAGAGGTTTTCTGCACTTCTAGAGTGACCTTGGTAAAATCAATATTTCTCCCTGATGTGGTGTTCACATGACTTTCTTGATGATTCTAAAGATAACTATACAGAAAGAGTTTTGCAATGATCTATCATGATCTCAATTTGGAGTTGAGGAAAGTTTCGAAAAGTTTCCTGCAAGCGCACACTTCATTTTTTCACCCTCATTCTTCACTTTTTGAGCAGTCTTGGGAGAATTGATTTTGGAGGGGTTATACTTGATCATTTTCAGTGTTTGATAGGTCCACTGTGTAGCGAAGAGAGATATATTTCCAACGAGCTATCATGAGCTCAATTTGGACACCGGGAAGGCCTCCAAAAGTGGCCTACATGTTGGCGTTGCGCCTGTTAGACTCATGTATTTTTACAGTATCACTATATGACTATTTATTTCTTATAGTTTTCATGATGAAAATAATATTCCATGACCATCATTTATTTTCAGAAAGAAAAGGAGATCCTAGTTGAAAAAGAGGTCAATCAAACCCATCTACCATTTGATTCAGCTAAAAGGGAAAAAATTTCTGATTAAGTGTGATGGAGAGCCAAATCTCATTGCCTTCATTATTTTTCATTTACCCTCTCCATTACTCTTCATTTCACCTACTTCTGACACTCCCATGCTCTGAAATCCCATTTCTTTAAACCCTAGTCCCCTCATTTTAACCTTTTCCCTCTTCTTAAACCTATTTCCCTATGTTGAAACCCCATTACCCTCACTAAAAACCCTTCCCCTTCACTCATCCCCCTTCTTTCATTAAAAACAATGTAAAACCCACTTTTACATTGTTTTTAAATAATTTCAATCTATCGGGTCCCACTTTAAATAAACTCTATTTATTTCCCCGACCTCGTTATATTAAAAACCCCGACTCTTCTTTATGTTAAAGCCTTTTCTTTAAAAAACCTTTTCTTCTGCTTTAAAAATGACCCCGGGCCCCACTACACATTATTACCCGCTAAAATATTAAACTTCGCATTAATATTTACCCTGGCCCAAATCATATTTAAAAACCCATCGTTTTATTCGAAACCGACCCCACCTATCGACCCATCACCCGACCCCCGTCCGATCCGCTCCATCAGATCCAATGACCCCCAATCATTATCGCATCCCCAACTGCCTGATGGTTAAAACCTTTAGGGGGTTGAGAAATGGGCAGTTTTGCAACCCTCTCATCTGCCACACATCGCCCCTACATTTCATCGCATCCCCTCAGAGTAAACTGCCTAACCACTTGAAAATTGTGTGATAAACCGGAAACCGCTTCCGCACCATAAAACAAAACTATTGACCCTTTGAAATATGTTGAAATCTTGTGCTACTGCGATAAGCTCTTGAACCACTGTGATAGCCCCTGAAACATTTATAACGGACCTAAAAGGCCATTTTCTTAACATGGAAATCAAATAACCTCCAATATTCAGACTCTGTCCACAAATTTCCCTACTGCCTTCAAGCCATATCACCATCCCTGCAGACCTGTGTTTTAAATTAACATAATTGTTTTGAATTTTGGAGGTGATATACATAAAATGAAATGCAGTAATCAATTTGCGTTTTTAATTCCAAGGAAATTTTTAAATCCAGACTCTCTGGATTTTGGTTTAAAGGCCTTATTCACCAAAGGATCATGAGCAGAAGAACATATGAAAGCAGGAAAATGAGCAGACAGGGTAGAGATGAAGACTGATAAAAAACACAGTTTAAGATAAAAACAGAGTTGAGGAAAAGATAGTGAAAAGTAAAAGAGGTAATCAGAGTTGTTAAAGGTAAAGGTGCAAGAAGATAAAAGGTTGATAAAACAGTAAGGTAAAGAAAGAATTCATAAATGAAAGCAAAGGCAGTAAAGAGATGCACAAATAAGGGCAGTTAAAGGTTAAAGGAAAAATCAGAGAGCATTCAATGAGGAAGACAAATCCAAACGATAGGATCGCTCAACATTAACTTATTCTCAATCACATTGGCCACCTCCAGCTTAATTTTGATTTAATAAAAGATACCACAGTTAATATTACAGTCAGATATATTTTAGCATCAATTCAGAAGTTATTGTAAAAGTTAATTTTGAAGGCAATCAATCAAAGATATTTTAAAGTTAGCTCAATAGTTAATTTAAAAGTTATTGTTACAGTGGATCTTTCAGTGATATTTTTGGCTTGGGATTTGCATGGTCTCAATTGTCAAAACTTCATTTACTCTGTAGTAAATGCAAATCTTCCACCCTATGTTAGGGCAAGCTCCTCAATTGCAGTTAAATACTGCACGTATTATTCATTATCAGTGGTTGGTTTTTGGGTTGGACATCGTTTAGACTCTGAGTTGAAAATATTATTGCGTTGGAGAACTGTAACTGTTTTTGAGCTGGACATCAGTAATACAAGCACTTTCACAGGATCCTTGAGCTATGTTAATGGTGATGTTATCCCTCTTTTGTTAATGTTTCTCATTTTTTTTTCCATACTGTACATCAATCTCCCTAATAGTAGAAACATAAATTTTAGATTAAGATATGCTGCATGAGCACCTTAATTCTGTCTGTTACTGTTATCTCAATGTTTTCCTCTGCAAAGTATAACCAAAGAATTCTTAACTGCTTTTTAGTTTTACCTAGTTTTTATCTTGAGGTTTTCTTTTGTAAGTTTAACTAAAGAATTCTTAACTGCTCTTTAGTTTCTCTGAAACTGTTATCTTGAGGTTTTTCTTATGAAGTTGAGTTAAATAATTCTTAACTGCTCTTTACCCCCACTGAGCTATTATCTTAAATTTTTTCCTCTAAAGACCTGAATGCAAAATTCAGAGACTGACTGCTCTTCTTTTATGTTGAAGTATAGTTAAAGAATTCTTAATTGCTCTTTAGCTTTACTGAACTCACTATCATCTCATATTCATCTTTCCACAGAGATCCATTTGATATAGCTAGCTTTCCCTGTGAAAACCCTTGAAAATTTTATGTACAATTTAACCCTTTTATGACTCCATAGCCCAATGGATTAAGCTTCCTACATTCTATCTATCCAACCAAACAAAAAATAAAAAAAAACAACCCCAAATCTTCATAACTAGCCTAAAATCAGAAGAATATAATCATAAAGCTAAATCAGTTAATCATAAATACAGAGAGAGCCCTCTCTGAAGGTCCTAGACTCCAAAGTGGTTTGATGTTTTTCTCGCCATTTGTTCTTGCCAATCTTACAAATTACAGGGAGCTAACATAATGGTGAACATACTGGGGACTTATTGAGAAAACCTAATATTATCAAAACTCAAGTAGAAACCCAGTCAAAATATTGTTGATCAGTGGTTGTCATTGATGTGAACCCAAGCAGCACCAGGGGCTACCCTGATCTTGCAGGTAAATTTAACCTACCAAATTACTATATTCTAGGTCAAGAATATTTTTGATGGTTTCTACTTGTCGAGATGTTTCCGTTGATATATGGGACACCATGTAATTCTTCACAGTTTGTGAGATATTCATGTTTGAAGTTTGTAACCCCAGTTAGTGGGATAAAACCCCATGGGGTTGTGGCATGGGTCATTGAAAAGTCAATAATTAATAATTTTTAATCTCCTAAAATCCCTCCCACGTTCACTTGTTGAAGTCCCTCTCAACCTAAATATTTATATAAATTGTGATCCTCATATCCTCCTCATGCAAGGATTTCTCTACCAGAAACAGGTCATCGTGGTATTTGCGCTATAATGTTTTTTCTACGAAGCTTCGGAAGCGGAAATTTTTATGAGGTGAAGCCGAAATCCTGAGGAAGCTCTTGCAAAAATTTCTGATCATGTTGCGCAATATTTTCGGAGATATCATCTGTGGAAGTCAGTGTATTTGTAGGCTCCTGAACTTCATCTAAAAGAAGTGACCGTGGGAAAATAGTCATAACTCTCTCTTTGAGTATCGGATTAGAATTCTGTAAAAAGTGATGGATAGTGCACAAACTGTAGTTTTCTTTATATCAATTTCAGAGCCGAATGAAGAAACAATGACACATGGAACACCATACAAGTTCGATCTACTGAACCAGTCCATAATTAGGGAATTTTGAGAGATTGGGAATAACTCTCCCTTGAACAATCCAAATTGAGTCAGACCCATGGCATTGGAAAAAAGACTCAGAGGACTACTACAAGACCGAAAATCACATATTGGAAATCTGAAATAACAGAGATACACCAGATTCAATATCGAAGCTCCTAGAAGGCAAGAAAAATCTAGATCATGTGTTGTCAAGGGTTGTAAATGACTAGAATTTCTAGGGTAGCAAAGCAAAGCAAGGTGCACCAGAGGGTAGCGTGACAAGATCAGCAATCAAGGTGCATAATAGTAGTAAGAAGTTCACCACATGAAGTCGTCAAGTGGGTAGCATTGCATACATTCATTGTAAAGGTATTATTGTACTAAGTCATTGTAAATGCATCATTGTAAAAATTGTAAAAGTGTCTATCTGCCAAGAGTTGAAGAGGCAGTGTCGGGAGGTCTAGGATCATAACTAGGTGGTTGTGTCATAGTTGGGGTTATGTTCTAGTGTGTCTTCTTCTTCTACATCATTCTATATCGTTGTAAAGTGGACCATTTTCCCTGGTACGAGAGTCCATTCTTGTTTTATTCTTCTATAGGGTGGTAGGGTGATGCTAGGCTAGTGCATGAAGTCACCAACATGATCAATCTTGTGAAAACTTCAGGGTGGTAGGGTGGTTCTAGGGTGAGTTGTAGCTCATTTGGTGTTGGGGCATCCATTCAGTTGACTACTAAAGAATCTCGGGCGTTGGAGCGTCTAGTGGGAGCTGGAGAAGAATGCTTCTCTAGATTCTAGGAAGTTGGAGCTTTACTTTCAATTGGAGTTGAATATTAAAGAATTATTAGAAAAGAATTCAGGTGGCTTTTGTCCCGGAGAGGGTTTCCACCTTAAAAACTATGTGCATTTGTGTTCCTTTTGTTTACTATTATCATTGTACAAACACTGATAATAATTGAAGATTAACTAATGCTCTGAAAGATTAATAATAATACTAATTGAAAGAAATACTTATTCACCCCCCCTCTCAGTATTTCCAACAATTGGTATCAGATCTTGGTTCATTCAATAATAGTTTAACATATGGAAGGAGGTCATGGAGCATACCAAGAATGGTATACCTCTGTTCAATGAAAATAATTATGCACTTTGGAAAGGAAGAATGGAGGTCTATCTCTTGGCGCAAGGTTACAAAGTATGGGACACTGTTCAAAATGGTTTTACACCAACCACAGATGAACACGGTAAGAAGAACTTAGTAAATGATGCAAAATCAAAGAATATTATTATCAGTGGAATTATTGAATCTACTTATCATAAGGTGTTGAGTTGTAAAACCACCAAAAATGTATGGAACAAGCTTGAGAATATATATGCAGGTGACTCAAATGTCAAAGAAGCAAAGCTTCAAATATATAGAGAAAAATTTGAACAACTTAGAATGAAAGAAGATGACAACATTGCTGCATACTTCCAATACGTTGATGAAATAACCAACACTTTGGAAGGATTGGGAAAGCCAGTTGACGAGAAGACTATTATACGAAATATTATTAGAACGTTACCAGGGAGATTCAACCCAAAGGTATCAGTCTTAGAATACAGTGCAAATTTGGAAAAACTCAACAAAGAGGAATTACATGGAGTTCTCATGGCATATGAAATGAGACTTGATTAAGGAGTGGGTACTTCACATCTATAAGTTGCATTTGTTGCATCTAAGAAAACCAATAAGGAAAAAAAACCTTCAATTGAAAAGACATGCAAGTGTGAAGAAAAGGGAAATGATGAAGAAGGTCTTCCAGATGAAGAATATGCTTACTTTACGAAAAAACTAAAAATTGGTAAGGGGAAATTCAGAAGTAAAATTCCATTGATATGTTTTGACTGTGGTGAGGTTGGGAATTTCGCAACAAAATGTCCGAACAGAAGTGATGGCAACTCAAAAGAAAAGGGAGGCTTTAGGAAATTCAACAAGGAAAGAAAAAATAAAGGATTCAAAAGGAACTTTCTCTCTAAAGAAGATAGCTCATGATCCAATGAAGATAATGACAACAAAGAAGAAGCCAATGAGAGAGTATTGTTTATGGCCAAGCACAATAAACAAGAGGTATCAAACAATGAAGAAGAAGGGTTGACCATAGAAGAATTTTTTGATGAGGCAATCAATCTTATAAAAGAGCTCAAGGCTGAGAAGATCTGTTCCAATACTCTTGAACAATAAATTCAAGGTCTAAAAATTGAAGTTGAAGAACAAAAATGCATTGAAGAGTCACTTCAAAAGAAGTTGGAAGAAAGAAACCAAGAAAGGGAAGAATTAGAAGCTGAAGTAGTCTCGCTGCGTAAGGAAGTGAAGAAGGGAAAAACTGTCCAAAACTATGCCAACAACTCAAGGGCATTGGAAGAACTCATCAACAATCAATGATCTTTCAACGACAGAACTGGCGTCAGTTATAAAGAAGAAGAAGCAGGACCTTCTACAACAAAATACAATGAACCTATGAGATATGACATGCATGAAGACTTCATTAGACAAGATTCGCAAGAACAGCCTTGGAAGACAATTCCTCAATGAATATTTCCATCCAGGTAACAAAATATTTTTTATGGCTATTGTTATTCATGTGGAAAATTTGGTCATAAAGTTGTAGAATGTCGCACGTGCCCTAGGAACCAATACAATTCTAGGAGATCTATCAAATATGAACCTCCTAGGGCTCAACGAAACATCAATAGATTTGAACATTTAAGAAATAACATTGAATGTTACAAATGTCGAAACTTTGGACACATAGCCAGAGGCTGCAGACTTGAAAATCCTCCAAAAGAATCTTCGAAGCCACAAAACAAACGAACATGGAAGAAGAAGAAGACTAATAATTGTGCTCCCGCTCTCAAGGCTCAAAACAACAAAGATGTGTGGTATGTTGATAGTGGTTGCTCAATGCATATAACTGGAGATAGAAAGAAATGTGTATCTCTGAAAGAGAAGAAGGATGGAACCGTGTCCTTTGGAAATGATGGATCTTCAAATGTTATAGGATCAGGTACTGTCACTCTCAGAAACAAAGATAATTTAGCCAAGAATGTTCTATTGGTTGAAAACATGAATCACAATCTGCTCAGTGTTGGAAAAATGTGTGATCAAGGACACACAATACTATTCAACTCCACAAAATGTGAAATCAGGAAAGGAAGGTATGGTAAAATTGTGGCTACAACAAGTCGAGCTCCAAACGACATAAATGTTCTGGATGAAGACACTAAAGCACTTATACTAGCTAAAGAGGATGATATAATATTTGGTAGCAATGATGATCGACTAAGTAAGAAATTTTCTACAAATATGAAAAGTGAGTTCGAGATTTATTTACTTAGTGAGCTGACATACTTCTTAGGGCTTCAAATATCTCAACAAAAGAAAGGAATATTTATATGTCAAGCCAAGTACGTCATCAAGGAAATGCTCAAGAAATTCAAAATGGAAAATTGCAAACGTGTCCTTACTCCAATGGTAACAAGATGCAAATTGAGCATAGACGACTCATCTAAGGATGTGGATCAGAGGTTGTACAGATCTATGATTGGTAGTCTTCTATATGTAACAACCTCCCAGCCAGATGTTATGCAAGCAATTGGACAAGTAGAAAGATTCCAAGTAGCACCAAAAGAATCACATATTATTACCATCAAAAGAATTCTTCAATAGCTAAAGGGAACAACAAAATATGGCTTGTGGTATCCCAAGGGTAACAATCTCATTATTGAATCCTTTACAAATGCATATTGGGAAGGAAGCGTTGACGATCGTAAGAGTAATCGTGAAGCATTTGAATATCTAAGCTAGAAGCTTGGGATTATCCCAAGTTCTCACTAGATTTTCCTTATTCAGAATATAAAGGGGGAGTGGAAGTGTGTACAGGTCTGTAGGATGGTTGTGTTTCAGAGGGAGTTACCCTTTGCCATTGATGTAAAAGGGAGAGAGAATGTTGTAGGAAGAGGTGTCATGATCGCAGGGGGATTACTTGTGTTGCCATCAATGCCAAAGGTGGAGATTGTTGATCAGTGGTTGTCATTGATGTCAACCCAAGCAGCACCAGGGGCTACCTCGATCTTGCATGGTAATTTTAACCTACCAAATTACTATATTCTAGGTTAAGAATATTTCTGATGGTTTCTACTTGTTGAGATGTTTCCGTTGATATATGGCATGCCATGTAATTCTTCACGGTTTGAGAGATATTCATGTTTGAAGTTTGTAACCCCAGTTAGTGGGCTAAAACCCCATGGGGTTGTGGCATGGGTCATTGAAAAGTCAATAATTATTAATTTTTAAGCTCCTAAAACCCCTCCCACATTCACTTGTTGAAGTCCCTCTCAACCTAAGAATTTATATAAATTGTGATCCTCATATCCTCCTCATGCAAGGATTTCGCTACTTGAAACATGTCATCATGGAATTTGAACTAGACATTTTTTTCTACAAAGTTTCAGAAGCTGAAATTTTTATGTGGTGAAGCCGAAATCCTGAGGAAGATCCTGTAAAAATTTCAGATCAAGGTGCGCAATATTTTTGGAGATATGATCTGTGGAAGTTAATGTTTTTGAAGCCTCTTGAACTTCATCTAAAAGAAGTGACCGTGGGAAAATAGTCATAACTCTATCTCTGAGTATCAGATTGGAATTTTGTAAAAAGTGGCGGATAGTGCATGGACTATAGCTTTCTTTGTATCAATTTTAGAGCCGAATAAAGAAACAATGACATGTGGCACACCATATAAGTTCACTCTACTGAACTAGTCCATAATTAGGGCATTGTGAGAGATTGGGCATAACTCTCTCTTGAAGAATCCAAATTGGGTCAGACCTGTGGCATTGGAAAGAAGACTCAGAGGAATAATGTAGGACCAAAATACACCAAATTCAATATCTAGCTCCTAGAAGGCAAGAAAAAGCTAGATCATGTGTTGTCAAGGACTGCAAAGGACGAGACTTTCTAGGGTAGCAAATCAAAACAAGGTGCAGCAGAGGCTATCATGACAAGAGTAACAATTAAGGTGCAGAACAGTAGCAAAAATTTCACCACATGAAGTGTTCAAGTGGGAAGTTCACCACATGCATCATTGTAAAAATTGTACAAGTGTCTCTTTGCCAAGAGTTGAAGAGGCGATGTCGGGAGGTCTAGGATCATAACTAGGTGGTTGTGTCAGAGTTGGGGTTATGTTCTAGTGTGTCTTCTTCTTCTACATCATTTTATATCATTGTAAAGTGGACCATTTTCCCTAGTACGAGAGTTAATTATTCTTTTATTCTTCTATAAGGTATTAGGGTGGTGCTAGGCTAGTGCTTGAAGTCACCAACAGGATCAAGCCTGTAAAAACTTGTAGTGTACCTAGAGGGAATAATATAGGGTACAGACGGAGGTATCCAAGGGAATAATATGATGTAATAATATAAGAATGATAAACAAATGGGCCATAGTTAATAAATAAAGTGGTTAACCCACATTATGTAAGGGACCACATGTAGCTAGGGAATAAAATGATAAGCCCATTGTATTGGATGTATGGTATTGAGAGACCCATGGTATTGCATGTATGAAACCTATATAGAGGCTAGAGACTCTCCATTGAGGGATGTGAAGGATTATTGTATGGGCAAGCATATGGCTTGTGGAGTGATCTCCTTCCTTAAGCCCCTATATTAATAGTGTAGTCCCCTATTATGTTAGTTTAACCCCACTTATTGTTATTATTGTACCCTTGTAACCCCCATTTTGTTATTATTATGCCCTTAAATTATTATTGTTAGGTCGGCTAGGATTACATTGTGGCCCACTAGGATTACATTATGGCCACACGGACTCTTATATATAGAAAGGAGGTTTTGTAAACTGTATCATCCAAGAATTGTTTATTCATGTAATGTATTGGAGGTTTCCCCCTCGAAGTGGCTTATTTCTAAGGCGTTGGTATCTCTTTTCTTCTATTTTTGGAGCTGGTTACACAACATTTGGTATCAGAGCTTTGGATTCTAGGGTTTCGCTGCTCCAAACAGGTCATCGTGGAACTTTCGCTATAATTTTTTTTCTACGAAGTTTCAGAAGCTGAAATTTTTAGGGTGCGTAGCTAAAATCCTGAGGAAGATTGACAAAGTTGTGTCCAATCTCCCACAATGACCTAATTTTGGATTGGTTCAGTAGAGCGAACTTGTACGACTTGCCACGTGTCACTGTTTTTTCCTTTGTCTCTGAAATTGATAGCCAAGAAACTACAGTCCGTGTACTTGTGACCAATTTTTACGGCACTCCAATCCGATGCCCATGTTAAGTCCCTATATTAATAGTGTAGCCCCTTATTATGTTAGTGTAGCCCCCTTTATTGTTATTATTGTACCCCTATAACCCCCATATTGTTATTATTGTGCCCTTACATTATTATTGTTAGGTCGGCTAGGATTACATTGTAGCCCCACTAGGATTATATTGTGGCCTCATGGACTCCTATATATAGAAGGAGGTTTTGTTCATTTGTATCATCCAAGAATTGTTCATTTATGTAATGTATTGGAGGTTGCCCCCTCGAAGTGGCTTATTTCTAAGGCATTGATATCTCTTTTCTTCTATTTTTGGAGCTGGTTACACAACATTTGGTATCAAAGCTTTGGATTCTAGGGTTTCGCTGCTCCAAACAGGTCATCGTGGAACTTTCGCTATAAATTTTTTTCTACAAAGTTTCAGAAGCTGAAATGTTTAGGGTGCGTAGCTGAAATCCTGAGGAATATTATCTAAAAATTTCAGATCTTGGTTCGCAATATTTGCGGAGATATGATCTGTGGAAGTTAGGTATTTTTTCAGGCTCCTAAACAGGTCATCGTGGAATTTGCGCTATAGCTTTTTTCTACGAAGTTTCAGAATCTGAAATTCGTATGGTACGAAGCTGAAATCTTGAGAAAATTTGTCAAAAAATTTCAGAGCTTGGTTCACAATATTTTTGGAGATATTATTTGTGGAAGGTAGTGCTTTTTCAGGCTCCTGAATTTCATCTCAAAGAGATGATCATGGGAAAAGTTCAATAAATCTCTCTCTGGGCATCGGATTAGAGTGCCGTAAAAAGTGGTCACAAGTACACGGACTTTAGTTTCTTGGCTATCAATTTCAGAGACAAAGGACAAAATAGTGACACGTGGAAAGTCGTACAAGTTCGCTCTACTGAACCAGTCCAAAATTAGGTCATTGTGGAAGATTGGACACAACTTTGTCTTGGAGAATCCAAATCAGGGTCAGACCTGTGGAATTTGAATGATAGTTTAGAGGGATATGTTGGTACTGAAATTCAAATATTGAAGTGCTATAATCACATAGATAATCCAATTTCAATATCGAGCTCCTCAAAAGCAAGAAAAAGAAATCTATACAATGATGCATGAAGAGGAAGAATTGCAGTGTGAGATATCAAAATTATGGTACCAAGTGCAACAAGTTTCGATCTTACGAAGAGCAATAGAAGATGAAATAAATGGTTTAAAAGCAGAAATGGAGGCTAAGTTGGATGGTTTGAAGGATCAAATAATAGCTAATATGGATGATAAATTAGTGGAAGATCACAGCGAGCATCAACAACAAGTTCTCCAACTCTCAAAGGATAACCCAACTTTGGTGCAGAATCTAATGAAACAACAGGAAGATCAACATCACATCAAAAGAAGTTATGAAGCAGTCATAGAAACAAGAAATCGACAAGTACGATCAATTTCAGAGTATCTCAGCAAGTGGAAGAACTTTCCTGTAGAATATTTCACATGGGAGGATGAGAATTTTATACAGAAGCATCGAGAAATAATCAAGCGTTGAGGACAACACTTGTTTGAAGGAGAGAGGCATGTTAAGTCCCTATATTAATAGTGTAGCCCCTTATTATGTTAGTGTAGCCCCCCTTATTGTTATTATTGTACCCCTGTAACCCCCATATTGTTATTATTGTGCCCATACATTATTATTGTTAGGTCGGCTAGGATTACATTGTGGCCCCACTAGGATTATATTGTGGCCCCATGGACTCCTATATATAGAAGGAGGTTTTGTTCATTTGTATCATCCAAGAATTGTTCATTTATGTAATGTATTGGAGGTTTCCCCCTCGAAGTGGCTTATTTCTAAGGCGTTGATAAGAAAATGTAGTGGCTTGTAGTGGATCTGATAAGAAAATGTATATAAATGGAAAATATGCCCAAGAAATAACACCATAGAATATAAAACTTCAGATCTTCATTAATATCAAAACCCTTAAGGTAGGGCAACACCATACATTCACTCCTTAAGGAAGGAGATCACTCCACAAGCCATATGCTTGCCCATACAATAATCCTTCACATCCCTCAATGGAGAGTCTCTAGCCTCTATATAGGTTTCATACATGCAATACCATGGGCCTCTCAATACCATACATCCAATACAATGGGCTTATCATTTTATTCCCTAGCTACATGTGGTCCCTTACATAATGAGGGTTAACCACTTTATTTATTAACTATGGCCCATTTGTTTATCATTCTTATATTATTACATCATATTATTCCCTTGGGTACCTCCGTCTGTACCTTATATTATCCCCTCTAGGTATACTACATTACACCCCCCTTAAACATGTTTCATCCCCGAAACATGAGAAGAACACAAATAATAAGATCTACTCAAAAGATTATTCCATTGATACCATTCACGTGCATCTAGCCATCCAAGAGAAATGTGAACACTCGATCTAGTTGGTGCCTCGCTCGCTTGAGATGGACGCGGGTTCTGGTGGTTCTTCTGTGTTGATGTGTTGTCAGTGGATCGTCGCACCTCTCTATGTGTCATCCAAGGGTTGTTGTCCTTGTTGCTAATTCGTTGCCACTTTGCTGGTTTTTGTCTTGCTGGGTGATGCGGGTGGTGATATGTTGAAGCTTTAACTGATGTAATATCTTTCGGTAATTCCTCCATTATTGGTGATGGAGTGGTGTCTAGTTCTTTTGTTGGTACTTGCTTTGATGTCTGTGTTTGGATGTCTAACATCAAAGGCTCATCATCTGATGTGTCTGTCTCATTAGATATTTGTGCTTCTGCCTCCTCGGTCTCTGCATGGTTCCTAATGCAAATATCGTGCAATGTAATTTTCTTCTTTTTATACCAGAGTTTCATGAATTTCTTTTGCACATTAAAATTGACAGTACCAACAGATTCCATCCAAGGGTGTCCCAAAACAACGTCCACAACATCAATATTTGAAGCATAAAAATCAGAATGCAACACATTCTTATCCATAGAAATCTTCAAATCTTTATAAATTTGAACATCTTCATTATCAACCTGTGTGTTTTCAATATGCTTTGCTGGAACTTGAAAGTTTTTAGCCAAATTCACATTGATACAATTATGCTTGCAACTAGGAATGATAGACACAACGATGTTCTCTTTATGAATACTTCCATGAACCTGTCATATGGAAATATTAATAGAAAACAAGTCTTTATGGCTCTTACTATCCTTCTTTATGGCTTGAGACCACTTGTCCAAAAGAACTTTTTCAAGTTTTTGCTCGGAAAGTTTCCTCACTGAGCTGTCAAGTGAGGTCCACCATTTATTTGCCTCATCTTTTAGATGAAGCCCTATGGAGCATATCCAAAAACATCGGTATTGAGCCTTGAGATGTTGTAAAAAATCTTCAATAGTAGGGCCATCATCTTTTCCTGTAAACTTCATCTTGCGAGAATCCATAAAATAAAGTAAGGGTTTTGAAGAAAATCACTTACTTTGCCAAAAAATTAAAATGGACATTACTCGGTCAATATAACTCAGAATCCTTATTATAACCCGTTTTTGAAAATGGAAAATCCATTCTGCATCTAACCATGTGATTGAAATCTCGATCTAGGCGCTCTGGAAACACAAATTTGCGCTGCAACTGTCCCGTCGTCACAAAATTTCTGAAAAAATGACCGATTTTAAATCAGTGATAACTCCCTCATCCGGACTCCGATTTGACCGATTTGTTTTTTGAAATCGGGTGATTTTTCAAGGGGAGCTTAGATATGTAATTGGTTGTTTGAAATTGTGCACCAGAATCTACTAAAAACGTCAGGAGAGCCGCCGTACACAAATTGCCATCAGGAACATTTCTGCAACATAGCTGAATTTAAATCAGCGATATCACCCTCATCCGGACTCCGATTCCACTAATTTTTTTTGAAATTGGGTATTTTTTTATAAGGAATCCAGATCTGATATTTATTTCTGAAAATTTTTCACCAAATTTTCCAGATCTGCTCTACAAACTCGCCGCCCAAAAATTTCCTGGAAAAAATGAAAAAATAAAACTCCAAACTCTGCCCAAGAAAGTGCTTTAATACCACTTGTAGTAGATCTGATAAGAAAATGTATAGAAATGGAAAATATGCCCAAGAAATAACACCATTGAAGATAAAACTTCAGATCTTCATTAATATCAAAACCCGTAAGGTAGGGCAACACCATACATTCACTCCTTAAGGAAGGAGATCACTCCACAAGCCATATGCTTGCCCATACAATAATCCTTCACATCCCTCAATGGAGAGTCTCTAGCCTCTATATAGGTTTCATAAATGCAATACCATGGGTCTCTCAATACCATACATCCAATACAATGGGCTTATCATTTTATTCCCTAGCTACATGTGGTCCCTTACATAATGTGGGTTAACCACTTTATTTATTAACTATGGCCCATTTGTTTATCATTCTTATATTATTACATCATATTATTCCCTTAGGTACCTCCGTCTGTATCCTATATTATCCCCTCTAGGTACACTACAAAACTTCAGGGTGGTAGGGTGGTGCTAGGGTGAGTTGCAGCTCATTGGGCGTTGGGGCATCTGTTCAATTGACTACTAAAGAATTTCGGGCGTTGGAGCATCCATCTAGTGGGAGTTGGAGAAGAATGCTTTTCTAGATTCTAGAAAGCTGGAACTTTAATTTCAATAGGAGTTGAATATTAAAGAATTATTAGAAAAAAATTCAGGTGCTTTTTTGTCCAGGAGAGGGTTTCCACCTTAAAAACTGAGTGCATTTTTGTTCCTTCTGTTTACTGCTATCATTGTACAAAAATTGATAATAATTGAATATTAACTAATGCTTTGAAATATTAATAATAATACTAATTGAAATAAACATTGATTCGCCCCCCTCGTAGTATTTCCAACAAATACTTTGTGAGTTAAGTATTTCTTTCACAAATTAATTTGATTTCCAACTATTATAAAACTTTCAATCTCTCTGTGCCTTGGGTCTAAATTCTGGCTTCTGAAATAATCTGTACCAAATCTCATCTTGACCCAAATCCTCCTGCAATAGTTGACGATCCAGAGAAAATACTAAGGAAAACTCCTAGATCTGAGAGTGCAACTGTTAGTAGGCCAATTCACAAGGCAAGTTCCCTACCCGAAAACCTTACAAAATTGCAGGATATCCTATTTGATTCACACCTTGAACAAAGCTTGTTCAGGACTAAATCCCAGAGTTGGATAACCCAGACAGTTTTAGACCCATCCATCTTACAGCAAAGTCCTATTGTAGAAGCCTCGACCCCCATTCATACACCCACTATCCACCTTCCTCCATTCAACCCTCCACTTGTTAACCACCCTAGGTTTCCCCATCCACCAACCATGGCAACCTAGTATGCCCCATTAGTCCTACAATTTCCTTTAGTGCCTCTACTACACGACTATCAGTCCAAAATCCCCCTATTTGATGCAAGTGGTTCTACAACTGCTCAACAACATGTGGATAGAATGGATGACTCTTTTGATCGACAAGAGATAGATGATGAAACTATGAAGATAATAATGTTTGCTCAAAGCTTAGTGGGGAGAATAAAGAAAGTGGTTCAAAGGCCTGACCCCTAATAATATACATGACCTCCCTGATTTTCACCAATCATTCCTAAATAAATGAGAAGTCAAGAAAAATCCTCTCCAAATCTTATCAAAATATGCAAACATTAAGAGAAATGTTGGAGAAAGTGTCCAAGATTACTGCACTAGATTCAATAGTGTATATAACGCCCTCCCTCCTCACATGAAACCCCCACAAGGTCTAGCCCTAATGAAATTTCCAGATGGTTTTGACCCAGAAATGGCTTATCAACTGAGAGAGAGAGACCTTCCTACATTATAAGACATGCAAAGGGGTGCAGTAAGTGTAGAAGAAAATATGATTGTTAAAAGGGCTAGAATGAAAAATGAAAAGAGAGTCACATATAGGGAAGAGGATGTAGCCTCCACATCTAATACTAAGATTGATAACCTTGTTAGAACCATGGAGAGGATGATGGAGAGAATCAACCTAAATGAGAGAGCTTTCCCCAGAGAAAACCAAGCAGCTCCTCATAATAGAAACCAAAAATAAAACCAAAACTTTAGGAGAAACCCCCCCCAAATAAGACAGAGGGAACAGAGAGGACCTGACCAGAAAATCAGGCCTCCTTTCCAAGAAAACTATGTTGATGAGGATGAAGGGGTGATTGAAGAACCAGAAGAAAGTCAAATTAATCTAATGGGAGTTAATGATGATGATATTGTTTTCCTCACTGAAGAAGAGCAAGGAATATTTTCCCCAACTCAAATTGAAGAAGAATGCCAAGAATCTGAGGACTATAAACAAAGATTCGAAAATGATATCATGGAAGTGCATAGACAATATGACCTCAAAAGCAAGAGAGTTCAAGACATTCCCAAGAGAAAGAATTTTGAAATTTCTGCTAGAAGGACCCCTGAAACTGATCCTAAAAGACATCAGAAAGTGCAAATAAAATGGTTAAAGGTTCTGATAAAAATAAAAACAAAAACAATCTAGAAAGCAGCACTAGTAAATCAACTAGCAGCCCTAACAACACTGATTCAGCTGATATCCCTAGTGCATATTAACAATATGAAGTTGCAGCAAAAACAATATCTGATAACACTGATTTAAATCTGCCAAAAACAAAGACACCATTTAGTATTGAGAATGAAATTGCCAAGACAAAGATATCCATACCTCTCACTGAATTAGTAGGCCAATATGTATATAGATCCCAAGTTTTAAAGGCACTAAACAAAGGAGAAAATACTGAGACTATAAACTTGAATGAGACAAACCTAAGCTTTTGTTTGGACCTGAAGTAGAAGATAAATTCCAAGAGGGAGGTGTGCTCCCATTTTATGTCAGTTTGAATATTCCTGATAAAATCCTCCACAATGCCATGTTAGATTCAGGAGCATCTCATAACCTCATGCCAAAGGTAATTATGGAGAAACTAGGCCTTGAGATAACTAGACCATACAAATACCTATACTCTCTTGACTCCAGTAGAGCTAAATTTCTAGGCCTGATCAAAGATATTTGTGTTACTTTAGCACAAGCACCAGTCAAAAGCCTAGTAATGGATATTGTAGTGGCAGAAATTCCCCCTAAGTATGGCATGCTTCTATCACACTCATGGGGAGCCAAGCTTCAAGGCACCCTCCAAATGGATATGACCTATGCTACCATACCAGTCTTTAGTCAACCAAGAAGATTGTATGGGAAAACTCGTATGAAATACATGGTGAGAAGCCAAGAAAAGCCTGATAACTCCCCTCTCTACTCTGTCCACTTAGACCTTGATTCATTTATCCTTTATAATGATGAAAACATTAATGAGAAAGTAGCAGTTAATGAAAAATTAGTGGAAAAAGAAGAAGAAAAGGAAGAACAGTCAGATCAAATAGAAAATGAAAAACACAAGTCTGAACCTGAATCTCTTTGGAGCATAAGCTTTGATGGTTCTTGTGGAAACACTGGATCAGGAGCAGGTGTTTGGGTACACAACACTAAGAACAACCACGCAAAGGGTCATTCTTACAAACTGAACTTTCAATGTACAAATAATATAGTAGAATATGAGGCACTCCTTCTAGGGTTACAATTAATAAAGAAATTGGAAGCCAAAAGGATCTCTGTCCATGGACATTATGAGTTAGTCATTAGGAATATTAAGGGAGAATATTCAGCTAAACATCCTAGACTAAGAGCATACATAAATGTTGCCCTTGACCTCATAAAAACATTCAAAGAATATGATTTTGCCTCTATCCCAAGAAATCAAATTATCCTTGTCAATGGATTAGCATTTGCAGCCAGTACTTGTCAACTGCCTCACTCTAACAATCAATATACAGTACAAGTTAAATACATACCAGTAGTCCCTGATAATATGAGGTATTGGCAAGTTTTTGAAGATGACCAACAGATTGAAGACTTCCTGCAGTCCAGAAATGAGTTTGAAATTCCAAATTCAGACTTAGATCATGAAGAGGATTGCTCTATTGAGGAACAAACATACAAGAAGGAGTCCCCTCATGATGCTGATATAAATTTGTTAGCAAAGAAAGACCTACATAGGACAGAACTATGTGAAGATCCAGAAAAAGAAGAGACCAGTTCAGAGATAATGCCCTGCCAAGAGGACTTTTCCCTCTAGAAACTTTTTTATTTTAATGATGTTGCTAGAACGCCAAAAATAATCCACTGAAGCAAATGTAGAAGGGTGCAATATAGGCAGTGAGCAAGAACCCAAGATGGTAAAACTATCAAAGACATTTCCAACACCTATAAAACAAAAATACATTGAGTTATTCAAATAATTTGCTGATGTGTTTTCCTGCAATTATGAAGACTTGAAGTCTTATGATACTGATATCATCCAGCACAAGATTCCACTCAAAGAAAGCCAGAAGCCCTTTAAACGGAAATTATGTAGAATAAACCCTGTCCAAATTCCACTGGTTGAGAAATAGATAAATAAAATGTACGATGTTGGGATAATAGTCCCACTCAGGTACTCAGAATGGGTTTCAAATCTTGTATCTGTGAAGAAGAAGACAGGCGAGATTAGACTCTGCATTGACTTCAGAAATCTAAATAAAGCATCCCTGAAGGACAACTACCCTTTACCAAAGATGGACCACATACTACAAAGGGTAGTAGGCACCAAAAGGATCTCTCTACTTGATGGCTTTTTAGGGTACAATCAGGTGCTGGTGCATCCAAATGATCAACACAAAACAAATTTCACTACTCCTTGGGGCACCTTTGTGTATTTAAAAATGCCTTTTGGGTTAATGAATGTTGGAGCCAATTTTGAAAGAGAAATGGATATTGATTTCTTAGAAGAAATAGGTTACTTCATTGTAATATATCTTGATGATATCACAGTATATTCAAAAACTGATGAAGAATATCTAGCTCATTTGAGAAAGGTCTTTGAAAAATGCAGAAAGTATGGTCTGTCTTTGAATCCCAAGAAATCCTTATTTGGCCTCCAAGAAGGAAAGCTTCTAGGCCACATTATATCTGAAGAAGGGATCAAGATTGACCCAAATAGGATTGAGTGAATATTGCAAATCATTCACCCAAGAAATATCAAAGAGCTGCAATATTTCATTAGAAAGATAAATTTCTTAAGAAGGTTTATACCAAACCTTGCAGAACTCCTGAGGAACATCACCAACATGCTCAAAAGAGAGTCAGGATTCAAGTGGACCAAGGAAGCAAAAAATTCTTTTCACTTAGTGAAGTAAGCACTTACACAAGCACCGGTTCTGATCAGCCCTGACTTCACCAAAGATTTATTTATATTTTCCTTTGCATCAGGACACACAGTTGTTGTTGTATTACTGCAGAAAAATACAAAAGGACAGGAGCAGCCCATAGCTTTCTTCAGCCAAGCTTTAAGAGATGCACCTTTTAAATATAATATCATGGAAAAGTAGGCTTTTTCTTTGATCAAGGCACTGAAGGATTTTAGAGTCTAAATTTTGCATTCACACATCATTGCATTTGTGCCCCATACAGTGGTTAAAGACATACTTACACAAGATCCTGATGGAAAAAGAGGCAAGTGGATTGTTGTCATCTTGGAATATGATCTAGAAATCAAACCCACCAAATTAATTAAAGGACAAGGACTGGCTAAACTAATGGTTGAAACAAATTTTCAAGCATTAGACATCAATATGATTCACTCACTAGATGAACAAGAGGAGATGGCGACTCCACCTATTCAGGAAGAATTTTTGAATTCTCCCTGGTACGCAGTTATATTGTATGTGATTTTTAATTTAAATGCTCCTCCTGGTTTTTCCAAAACAAAGGCCAGATTCTTGAAACTAAAAGATGTAAATTTCTGGATTTTGGAAAATGTTTTATATTGGAAAAATTCTGGTGGTGTATTGCTTAAATGTTTGCTTAAATAAGATGCAGATAGGATTATGCATGAGTTTTATGAAAGGAAGTGTGGAGGCCACCCCTATTAGAAAACCACTGTTAATAAGATCCTTAAGGCTAGTTTCTATTGGCCTACCCTCTTCCAAGACATCCACAAGATGGTAGTTACTTGTCATAAATGCCAAATTTTTGAGGGAAAAATAAAGTTGTTGCCTTTTCCATTACAGCCAATCTTTGTTGAAGCTCCTTTTCAACAATGGGGTATAGATTTAATTGGAAAAATCCACCCTTCCTCCTTTTCCCAGCATAAATGGATCCCTACTGCAACTGACTATTTTACTAAGTGGATAGAATCCACTTCTTCCAGGACTGCCACAGACTTAGTAATTATCAGATTTCTTGAAACCAACATTCTATATAGATTTGGTTGTCCTAAGAAAATCATTACTGATAATGTTGTTGCCTTTAAATCCAAGAAAATAGTGGATTTCTGCAACAAATATCACATTACTTTGGGGCATTCTATAGCTTATTACCCTCAAGGTAATGGGTTGGCTAAATCCTCAAATAAGAGCTTGGTGAACATCATTAAAAAATTGTTGGAGGAAAATAAGGAATCATGGCACAACAAATTGGTACATGCACTATGGGCAGACATGCTAACAAATAAGAAGTCAATTGATATGTCACCCTATCAACTACTTTATGGAATGGATGCAGTCTTCCCAAAAACCTTGGGAGTGCTAGTAATGAAACTCATTCAAGAGGTGCAGTCTGAAGAGAATGATATATGGGGAAGAGTAAACCAAACCATTCAGCTGCAGCAATCTAGAGAAGGAGTATACAACAAAACACAGTTGGTACAAGAAAATATCAAGAAAATCTTTGACAAAAGAACCAAAGAAAAATATTTCAACATTGGAGACAAAGTGCTGAAGTGGGATTCTAGAAGAGACGACAAAGACAAGCATGGAAAGTTCGATAATCTATGGAAAGGTCCATACATCATTCATTCTGTGAGAGGTAATAATGCATTTTTCTTACAAAAATGGATGGAACAGAATTGTTTGGAGGTCCTGTCAATGGTAGGATGCTGAAACATTATTTCAGTTAGAAATCTTAGTTTAAATTTTCTTCATTGTATATAACATTGCCTAAACAAATCTCATAAGAATTTGATCTAAAAAGAAAGAAAGGAAAAGAATAAAATAGGGCAGATAAAAAGAAAAAGGTAAGCCCCATGCAAAAAAATGAATAATTCTGAAAGTGTTGCACATTTAAATGCCACTACCTTTAGTTTAGTTTAATTTTTGCAAATAATATTGTGTGCAGCTTGTTCAAAGAATGCCACAATTCATGATGATCAAACTTCTTAATCTTGATTCATTCATGTTTTGAATTTTTGTTGATAAGTTAGAAATGAATATTTTATAAAGTGTTTAACCTTGGCTTATCAGTAGGTAGATAGAAAATGACATTGGTTCAAAAGTTTAATCTGAACCAGTTGGAGAAATAAGGATAGGTGGTAAGTTAGAGGTTCAAAAGGAAAAATGATGTCAAGGTTTGCAAGTCTAAATGCACCCCAAAAGGAAGAAAATTATTTAAATCATAGATTGGGTAGGTATGTATGCATAAGAGCTCTTAACACTTGAGCATGTTCAAAGTTTTCAAATTTAGATTGTTCATTCAGGGTCAAGAACAAGTGTGTTTCAGACCTCACGTTTACAGTAAGAATGGTTTTCAATTTTTGAGGGTCACGATCACAAAAGTTGCAGCAGATTAGGATGATAGAGTGGAGATCCGCCCAAATAAATCAGGCTACTTATCTACAAAGTTCTTGACACCTCCTAAAGGAGCTTCCCTCCCTAGCTGGAGCCACTGTTATATTCCTGTATTTTAAAGTATCACTAGATGACTATTTATTTCTTATAGTTTTCATGCTGAAAACAATATTCCATGAACATCATTTATTTTCAGAAAGGAAAGGATATATTTGGTGACAAAGAGATCAATCAAGCCCATTTACTATTTGATTCAGCTAAAAGGGAAAAAATCTCTGATTAAGTGTGATGGAGAGCCAAATCTCACCGTCTTCATTATTTTTCAATTACCCTCTCCATTATTCTTCATTTCACCTACTTCTGACACTCCCATGCTCTGAAATCCCTTTTTTTTTAGCCCTAGTCCCCTCATTTTAACCTTTTCCCCCTTCTTAAACCTCTTTCCCTATGCTAAAACCCCATTCCCCTCACTAAAAACCCTTCCCCTTCACTCATTCCCCTTCTTTCATTAAAAACAATGTAAAACCCACTTTTACATTGTTTTTAAATAGTTTCCATCTATCAGGTCCCACTTTAAATAAAATTTGTTTATTTCCCCAACCCTGTTATATTAAAAACACTGACTCATATTTATGTTAAAGCCTTTTCTTTAAAAAAACTTTGCCTCCACTTTAAAAATGATCCCGAGCCCCACTACACATTATTACCCGTTAAAATATTAAACTTCGCGTTAATATTTACCTTGGCCCCACTTATATTTAAAAACCCGTTGTTTTATTAGAAACCGACCCCACCTATTGACCCATCACCTGACCCCCGTCCAATCCACTCCATCAAATTCAACGGCCCCCGATCATTATCGCATCCCCAACTGCCCGATGGTTAAAACCATTGGAGGGTTACGAAATGGGCGGTTTCACAACCCTCCCATCTGCCACGCACCGCCCCTGTGTTTCATCACATCCCCTCAGAGTAAAACACCTAACCACTTGAGCACCGTGCAATAAATCATAAACCACTTCCGTGCAATAAAACAAAACTTCTAACCCTTTGAAATATGTTGAATCCTGTGCTACTGCGATAAGCTCCCGAACCACTGTGATAACCCCTGTAAAATTTCTAACGGACCTAAAAGGCCATTTTCTTAACGTGGAAATCAAAGAACCTCCAATATCTGGACTCTGTCCACAGATTTCCCTACTGCCTTCAAACCATATTGCCATCCCTGCGGACCTGTGTTTTAAATTAACATAATTGTTTTGAATTTTGCAAGTGATATACATAACAGGAAATGTAGTAATCAATTTGCATTTCTAATTCCAAGGAAATGTTTAATCTAGACTCTCTGGATTTTGGTTTAAAGGCCTTATTCACCAAAGGATCATGAGCGGAAGAACATATGAAAGTAGGAAAATGAGTAGTCCGGGTAGAGATGAAGACCGATAAAAAACACAGTTAAAGATAAAAACATAGTTGAGGAAAAGACAGTGAAAAGTAAAAGAGGTAATCAGAGCTATCAAAGGTAAAGGTGCAAAAAGATAAAAGGCAGATAAAATAGTAAGGTAAAGAAAGAATTCATAAATGACAGCAAAGGCAGTAAAGAGATGTAAAGATAAGGGCACTTAAAGGTTAAAGGACAAATCAAAGAGCAAATCAATGAGGAAGACAAATCCAAATGACAAGATCACTCAACATTAACTTCTTCTCAATCACATTGGCCACCTCCAGCTTAATTTTGATTTAATAAAAGATACCACAGTTAATATTACAGTCAAAGATATTTTAGCATCAATTCAGAAGTTATTGTAAAAGTTAATTTTGAAGGCGACCAGTAAAAGATATTTTAAAGTTAGCTCAGTAGTTAATTTGAAAGTTATTGTCACAGTAGGTCTGTCAGTGATATTTTTGGCTTGGGCATTGCATGGTCTCAATTGTCAAAACTTCATTTACTCTGTAGTAAATGCAAATTTTCCACCCTAGGTTAGGGAAACCTCCTCAGTTGTTGTTAAATACTGCATGTATTGTTCATTATCAGTGGTTGGTTGTTGGGTTGGACATCGTTTAGACTCTGAGTTGCAAATATTATTGCATTGGAGCACTGGAACTGTTTTTCATCTGGACATCAGTAATACAAGCACTTTCACAGGATCCTTGAGCTATGTTAATGGTGATGTCATCCCTATTTTGTTAATGTTTCTCCTTTTTTTTTTCCATACTGTACATCAATCTCCCTGATAGCAGAAACAGAAATTTTAGATTAAGATATGTTGCATGAGCACCTTAATTCTATCTATTACTGTAATCTCAATGTTTTCCTCTACAAAGTATAACCAAAGAATTCTTAACTACTCTTTTGTAAGTTTAACTAAATAATTCTTAACGGCTCTTTAGTTTCTCTGAAACTGCTATCTTGAGGCTTTTCTTGTGAAGTTGAGTTAAATAATTCTTAACTGCTCTTTACCACCACTGAACTTTTATCTTAAATGTTTTCCTCTAAAGACCTAAATGCAGAATTTAGAGACTGTCTGCTTCGCTGTTATGTTGAAGTATAGTTAAATAATTCTTAACTACTCTTTAGCTTTACTGAACTCACTATCATCTCATATTCATCTTGCCACAAAGATCCATTTGATATAGTTAGCTTGCCCTGTGAAAACCCTTGAAAATTTGATGTACAATTTAACCCTTTTATGACTCCAAATCCCAATGGATTAAGCTTCCCACATTCTATCTATCCAACCAAACAAACAATCAAACAAACAACCCCAAATCTTCATAACTAGCCTAAAATCAAAAGAATATAATCATAAAGCTAAATTAGTTAATCATAAATATAGAGAGAGCCCTCTCTGAGCCTAGGAAGGCTAGGTCCTAGACTCCAAAGTGGTTTGATGTTGTTCTCTGCCATTTTTTCTTTCCAATCTTACAAATTGCAGGGAGCTAACAATGCCCTTGTGTTGTGCATTGCGCCCCTCTGTTGTGCGTTGCACCCTTGTGTTGTGCGCTGTGCCCTTGCCCTTTTTGATGAGTAAGCTCCAAACTTCATGAAAATTTTCTCTATACTTCAACAAAGGTTCCCACCTTCTCTTAGCAAGATAAATTTGTACCTTCCTTTCATTGCTCAAAGAACAATTTTCATGTGTTTGAATTTTCATGAAAAATTTGAAGTGTTCCTAAGCTACAAACCCTAATTTCATTCCCTCATTCCCAATTTTATTTTCTAACACTCTACTACCCTTCCCACATCACAGTGGACCCTATCAATACCCCTAAACTACTATATCTTTGTCCCTAATTCCCTTTTCCCCTAAACCCTAAGTCCTAGGCATCTCAATTTCCTAGGCTCCCAAAATCCTTATACCTGTAATTAATTCCCATTCAAAATTCCATTATCATTTCTACTCCCTATCAACTCCCTCAATTTGATAATATCTTCCCCCATCTCCCTAATTTTTTTCATTCCATTCCCCACTTCCTAAACCTACATTTCAGTCCCAATTCATCTCCTAGGGTTTCAAGACCTATACACAATGGAAGAAGACAAAGAGTACATGCAAGAGGAGGAGGATAGTTAAGAGGAGGAAGATAGATTGGAGGGGGAATAAAGACAAAAGACAACAACATTCAAAGAAGGATGGCCAAATACTATGCCAAAAGAGACAAAATTGCAAGGGCCAAGCTTAAAAGAGCTAATGCAAAGATTGAAGCCATAAACAAACAAGAAGAGAAAAGGAGGCTGGATATACTTGTCAAGGCCTCACTCCATGCCTAACCACATCAACAACATCCAATTAGAAAAATTTGAAATTTTTTTGGGTCAATTTTTGAAATTTTTAAGTTTATGTGTATTCCTAGATAGTATTGTGACAACTGGACTGTCAAGGGCGCAACATCCTAAGCATTGCGCCCTTGTTTGAGGCACTTTTTGGCCAAAAGAAGACAACCAAAAGATGCAAGATGACAAATAAATTCCAGAAAATAATGTTTCCAGGTTTAGTTTGGACAACTGGTAGGTGAAAAGGTGAAAACACACAAAAAAAATTAATGTTCTACCTCCTTTTTTGCCTTGGCGTTGCGCCCTTGACCAGCTATAAGAGAATCACTTTTTGACAAGGAAACTCAACTCCATTCAAAAAACTAAATATAGATCTGGAACATAGACTAGATAGTCTTTCCAACGAGCTATCCTGAGCTTAATTTGGACACAAGAAAGCCCTCCAAAAGTGGCCTGCAAGTTGGGGGTGCATTGGCACTGCGCCCTTGAAAAATGTCTGATTGTTCTCAGTTTTCACTACACTATTGATCTTCACTTTGGAAAATGATGATTTTACTTATGTAATTGATGAAAGTAAATGTAATTATCATGTTTTTACTATTACCTAGCATAAATACATTAGATGAAAAATCATGATGAGGTGTAATGAATCAGTTCACTTAAGTTAGGGACGAGTCAGTTTGACCACCCTACACTCTAGGTATTCAACTCAGTTTTTGTGGAACTGCTCCTCCTCTCATGGATTCGACCCCTGAGGCTATGAGGAGTTTGTTTGAGGCCTATATCATGTAATTTTTCAGTCATTTCAAAATTTGGAATCAGTTGGATGTTGGCATATGGATCAAAGACTCTTTTGTAATCATTTTGGTAGGAGCTTAATAAAAGTGTTGCAGCTATTTCTTTGGGATACCTAGGGTATGGTTGTCTAACATTGTTTCTTCTTATGTCTCATTATGTTTGAAATTATTGTCTTCATAATTCATTTCACTTCTATTGTATGATCACTTTCAAGTTGATAAACATAATTCATATTACATGCTTTGTTTTGGGAAAGTTTTCATAGTTTGTTCATCTTTATTTCAGTTTAGGAAGAATTCATCTTTCATGCTCTTCCTAATGCGAAAATTATATGTAGAATTCTACTGCAACTACTGATTATATTTCATCTATTGCATTCTCACACAATTATTTAACATTTACTGTGTTAAATATAAAAATAAAATATACTGCAGACTTCACGATAAATAAACAACATGAAAGAAATAGCACAAGTATTCACACATAGACACCGTTATTTTTGGACAATTTTCCTCAGAAAAAAACCAACTCAGGAAAATTGGTGCAACAAATATGAGGGTTTCTTTATTATACAAAAATTATGAGTACAAATGTGTGATTGTATTTATCAATCAATCACCTGAAGAAATATGATGAGAATAGGCTTAGTGAGACAGTTCTCACTTCACCACAAAGTTCCATCACTGACCTGCACCCACTCTGAGTGTCTCTACATGATTTCTATGCAGTGACTACGTCATTCATGCTGTCACTGCGTCACTATTGTTTCTACTCGTTATGGCTACCTCGATGCTCATTGTTGTGTGAGACTAGAGTTTTCTCCTCTTCCAGAAATTCCCTCTGGCTACTGGATGAACCCTCAACTGACTCCCCAATTGAAATCGAAACTCCCTCTGCTACTCTGTGTTGGCCCAACGTAACTGCTGCTTGGATATCTCTGTGTTTCTGCTATGGATCCCTTCTCACTTCTCTTCCCGCACTCCTTATTCTTCAGAAATTCTCTCTCCTATAGATTTCACCTTCCCCTCTCTGTAATCGAGACTCACTTCGATTCTTCCTTCGCCTGAAGAAATCGATCTCTTGATTCTTTCTCCGTCTGATGTGTGTTTTCCATAGACCCCTCACCCTCCTTCTTATAATCCTTTGTTGACGCTTCAAATACCAATATTAAAACATAAAAAATGGCTAGGATTAACTTGGAGGTGATCCATGACTTTATCTAGAAGATTCATACTTGGTTTAATTAATACTCTTTAATTAATCAGTTCCCCTAAGTTTAGACTTAGGAAAACATTAAAAAATGATTAATTATTTTAATTAAACCATCTCTAAGTGGAATTTTCCAAAACCATTTCTGGGTTTTATGAAATACATGTGTCTTAGCCTATATACAAAGTTACAATGCTAGATCACATCCGATGCTACCATAAATCAACACTCCCTCGTAGCGAGGAAAGTGCTCTAGCAATACAACTCTATGTGCTTATCTGACTTCTGTAACATCTGTTGTTGTGTTGTTGATGCTGCTCACCAACACTGCACAAAAAAATGTTGCATCTGTACTGTTGTTGACTCTGCATGCTGCTGCCAACTGCCATTGTACTGCAACTCCCTCATGTATCTACGCTGAAGATCCTTTGACTACCAAAATGGATTTTCAGTCATACCCAACTGTTCTCTAAACTGAGTGAGCTTAATCCTCCCCAGAGCCTTAGTGAGTATATTTGTTTTCTGTTCTCCTGTGGGAATGTATTGGAGTTGTACAACCCCACGCTGAACACAGTCTCTGATAAAATGACACCTAATGTCAATATGTTTGGACTGATCATGAAATACTAGATTTTCAGAGAGTTTGATACAACTTTGATTGTCACTGTAAATGCAAGTCGGCTCCATCCTGCTCCTGAATAGACTCACAAGAAGTTTCCAAGGCTAGATGGCTTCGCATGTAGCTGTAATAGCTGCCATGTACTCTGCCTCAGCGGTGCTCAATGCTACTAACTTCTGTTTCCTTTTGCTCCAGGACACCATTCCTGATCCAACGCTCAAACAATACCCATAGGTACTTTTCCCGTCCACTGAGCTTCCTGCCCAATCCGCGTCTATGAATCCACTGAGTCTGACATCCTCTCCTTGGCCATACCGTATACCAAATCTGATTGTTCCTCGTACATACCTCACCACGTGCCTTGCTGCTACCTAGTACACTCTTTTGGGTTCCACCATGAACTGACTGAGTGTTGACAGCGAAGAAAATGTCTAGTATGGTGTTAACCAGATACATCAATGACCCGATGAGTTGTATGTATAGGGTGGGGTCCAATTCTATGTCTTCTGATGCATCTATATTTTTCCAATTTGTGATCATCGGAGTAGCCATAGGTGTGAAATCCTGCATTCTGAACCTCTTCAGAATTTCCAAGGCATACCTCTCCTGCCCCATGAAGATATCACCATTCTTCTGATAGACTTCCAATCCTGAGAATTAATGCATCAACCGCAAATCCTTCATATCGAATTATACTTTTAGATTCTCTTTGCAATCCTTGATGAGTCTAGATGATCTTGTGAGAAACAAATCATCTACATATAGTACTAATACCAATGGCTCATCCTCTACCAGCAAATAGTAAATATTGGGATCTACGTCACTCTTGACAAATCCCAACTTTTGCAAATAGCTATCTATTCGACCATACCATTCTCTCAGAGCCTGCTTGAGCCCGTACAGGGCTTTCTTCAATCTGCATACATGAGACTTCCTTTCATGAGTCTCAAAACCCTATGGTTGTTTGATAAATACCTCTTCCTCAATTTCTCCATTCAAGAACGTTGTCTTGACATCCATTTGATGAATCTCCCATCCCATCTGCGCTGCTTAGGATACAACAGTTCGAATGGAGGTATTTCTAGAAAATGGTGCGAAGGTCTCCTCATAGTCAATTCCTTCCTTCCGAGCTTACCCTTTTGCCACGAACCTTGCCTTATATTTCTCTATGCTACCATCTGTAGTATATTTGATCTTGTAGATCCATCGCGATCCAACAACTGATCTACTATGAGGTCTCGGCACAACTTCCCAGACATCATTTGTCATGATAGAAGCATACTCCTCTATCATGGCAGCTACCCATACTTGGTTCTGAACAGCTTCCTGGAAGCTAGAAGGCTCCTCTACCTGGGAAACTAGAGCCGGGTACCTATCAGGAGGTATATGCTACCTCTTCCCATTCCTCGGAGTCCCAATAAAATTTTTTGCGTCCCTCAGTATCTACTCAGCCTCTCTACTGATTTGACCCCCGGTGGAATGTTGTTCTCTCATCTCTTCCTCTTGATCTGGTTGTTCCTCAGACCGAGTCTCCTCCTGATCTTCTTATGTGAAAATGTTAGTACCTGTACTAGGTACCAACGTCTCTCTTTCTATATGATCTTCTTGGTGCCCCTGCTGCTCTTGCACTAAAGTAACTTCTACAGTTTGATCCTCTGTCGGCATATCATGCGATTTCTAAAAACCTCTATCCTCCATGAACTTGGCATCACATATTATCACAACCTTCCTACTGATAGGAATATAGATCCTATATGCCTTGGAGGTTTCACTGTATCCTACAAGATACCCCCTTTCTGCAGTCTGATAAAGCTTGCTTCTCTTCTCGCTTGGTATATGACAGTATGCCATACTACCAAATATCCAAAGGTGCCCTACCTTCGGTTTCTTCCCTGTGAAAACCTCTTCAAGAGTCTTCTTCCTCAATTGTCTATGAGGAGTCCTATTTTTGATGTACACTGTCATGTTTCAGGCTTCAGCCCATAAATATCTGGGCAAATCAAGGTTGAATAACATAGCCTTGGTTGCACCTACAATTGTCTCATTTTTCTGTTCTGCCACACCATTCTGTTTGGGATTTTATGACACAGTCCACTCCCTCCTGATGCCCTCCTTTGCGCAGAAATCTATGAAGTCTCCATCTATGTATTCTCCACCATTATCTGAATGCAATGTCTTGATTTTCTTCCCCATCATGTTTTCAACAAGAGCTTTGAATTATTTTAACTTTTCAAAGACTTCATCTTTAGTCTTTAGGAAGTAAATCCAGGTTTTCCTAGAGTGATCATCGATGAATGTGACAAAATATTTTCCACCCTTCAGAGCGTTAGTGGACATAGCTCCACATATATTTGAGTGTATCAATCCCAATATCCTTGCTGCTTGGTTTTCACTTCTGGGAAAAGTTTCCTTAGCATACTTCCCAAGTACACATCCTCGGCATACATCATCATGCTGCATACTGAGAACAGGTGCCCAATCAACTATTTATCTGAGCATATTCAATGCACCATGGTGCAAGTGTCCCATTCTTCTATGCCAAAGTTTATTCAACCCTTTCTTGTCTTCAAGATTACTATTGATTAGTGCCATTAGAGACTCAAGCTGCAACCTGTATAGTCTGTTGCTTCTAACTCCAATCTGCCTTGTTTGCTTCCAACTAGAGTGCTTGAAATATACCTTCTTTCCATCAAAGTGTATGTCATACCCTTTGTCCTGCAACTGGGATACTGAGATTAAATTCATACCAATCCCTGGCACATTTAGTACATCTGTGACCTTGACACCGGTTTTGACTTCCGTCTGAAACACTACGGCTCCTCTCCCAACTGGAGTGCATTTCGTGCTATTCCCCATAGTGATTTGGAAGTTCATATTCTCTTCCCTATAGCTCGAGAAATATTCTCGTACTCCAGTCATATGAGTTGAAGCCCTGCTGTCAATATATTTTTCCTGCAAATGTTGAACTTGACAAGCATGCATAATCCTCTTCTAACCTAGAGGATAAGTCTACCATACTTATCTGTTCTTTATTTTCTCTGCGTTGCGTCCCTTCTGAAGCTTCTGGAATGCGCAACCTCTTCTCTGACTCTGCTTCCTTTGGATCTGACAGCTCTGATACCATCTGAAAAATATATAATGTAGAATTCTACTACAGCTACTAATTATATTTATTCTATTGCATTCTCACATAATTATTTAACATTTTACTGTGTTAAATATCAAAATAAAATATGCTACAAACTTCACGATAAATAAAAAACATGAAAGAAATAGCACAAGTATTCACACATAGACACCGTTATTTTTGGACAATTGTCCCCAGAAAAAAACCAACTCGGGAAAACCGGTGCAACAGATATGAGGGTTTCTTTACTGTGCAAAAATTCTGAGTACAAATGTGTGATTGTATTTATCAATCAATCACATGAAGAAATATGATGAGAATAGGCTTAGTGAGAAGTTCTCACTTCACCACGAAGTTCCAGCACCGAACTGTACCCACTCTGAGTGTCTTTGCATGATTTTTGTGCAATGATTGTGTCACTCACGCTATCACTACGTCACTATTGTTGCTGCTCATTATGACTTCCTCGGTGCTCACTGCCGTGTGAGACTAGAGTTTTCTCCTCTTCCAGAAATTCCCTCTGGCTACTAGATGAACTCTCAGCTGTCTCCCCAACTGAATCGAAACTCCCTCTACTGCTCTGCACTGACCCAACGTAACTATTGCTTGGCTATCTCTGCACTGCTGCTATGGATCCCTTCTCACTTCTCTTCCCGCACTCCTTATTCTTCAAAAATTCTCTCTCCTGGAGATTTCACCTTCCCCTCGCTTCAATCAAGAATCACTTCGATTCTTCCTTCGGTTGAAGAAATCGATCTCTTGAATCTTTCTTCGTCTGATGTGTGTTTTCCATAGGCCCCTCACCCTCCTTATAATCCTTCGTTGACCATTCAAAAACCAATATTAAAACATAATCAAGGGATAGGATTAACTTGGAGGTGATCCATGACTTTATCTAGAAGATTCACACTTGGTTTAATTAATACCCTTTAATTAATCATTTTCCCTAAGTTTAGACTTAGGAAAACATTAAAAAACGATCAATTATTTTAATTAAACCATATCTAAGTTGAATTTTCCAAAACCATTTCTGGGTTTTATGGAATACACGTGTCTTAGCCTATATACAAAGTTACAAGGCTAGAGCACATATAATGCTACCATAAATAAACACTTAAATCCTCACCTGTCTGAATCATTCTATCCCAAGAACCCTAATGTGATATCCTTTCTACCTACCTTGCCCCATTGAATGGACTGTAACCCTAATCTTATTTGTCCTGACCTAGCCTCTTTGACCTAATATCCTCATCCAACAACCCAATCAAATCAAATCAAAACCCCTCAACTCATACCTAGCCTAAAACCCTAATTTATCTAGCCCTTTTGGCTGTGACCTTGTGGAAAGAGACCTCTCCAGTCTGGTAGGGCTAGATACCAAGCCAAAATATTGGTCTGTGGTTACCTCTGTTGGGATTTCTTCTTCAGCCTTAGAAATCTGGCAGAGTGATAACACCTTCTTCTATTCTTCTTGATGAAAAGAGTCTTCAAATGTAGTTGGTTCAAATTCTATTAGTTCTGTCACGTATGCAACATATCTCGAATATCTTTTTGATCCTTTTATTTCTCTAAAAGTTCCTTTCACAACTCCAAGCCCTTCAACATCTTCAAGAGTAGTTTTTAACTAATTTGGCCTCTTCCTTGTGTCGGGTATGATCACAGGTTGAATATTTTCACTTGGTCCTTCTTCTTCTTCTTCTTGGATTGTAGTAGTTTTTTCATGGTGCTCTTCTTCTTCAAATAGCAGTATGTCTTCATCATCAAAATCAATAGGAATATCCTTGGATCTTTTGTAGTCATGATTTTCATCAAATATAACATCCCTTCTTACTTATATTTGGTTTTCTTCATTGATGTAGATTCTATATGATTTTGAAGAAAGGTTGTAGCCAACGAAGATCCCTTTAATGCTTGTAGAATCTAACTTCTTTTGTTTTTCCTTTGGAACTTGGATATATGCGAGACACCCAAAGATTCAGAGATGTTCTGCACATGGTTTCTTTCCTGTGAATGCTTCTTCTAGTGTTATATTCTCAAGAATTCTATGAGGAATTCTATTTTTTATACATATTGTTTTCATTGTTGCTTCTCCCCATAGAAATTGTGGTAAGTTTTGATCAAAAATAATTGTTTGTATACATTCTTCAATAGTCCTATTTTTCCTTTCAGCCACTCCATTCTTCTTGGGATAGTAGGGAACAATGATCTCCCTCTTAATTACTGCTTATTTTCCATATGCAATCATTTATTTGGAAGTGTATTCCCCACCATTTTCGGATCTCAAAGTCTTTATTCTTCTTTCGGTTAGGATTTGGACTTTAAAACTAAATTCCTTGAACTTTTCAAATACTTTGTCCTTTTTCTTGAGAAGGTAGATCCATGTCTTTCTAAAGTGATCATAAATGAAGGTCACATAATAAATATAACCTCCCAGAGATTTTTCAGACATAGGACCACACACATCTGAATGAATAAGATCCAATATTTCTTTAGATTTTTTTTCACTGTTTGTAAAGGGTTTCCTTGTATTCTTTCCCAAAGCACATCCCTTACATATTCCTTCACAATCTCCTTTGATATTGGAGATGCCATATACCATTTGGTTGAGAGAGGGAATGAATTAATAATGTAAATGTCCATATCTTCTATGCCATAGTTCGATGCGATTGATCTCCATGTGAACTAAGGCTTGAGGAGATGGTGTTATGACTCTATATAAGCTTCATTCACGTACTCCAATAACCCTTGCTTTATCAATGCTTGAATATTTTCCCCAAACCAAAAATTAACCGTCTACAAAAGCAACTCTATCTCCTTTATCTTTTAAACAAGAAATTGAAAGTAAATTATTTTTCAAACCTGGAACATAGAGTATATTGTTAAGATGCAACTTTTCTCCATTTCCAACTTTAATGAAGTTGATCCCAGGCCCTTAACTGCATAACCATTGTTGTCTCCCAAATCCACTGCATGAGAATATTGTTCCTTTGATAGAGTCTGAAGTTGTTTAGTTTCCCCTATCATATGTCTTGATGCTCCTGTAGGGTGATTTAATTGTATGTTAAATCCCTGTCATTTTAATATGTCAACTGGGGGTTTCATAAACTTAGAAGAAAACCAAAATATATGGGACCTCAGATGAAACTATTGTAGAAAGTTTGTTTAGGATGGAAAGAAAGAAATGAAATGTATATTACACGTATAACTAAAGAAAACTGCAAAATAAATCACATGTAAGAAAACTAAATAAGATTCTAAAGTTGGAATGAATGAATGCCATGTCCTTTCTAAAAACTTATAAACTAATATTTGAACAACTATAAGAAGAAAACAATGATAATCTAGAAAGTGGGTAAACCTAGAACAACTATTGATTTAGTTATCAAGCAAGTAAACTATGAGAACTAGTAAGCAATAAATTTAATGATAACTAAAGTGCAAATCTATTAGAAGAAAACTATGATAATATAGAAAGGAGTAAACTAATCTAGAAAGAAGTAAATAACAACTAGTGATTTAGTTGTCAAGCAAGAATACTAAGATAGCTAGTAAGCAAGTAGTTTAATGACAAACAAATCAAATCTAGGAAATAAAGCACACTTGCAGAAAATAAATCACACTTGCATGCAAGGAAATAAAATAAATCAAACTATGTTACAAACGTATGTGAATTATGCTTGATGGGGATATGTCCATTCCTCAATGAGTACACATGAACAAATGTCACATCTTAAGAATAAAAAACACTCATAACTCATGATTTGGAGAAAATGATATTACTCATGTTGAATGAACAATCATAAATCTGATGCTAATGAATAATTGACAACTTGTTACTTTCTTTGAAGGATGCTCCTCTTATTTATACATGAAATAGGGATATCTTCTCAACAAATTTAAATCCATTCAATATCTACTAGATCCATACTTGTCTCAACTTATCCCTAAATACTAGATACAAATCCCTTGACACATTAAGATTTTCATGATCTTTCTCCTTGGAATATGATCCACCTCTTGAGTTCAAATTCGAATTTGTTCTTGGGAGGCAAATTAAGACCCTTATAGAACCTCCAAATAAGCCTACACATGTCTCAAAACTCATAATACACACACACACACACACACACATATATATATAAATGAAACCATGTTAATTTCATAGTTTTTAATCATAAATTCACTTAGAAATACATAAAATAAATAAATTTGGAAAACAAGGATCCTAACCCATATGATCATGAAAATGGTTACTTGACGTAGGGTTTTAGGCTAAATGGTTATGGAATGATGAAAATATGGATGAATATGGAAGACAATTTTGAGTCTCAACATAACCCCCAACTTAAGTTGTTGCATGTCCTCAAGCAACTATAGCATTGATTCATTTGTCCATGAGTTTATCTTCTTGAAATGCTTTGCTTCTTTCTGAGCTTTTGACTTGTATTGATTTTCTTCAAACTTTGTGTCATCATATTATATTTTGCAAAGTGTAATACATTTGATTGCAACATATATTTTTTTATGGTTGGTTCTTGTGTGACAACCAAAATTTTTAAGCATTGATTCTTGTGTAACAATATATATATATATATATATATATATATATATATATATATATATATATATATATATATATATATATATATATATATATATATATATATATATTGTATCAAAGTACATGAAAACATTGAGAATTTTCTTTTCAAGTCCTATAATAACTATCAATGAATTGATAATTTGCAAAGCATATATTCTTTTGGAATCATACTGCAACAATAGTTGATTGGGAACAATATGCAAGTTGGAATGAAATGAAAATGCGTGATGGTGTATGAAATGTGAATATGAATTGGTGTTCCTTACCCCCAACTAAAGGTGTTTTTTAGTTTATGACAATATGAGAAAGTTAGTGAGGAATTTTCCAAAATTATAATTTTAGCATTTTAAGGAATTGCATGACTAAAAATTAGAAAACAACATACCTTCACTTAAATTCAATGTGGATGAGTTTTGTTTACTGAAGAGTGTGGCTGCTGATGTTGGATCATGGAGTATGTAAACAAAAGAATTTGATCTGTTTATTTCATTCTCTTTGTGTTGATGACAAGATTGTGATATTTATTGTTGCTGCTACAAATTGATTCTTGCTGTAAACTGTTGAAATGATATAGTCTTCAATCGTTACAAAACCCGATAGTACAATTATAGTCATGCGAATAAATGTATTAATGTTGAGCATGAAGATAAGTCATTGGATTACTGACCATTAATGAATATCATTAACCAATGTGAGACAAACTCACCATTAATGTCAATGAGTACCAAGGTACCTAAGTACATCTTGCGAAGTGCGAATAGATGAGCTGATGTCGAGCCACATACAAGATCCAACGATCAAAGGACATTGATGTATTCCCATGATTGTCAGCGAGAGAAATTTTCATTAAGGAATACAAGTCTCAAGGTACTTGAAAGAGAAATCTAACCTTGAACGTAGATAATGTGTTGATGTCGATAAGCCAAGACTTGTTAAAAGGGAGGCCTTAATGAATCCTCCATCATCTCACGTGAGAATAATACAATGATTTTGAAGGACTATGGATGAAATTTTTTTTAGTGGATCAAGGTTTATTTGACAAAAAGAAAAGGAAATGAAATGAATCAGCTTTGTAGGGGAGCTTAATGGTTTTATTGCTGGGTTACAGGTTAGTGAAAGCAAGGTAGGATAATGAGTGTGAAGGAAAATGAGATGAATATTTTATTGATTGAATAAGTAGGAATGCAATGGTAAGACTAGTATCTGAGTGGTTTTGAAATGGTATGATGGATCTAATTTATCATTCTTTACCCAAAATCATGTGCTCATGCTTTGGATATTTCATCTTTGATGTTGCCCTGATCATTTTATTTTGAAGGAAATGTGGTCTTTAAGAGACATTGTTTGCTTATGGTCATCGATTTGTCTTCCTGGAACCTGCAAAAACATAGTACTTTTTCTGCAATGAAATGTAAGATTATCAAAAGAGAGAGCTTATCAATCCCTCTATTTATGACATTTACAAAAAAAACTGAGAATTGGTACTAACAAAACAAATTCAAGAAATAAAATCAAATGAATTTTTACCTTTTTCGAAACTAGTGCCTTAGGTTTCTTGTCATGTATTGTCATCAATTTATTTATTATTTTATTGTTTCAAATTTTTATGAAAGCTTTCTCATTGTGTATATCTCGTTGAGATATTTCAAACAACATTTGAATCATCGAAAACCGATGTCGTATGAGAAAGTTATGCTTATTCGAATTTTTTGTGAAAAAAGTGAAAATTGTCATGTGTGAGTGTGGCATGGGAACATGATGCTGATGTGAAAGATGAAGTAGGCAGATAATATGGCATGTTGAACATGAATTTTGATTAGAATTTTTTGTCAAAAAATAGATCATTGAATTAAATACATAGCTGCAGAATTGCGCAGTTTCTACATCTAAAAATCTTGTGTGGACAATTAGGTGTGCACAGCTATGCAAGTAATCAGTCCAATGTTTGAATTTAATAAATTCCTTTTCAAGAAAAATGATCAAATTAATACTTGTTTTATTGATGCAATAAACAAATTTATTAAAAAGGAAAAATTATATATATATATATATATATAAACTGGATTAAAACAAACAGTAAATTTCTAGAATTTTATTACCTTCAGATATTGACGCCATAGTTTTGTTTGTTACTCTTGTTTGCAAGAATAAAAGAAATATTATGATCATGTATAAAAAAAATTGTTCAATTATGAAAACTTTTTCTTCTTTTTTTTTTTCCATTTAAAACAAATTGCTGACTTTTTTTAAAATGTAGACTTTCAAATTAAAACTTCATCATTTTCAAGTTATGTACTACCAACACGGCTCTCCCATTCTAGCAAAAGATTGACTCCGCACTTGTACATTAAAGTTCAAAATCTTCATCCTGAAGAGCTACCATCAGTGTTGCAACCTCTTGTTATTTAATAGTTTCTCATTGCAAAGCCCAATGGAGTTCCATGATAACATCTTTCCTTGAAATTTGCTTCTTCTTCTTTTTTTTAATCCAGGAATCACCATGAACGAGTTGCGTGCAAACTTCTTGCTCGGTTTGCAAATAAAGATAATACATGTGGGTGTTTTGAGAGAGAGAGTCCTTACTCTTCTTCAAATGGATTTTCAAGCACAAGGAATCCAAGACACCACGTCCACCTTCAATTCTGATCGATTCTTCAACATCCAATCCTCGTCATATCCTTCAGGAATCTGTTTAGGATCTTCAGCAACAATACCATATGGATCAGGTATGAAGGTGTTATTATGACATGTTTTAGACCCAAGGCCAAATATTTGACCAGGAATGTGAGATGTAGCGATGATCACACTTCTGCAATGAGACTCGGTTCTTTAAAACTACGTCAAATTTATTTTTCCTTCAGGTCTGCACCCCAATTCGAAGACATGCCAAATTTTTTAAACCCAACGATATCCCATTCATCCCAATGACAACAATTTCATCAAGCGTGGACAACACTCCATGCGTCCTGTAGATCAGGGTGATCAGATCATTGTATAAATTTGCTGAATAATGATATTTTATCCACCGAGATTATCCTGATCACATATCAATTCGAATTCATATGCAACACATAATCTCTTCCACTCAGATCATCACACATGCGGAAATAAAACAAGCGATAACACATCAAATCATCATACACATTAACACAGTATGTATGGGGAAAGCCTATAGCTTAAAACCCCGCAGCTATTGTGTATATTATAATGGAGAAATCATGTAGCAAACTCAGTACAATACTCCTCACAAGTACTCAGTACTTTCTCATGAAGTTACACACAAACTAGCTTGGTTTTGAACAAGTCACAGGTTCAAAACACATCCACTAATTGCCTGCCTCTATTGCGCAATCATGGCTTGTCTAAATAGAGATCCAAGGTTCGAATCTCCTTGGCTTGACAGCGCAATCATCATGGGAAATTTCCTCCAAGTGTGGTGCAAATCTCATGCACAACTGATGTCACAACTGATAGTTGTACTCACCCTTTCATCTACCTCTTTCACTAGTCTCCACTGAACTGTCCATGCACTGTAGTGAACTGATGTGTTCTTGAGTTGAATAATGAGTTACTAATTAATGAATTAAATAATATTTAATTCACTCCACTCATAACTAATTGATTAGCTAGTTAAACTAATCTCAACCAGTTCAACTAAAATAAACAGAACACAACTCCACTATTTGTCTCATTAACTCCTCCAAACTTCTGCCACTGAAGTCCTAACTGAACCATGATGCCATCAAACCCTTGGGAACCATGTGATTCCTCTGTCAGATGCATGAGCCACTTCTGTAGCTCGAACTGAAGTGCTCCAAGAGAGTAAACTGCTGTTTATAGTCTAAATATTATTAAGGGTAAATAATATTTGACTTCCCTGTTTTAAGGAGAGGCAGTCTCAAAATAGACTTCGACCTCTTTGACCTCAAAAATAGAGTCTCATCTATTTTTACCAACATGACACATACTTCAAGAATCTCAAACTGGAATCCCCGAACCATGCTCCATATGTCTAAAAATAGACATAGTCTAAAAATAGATTTTGCGCCAGAATTTGCTTGCGGGCCCACTTAGTGAAGGCGACTTCATTTCACTAAGCTCCATCATCTTGCTGCATTTTCAACACTCCCTCTCAGCAAGATATGGATTATATGCAACCCCTATCCTGCCTCTGTGGAATTCAAACTTGCTCCTGGTGAGCGCCTTCGTCAGGATGTCGGCATCCTGATCCTCCGTGGGAACATATGAAAGCATCATGATTCTCCGTTGAACACAATCTCTGATATGATGGTACCTGATGTCGATGTGTTTGGATCTATCATGAAATATTGGATTAGCCGAGAGTTTAATGCAACTCTGGTTATCACAGTAGATCACTGTAGGCTCCAAATGCAACCTGAACAATCCTGCGAGGATCTTCCTCATCCAAATAGCCTCGCATGCAGCCAAGCTAGCTGCCATGTACTCGGCCTCTGCTAAACTGAGTGCCACGGATCTCTGCTTCCTGCTGTACCAGGAAACTTCTATCGACCCAATGCTGAAAACTCCTCCAGAAGTGCTCTTCCGGTCCGTTGGACTCCCTGCCCAATCTGCATCAGTGAAGCCAGAAAGCTTCGCTCCATCATCTTGTCTGTACCATAGACCATATCCCGATGTGCCTCTAATATAGCGCAATACATGCTTGCTTGCCTTCCAAAAGAGCTTGGTAGGCTTAACCATAGCTTGTGAAAGCTGGTTAACTGCATAGCATATATCGGGTCGTGTATTGACCAGATACATAAGCGACCCCACCAACTGTCGATAGACAGTGGCATCCACTACCTCCGCTGAAGTAGCATCCTCCTTCCTCCAACCACCAGGAAGAGGAGTGTCAATAGGCTTGCAGCCTTGCATGTTGGACCTCTCCAGAATCTCCCGGGCATACTTGCCCTGAGAAACAAACAGTCCTCCGCTGCGCTGCCAAATCTCCAATCCCAGGAAATAATGAAGGATGCCCAAGTCCTTCATCTCAAACTCTCGTGCAAGATCCTCCTTGCATGAAAGTATCAACTGCTCATCGCCAGTCAAAATCAGATCATCTACATACGGTACGATGATCAACAGCTTCCCCTCCACCACAATCTGGTACAGGTTTGGATCCGCCTCACTCTTGGAGAATCCAAGCCCGGTGAAGTAGCTGTCTATCCGAGTGTACCAAGCACGAGGTGCTTGCTTCAGCCCGTACAGTGCTCTCTTGAGTCGGCACACATGCGACTCGCTGCTGAAGATCTCAAAACCTTCAGGCTGCTCTATGTACACTTCTTCCTCAATAACTCCATTGAGGAACGCAGTCTTCACATCCATCTGATGAATGTGCCACCCCATCTGCGCTGAGAGAGCAAGGATCGTCCGTATGGAAGAGTACCTTGCGACAGGTGCAAAGGTCTCCTCATAATCGATCCCCTTGATCTGTGAAAAGCCACGGGCGACAAATCTCGCCTTGTACTTCTCCACACTCCCGTCAGCCGCCTGCTTCACTTTGTAGATCCATCGCGAACCCACCACTAATTTTCCCACCGGTCTTGGGACAATCTCCCATGCACTGTTCCTGACGATCGAATCATATTCTTCGATCATGGCATCAGCCCATGCGGGTTCCTCCACAGCTTCCTCAAAAGAGGATGGCTCTGTCACAACACATTGACTCACAAGAGCCATGTATCCAGTGTACCGATCCGGTGACTGCCTCTGTCTGCGCTGTGCTGTAGGTGGTCCTACAACCTTCTCTGCATCTTGAGCCAGTCGCTCAGCTTCTGTAGTGCGCTTGCGCCCTCTGATGGTTGGCGTTGCATGGGTGGTTTCTTCCACCTCATGAACTTCCTCTTGTGGCTGATCCACATCTGGAAGCTCCTCCTTAGGAACTAACAGCTCCTCATCTGCATGCAAGTGTAGCTCCCTCTCAAGCGAACACTGCATGGATTTCTCCTCCTGAAATTTTATATCCCGTCGCACAACAGTCTTGCGACTGTCTGGCACATACACCCGATAGTTATGAGGTGTATCAGTGTACCCCACAAATATTCCAACCTCAGCAGTTGGATCCAGCTTCCTTCTCGCATCCTTCGTCACATGCATGTAGACAGGAGAACCAAAAATCCGCAAATGGGAAATATCGGGCCTCTTGCCAGAATAAGCCTCCTCCGGTGTACTCATGCCAAGAACCTTGTGAGGACAACGGTTCTGCACATACACTGCTGTATTGCATGCCTCAGCCCACAAGTGAAGGGGTAGGCCCTGATCATGCAACATCGCCCGTGCGGCACCCACGATCGTTCTGTTCTTCCGCTCAGCCACCCCGTTCTGCTGTGGGTTATGGGGTGCGATGAGCTCTCTCCGAATCCCTTCTGCGCTGCAGAACTCCTTGAATTCAGCCGAGATGAATTCACCACCGGTATCACTCCTTAGAGCAATCACCGTCTTCCCCGACTCCTTCTCGACCAGTGCTTTAAACTCACAGAACTTCGCGAATGTATCGCTCTTCTTCTGCATGAAGAAGATCCAGCACTTTCGAGAGAAATCATCAACAAAGATCACATAATACTTGTGCTTTGCTGTCAAAGCAACTGAGAAAGGACCACACACGTCTGTGTGAACTCTCTCAAGGATCATCGTGGCACGACTATCCTTCTCGTGAAAGGTGGATTTCACATACTTCCCTAAAGTACACCCCTTGCACTGATCTGACTGCGCAAGAGTGCCCTTAGGAAGCCCAGTAGAAATCTGCTGCAGGATCTTCAAAGCTCCATGGTGAAGGTGGCCCAATCTCCTGTGCCACAGTTCGCCCTCATCATCCCGGCTCACCACTTCTCCCACCTTGCATGCCATTGTTGCGCAGCCATCTACTTGCAACTGATAAAGGTTCTTGGTTCGAACCCCTATCTTCCGGGTCTCTCCAGTAGTCTTACTGCGCAGGAAGGCTTTTCCTTCGCTGAAGACCACATCATACCCCTTATCCTCCAAAATCGCCACAGAGATCAAGTTCTTCTTCAATCCATGTACATGCATGACATCCTTCAAGACAAAGGGTTTACCAAACTCCCTCTGAAAGGATATGGTACCGATACCAGTCGCACTGTATCTACCATCATCGCCCATCTCGATGTGCACACCCAAATCTTTGTCCTCCAGATCTGAGAACAACTCCCGATCTCCCATCATATGAAATGACGCATTGCTGTCCAAGAACCACACCGATCCCAACACACTTGAAACCAAGCATGCGATCAGTGAAAATTCAAGCTCGAACTGTGAAGCCAAAGCTTCTCCATCTACAGATCTTCCCGCTTGCTTATTCTTCTTCTTCTTTGGACAATTGGTAGCATAATGTCCATGATCATGGCAGTGAAAACACTTCACTTTCGCCATATCCTGCTTCTTTCCCTTTGCACCAGAATGAGAGGTTTTCTTACCCTTCCCTTTCTTTGCTTTGGCCACCAAAGCGCAGTTTTCTTCATCGGCTCCCTTTGATGAAGATCCATCTTGAGTAGTCCTCCTTATCTCCTCCTGCATGAGATCCGCCCAAAGGCGCTCCCATCCCGGCAGCTTCTCCCGACCATTGACACTATCTTGATATGAGTGCCAAGCCTTCGGAAGACCAAGGAGAGCCAGGTCGACCATGTCCTCATCTTCGACGGTCACCCCCACACTTCCCAGCTCATCTCTGCATTGAGTGAACTTCGTGAGGTATTTGGCGATACTGTCGCCTTTCTCCATCTTGATGTTCCTGAGCTTATCTTTGAGCGCCAGCTTCCTTTGGTCACTCTTACTCTGGAATAGATCTGTCAAAGCTTTCCACATTAAAAATGGAGAAGCCTTTCCATGCAGGCTGGATACAATATGATCCTTGACGCCCTCCAATAGGATCCTTCGACATTTCGCCATCTTCTTTTGCCATGCTTCGACTTCAGCAGGATCAGTGGGCTTTTGGACATCCATATCTACGAACTCCTTCAGACCATTATCTTCTAATACTTCTTCCATGCGATCCTTCCATGCAACATAATTCGAACTACCTTCAAGAGCATATTCGAGTCGCAAACCGTTGAAAGACATTTTCAACACTGGCACCAAGAAAACAAAACTGCTGCAAAATGTCGAATTCCACCTCAAAGCTCAACCGCTCTAGATCTGTGAGAACAAATTATTTCTAGCACGGAGATCGACTGCAAGGGGCATTTACCAGACCTTTCACTTTCCGAAGAAAGATGAATCCGGAGGCTACCTGGCCCGCATGCAGACTCTGTCTACCGAAATAAGTTTGTAATCACTGTGATGATCAATCTCTGCTCCGATAATTAATCTAGCTCTGATACCATGTAGAAATTTGCTGAATAATGATATTTTATCCACCGAGATTATCCTGATCACATATCAATTCGAATTCATATGCAACACATAATCTCTTCCACTCAGATCATCACACATGCGGAAAATAAAACAAGCGATAACACATCAAATAATCATACACATTAACACAGTATGTATGGGGAAATCCTATAGCTGAAAACCCCGCAGCTATTGTGTATATTATAATGGAGAAATCATGTAACAAACTCAGTACAATACTCCTCACAAGTACTCAGTACTTTCTCATGAAGTTACACACAAACTAGCTCAATTTTGAACAGGTTACCGGTTCAAAACTCACCACTAATTTCCTTGCCTCTATTGCGCAATCATGGCCTGTATAAATAGAGATCCAAGGTTCGAATCTCCTTGGCTTGACAGCGCAATCATCATGGGAAATTCCTCCAAGTGTGGTGCAAATCTCATGCACACCTGATGTCTCAACTGATAGCTGTACTCACCCTTTCATCTACCTCTTTCACTGGTCTCCACTGAACTGATCATGCACTGTAGTGAACTGATGTGTTCTTGAGTTGAATAATGAGTTACTAATTAATGAATTAAATAATATTTAATTCACTCCACTCATAACTAATTGATTAGCTAGTTAAACTAATCCCAACTAGTTCAACTAAAATAAACAGAACACAACTCCACTAGCTGTCTCATTAACTCCACCAAACTTCTGCCACTGAAGTCCTAACTGAAGTCAACCATGCATGTGCTCACCAAACCCTTAGGAATAGTGTAATTCCTCTGTCAGATGCATGAGCCACTTCCAAGGCTCGAACTGAAGTGCTCTAAGAGAGTAAACTGAAGTTTATAGTCCAAATATTATTAAGGGTAAATAATATTTGACTTCCCTATTTTTAGGATAGGCAGTCTAAAAATAGACATCGACCTATAGGTCAAAAAATTAGAGGTCCATCTATTTTTACCAACATGACCAATACTCCAAGAATAACATACTGCAACCCCTGGACCATGCTCCATATGTCTAAAAATAGACTTTGCGCCAGAATTTGCCTGCGGGCCCACTTAGTGAAGGCGACTTCATTTCACTAAGCTCCATCATCTTGCTGCATTTTCAACAATCATGGTAGATCCTCCTCTTATAGATTAAGAAAATCGGATCATGGCTGCAACTATTGTCTATGCATTTAATTGAAAAGCATTTTTCTCACACAATCCGGAAAATAAGGCTCCAAAGAACCCTGAAAATATATCAAACGGTTACGAATTTGAGAAAATTGCTCACAAGGAACATAATTCCCCCGGTTCTAAGAAAAACCCCATGTTTTATGTTTTTGAGAATCGCTTCTATTTGGTCACAAAACATGTTTTAAAATTCTGGTTCAAAATAGCTAAGCATTTCCTTTGGCCTTTGCCTGGAATTTCACACAGTCATTTCTAAGAAAATTTCTTTTTGGAACGCATGGAGATGCCAATGTGGTACATGTTGGGATTGCAGCGGGAAGAAGTTTAACAAACGAGATTTTATACAAAGTTACAATAACCATATATGTTGTTGTCTCAGATATGATGCATACAACACACAATAACATCTGCAACAACAACATGGGTTTCTAATGAAATCATATTCAGTGATAGATGAAAGGCCACAAATATTTCTAGTATCAGGACAAGTACCTTAAAACTATGGCACGGAATACAAAGAGTTATTGAGTGGTGTGCATTCTCACTCTCTTTTTACGGGAAACCAAGAAGGAGAGCCACATAAGCTTCCACTATCATATTTTCTACTTCTTGTTGACTTTGCATTATAGCATATTCATCATTTGCCTCTGTAGCCACCATCCCTGCACCATGTATTGCCTCACCAACACCTTTCCTGGTCAGAAATATATAGCATAGCAATGCAATTACATCTCTGCAACAACCCCAAACCTCAGAACTTCCTCCAGCACTGTGAGGAAAAAGGACTCAATCTGGTGTTTCAGGCACAAGAAACCCCATCAAAATATTTTTCTTCTCTGCATCCTTTGACAGTTTCAATTTTTTTAACTTGTCATAACTGGAACGGCTTTCTGGTACATGATTCCCCACAATCACAGCTTGAGCAACGAATGAGATTTATCATTCCGCAATGACAATTTTCATTACAAATTCTTGCTGGGTTGTTTCAAGGCCGAAGGCAAGACTTGGATTCGCATATTACCCTTCATTTTATTTTATATGATGCAACTTCGTCGTTTTTCAACTCCGCATTATTTTATTTCTTATTTGTTTATTTTTTGTGTGTTTTAATGAATCCTATTTTTTTATTATTGTTTGGTTTTTTGAAACTTACGTGAGTTAGTATTATTATTATTTTTATTTGATTTGTTTTATATTGTATTTTATATTTTTTTTAATTATTTTTTAGGTTTTGCTTTATTATTTATTTTTGTTAGTTTTTATTTTTTTGTTAATTATATATATATATATATATATATATATATATATATATATATATATATATATATATATATATGTTCCATTTTTTTAAATTAAAAATTATTTAAAGTGATGAAAAAAATCAAATCAAATCAAATCAAATGACGAAAACAGAAGTTAGTTGCATAATTGCATGAATTATGTAGCTAAATACAAGTTTTATCCAATTTATTTATTTATACTAGCATAAAAATTCTTTTTCTGATCCTCTAGATCACACAAAGCACAGAAGGAGAGCATACTCAAGATTTTCATTAATCATTTTTTTTGTTTTTTTTTATTCAGAAAATAAAATGAAAAGAATCGATCTCACACCTGAAATTATCGCTCTTTAAACTTCGCTTTTGCTCCTTGTTCACAATCGTTTGTTTTATTTCAATTTTCCTACCAAGGGTTAATAAATGGGTGGCTCTTACTCCATGAAAAAATTGTAAATTTATCCTAAAAATCACAAAAACTCATTTTTATTTTTTATTCCTATTATAAAAAAGAAATGAAACATTATGTTACGTATAAGAGAATTTCCAATGCATCCATCTGCGTAACAAGATCATGAGTAAACTCATATCCAAGTTTGAAAATAAAACCCTAGTGAATTGTTGGACATGATCATGAACATTTGATGTTAAAAATTGTAGTCTAATGACTAGTTGAAACCAAATTTGAAAGTGGTCTTTAGGTTTTTGATCTTCTTCAACTGTCATAGCACAAAGCTCTTCAGATCTTGTTGTTGCAATTGGATTTTTATTGTGTGTGTGTGTGTTTTTTTTTTTTAGTGAATAGGGGTTTTTGATTTGTGGACGTTTTGTTTAATTTCTATGTTTTCTATATGCAAATGCAAAATAAACTTAATAAAAATGCCTAAATGCAATTAACCTTAAAAGAAAATGACCCTAAATGAAAAATGCTTCCTAAATAATCCTCCTAACTTAGTTACATCTAAGTTTTCTTCCCTGGAAACGAAACCAAAAATGTAGGGCGTTTTAACTGTATGTTAAATCCCTATCATTTTAATATGTCAACTTGAGGGTTTCGTAAACTTAGAAGCAAACCAAAATATATGGGACCTCAGATAAAACTGTTGTAGAAGGTTTGCTTAGGATAGAAAGAAAGAAATGAAAGTTGAAAAAGAAATCACATGTAAGAAAATTGAATTAGATTCTAAGGGTGGAAGTTACATTCTAAGGGTGGACTGAATGAATTCCATGGCCTTTATAAAAACTTATAAACTAATCTTTGAACGACTATAAAAAAAAACTATGATAATCTAGAAAGCGGGTAAACCTAGAACAATTATTGATTTAGTTATCAAGCAAGCAAACTATGAGAACTAGTAAGCAAGAAATTTAATGATAACTAAAGTGAAAATCTATTAGAAGTAAACTATGATAATATAGAAAGTAGCAAATAGCAACTAGTGATTTTGTTGTCAAGCAAACAAACTAAGATAGCTAGTAAGAAAGTAGTTTAATGACAATCAAATCAAATCTAGGAAATGCAATCACACTTGCAGAAAATAAAGCACACTTGCATGCAAGGAAATAAAAGAAATCAACCTATGTTACAGATGTATGTGAATTTTGGTCGATGGGGATCCATCCATTCCTCAATGATCACACATGAACAACTGTCACATCTTAAGAATCAAACAACACTCATAACTCATGATTTGGAGAAAATGATATTACTCATGTTGAACGAACAATCATAAATCTAATGCTAATGAATAATTGACAACTGAAGGATGCCCCTCTTATTTATACATGAATTAGGGATATCTTCTCAATAAATGTAAATCCCTTCAATATATACTAGATCCATACTTGTATCAACTTATCCCTAAATAGTAGATACAAATCCCATGACACTTCAAGATCTCCATGATATTTCTCCTTGTAATATGGTCCACCTCTTGAGTTGAAATTCAAATTTATGCTTGGGAGGCCAAGTAAGACCCTTCTAGAACCTCCAAATAAGCCTACACGTCTCAAAACTTAGACACACACACACACACACATATGCAACCATGTTAATTTCCTAGTTTTTAATCATAAATTCACTTAAAAATACATAAAATAAATAACTTTGGAAAACAAGGATCCTAACCCATATGATCATGAAGATGGTTACTTGATGTAGGTTTTAGGCTAAATGGTTATGAAATGATGGAAATATGGATGAAGAAGGAAGATAATTTTGAGACTCGACAACTCCACTATCAATCATCCATGCGTTGTCATCATTGAGTGAACCTATGAATGCAACCAAGAACCCTTTGCTTTTGACCTTATTAGATAAGTTGTAGATGATTCTCCTAATCCAGCTTCCTGCAATAATGAATCCCATTTTCAAGTATCTTATCATAGAGGGAGTAACCTTTCCTTTCAAACCAACAAAGTGATCTCCAATATTCCTTGACCTTAGCTCTGATACCATGTTGAGAAATCAATGCTATTAGCATTAGGGTTCGATTCCTCTTTCTTGATAATTACTTGTGAATTATGTTGGCTTCTTTTACTTCTTTATTATATTGTCTTTCATCAAGCGATTACCAAATTATATGTGTATGAAGATCACAAGAAAAAGAGACACAAGATATAGGAACTCAACTAGGGAAAAACCCATTCAAACCTCTTCCTTCAGTAGATTCATAAGACAAGACGCGATAATCCAAGACTCTTTGACCTAGACACAGACTTCCTCCAACCACCAATTCAACCCTTCCTTCCTCTTTATATGATAACCTTCCAATAGCAACTTTGACCTATAACTTTGATCCTGTAGCAACAGAATTTTGGCCTCCTAGCGGCTGAAATTCAACTTATAGTAGAATCTAGAATTTTGACCCAAGAAGTAGCCCAGTAACTTCACACTTGTGAGAGAGAGATATCCCAAAAATTTGATCTTGTCCTTCTCTGCAATCCTTTTTCTCCTTCTACAACTTCACACTTTTTCGCTTCCTTTTCTTGTATATCGAACTTGTGTGAGTGATGCTCCAAATGAATTGAACTGCACTTCTATTTATAGCCTTTTTTGTGGGTCGAATTTCCCTAATTTAGGCCGACTTCATCCCAATAGGGACAACTTGGTGTGGAGGTGACAAATGACTTATTTGACTCAATAATAATTATTTTTTAAAGATACAAAATCCCAAGAAGGGTCTCATAAAATCGAAAATGACTCTAATGACTCCAGATAAAACCTAGAAGTCCTCATTGGGGACTTTGACGTAGAAAATGATGACCCAAGCATGAAACCCATGCTTTAATAATTCATTTTAATAATAAAAAAAATATTCTTCTTTCTTTTGATAAATACATTTCATTATGACTCAAATACAATTATGAAGATCGAACCTAGTTACATTCTTCAACAATGTAGGCTCCAAGATGATAGGTTGGCCCCACCATGAATAGGTGTGACCCTTGGTCAAACCTACTTGACAAGTATACATACACAAGGTTCAACATTATTTCGACCACCATCATCACATCATCTTTTACACAAGAGATATTTGCACATGTGAAAAAAAAAGGAGGGAAGTTTATGAAGTTTGATTGAGTTTAACGACATCCAAGCTTGACCAAAATCTGATTGTTGATTGAGGTTGACCGCATGGCTTTTTTTTTGCGTACTTTGACAACAAGTTGAGTTGTTACCCACCATCTGTGAGTGACCCCAAACGAGAAATTTTCTCCTAGATTTGTCTTTAGCCAGTAGCCAACAACCCCTTGATAGACACCAGTGTAGTTTTTGTGCCAGATGTATCCACTCTCTGATCCAGTGATATGTCTCATCACCCATATGTTGAGATCGTATGTTTGAAGGTCAACCATCCAATCCCAAAGGTATGGTTTTTCATTATTATTGGGTTTTTATGCTTGTTTTTCTTGGGCACACTTGGGTATGGATTGTTGGGTGACATGGAAGGAGGAAGGTTTTTGGCTATAGTCTTGTTCCTGTACCTTAACTGGGGAATTATTCCTCAACCCTAGTCCCATGGGATCTCCCCTACTGTCTTACTGCTTTAGGATGGGAACTACTTGCGAAAACCTATTTTTCGTAGTATGGTCTCATTTTCTCGTTCCACATTTTTCACTTCCCTTCACACATTACATGCCCTATTTCATCATCTTCCCTCTTAGGGTCCACATGACCACTGGATCCACAAGGATTTGATACTCCCCCTTCTCTTGTCCACATGTCTGTGTCAAGCCTAGAATGATGCCTCAGAGGTTGATGCAGCTAAAAAAAAAGATAAAATCATAATGTGGCCACATGTAACAAGAAATGTACCACAAAATGCAAAAGATAATTAGGACAATTAAATTTAGCACATGGAAAAAATCCAAACATGATCTCTACCCCCTATCATTATGGACATCACCTTGGTTCCTAGGACCCTTGTTAGATTGTGTGAAACCATTTATGGTGTCGTTTCCAGGGAAGAAGCTGGTCTACCTCCTTGGTTTAATATTTTAAGAGTTCATCCTTTCAACGAAAATATAGGCTATTTTCTAGCGACTCCATTAGAAGAATGAGGCCCTTGTTCTTCATTGAGATTTAAAGAACAATGCCTGTAGGGTGAAGCAAGCATTCAATAAGGAAAATTTCATTCACCCTAGCGACTCTCATGTCATTAGCATCCAAGAACCAACAACATGTTGATCCAAAGTTTTCCCACCATAGATATACCATGTATCCCACAATGGCTGGGTTTCGAAGACACAAGGGAATTTCCAACATTCGATAGGAATTCGCCTTGAGTAGCCAACCATATAATAAATGTCATAAGGTATATTTGAAGGCGTAATATCACTCTGATTCATGACAAGATGGAATTGTTTGTCCGATATATTTTTCCAGATACATATTGGCTTGAATCATGTGAGCACAAAAGTATTTCGTCTCTTTCTATGTTGCTTTCGTGCTTCCTCCTCCATAAAGGCCCAAGTTTTCAAAGCATTGAAGAAGCATGTTAATATTTAAACATAGAATTTGAGGAAGCCTTCTGTGAGCATGAGGAAAACCCTGAGGAAGAAGGGGATCCCCTCTTATATCATCGAGAACAAGATCTCATTGAGTACAAAAGTGAAGTTGAAAATGAACGAGTTGACCTTGATGACAGTACTGATGAAAATATCGAGGGTTGAACCGAAGAAGAAGGTCATGAACTTGAAAGTGTGTCCTCCCAAGCTGATGACGAGGATCTTGATCCCAAAAGCCTCCACATGCTGCAGGAAATGGCGAGTGAATATGATAAATCTTATGGGTAGCTAGTTGAGAAATATGGAGTAAAGTATCTCCAATTCCATTTAGGTGATCAAGGAGGAAGGCTCTGTTGAGATTTTGTGTATTGGGGCAGCATCGGGTGTGCTCTAGCCCTCAAACTTTGTGGAGGGGCTAAGAAACACATCACCTCCAAAACCTAGAAAGTGTTTGGAGAAATTTCTTCTTATGTGTGAGATATTAAAATAATTAATTTTTTTTAATGAGAACCCTAAGTCTAGCTTAGAAAATTAGAAAAATTAAATTGAATTAATTAAACACATGTGATGAAATGTTCTAAGTGACAGGGACCAAGCGGTATTTTAATCTTAGCTTGCAATAAAATATTAAATCATGGTTGTTGATGTGTCAATGAAAAAGTATAAGAGAAAGGCTTGAGGGTAATTTGGAGACACACATATGGAGGCAGAGCTGAGAGACTGAGCTAGAATTCTAGGGCGGGTTTGCTAAGAATTTCCAGAAGAGTTTTCTGTAGCAAGGGATAGTATTGGCTGAGGGGATGATCTAATCCTGGAGCCAAGAGTTGGCAAGAGGCAGAGGAGCAGCAATCAAGAGCAACGCATAGGAGCAAGGGCAGTAGCAGCATCTACACAGCAGTTGCACAGAGTAGAGGGCTTCAACTACTACGCAGGCCCAGAAGGGGCAGCGCTGCATCTTCAGGTGGCCACCAGGGTTACGCATAAGATTTCCATGGTAGTGTAAGGACTGCGTCACCTAGTCTGGGGTTACGCAGTCCCCTTTTGAGCGATGCAGGGGCATGCATATCCTAGCAGGGCTAACGTTGGGGATTCAAGGGCAACGTTGGGGTTTCTAGAGACAGAAATTGGCTAAGTCTTGTAAATTCCATTTGAGGGTGTGGATCAGTCAAATTTTTGGTCTTAGAACAACATGTAATGTTGCAGATCTATTATTTTCTCTGTCAGGTTAAACAATTGGGTGCCCAGATTTTTTGTACTCAGATTCTACATAATAATAATAAACCCTCAAACTTTTTGCACCGATTTTCCTGCATTGGGTTTTTCCGAGGACATTTGTCCGAAAAATCTGTGTCACTTTGTTGAATCAGCGTAATATTTAGTAAATGATCTGTATTTGTGTAGGTTTTTAGTTGTGTTTATTTCGGTATTTTCTGAAAATAACTTGTATAATTTAATCACAAGTATGAGAATTAAACCAAGATATTATAGTAGGATTTATGCATTAATGTATTCAGAAATTTTCACATGGTATCAGAGCGATTGAAGATCAAGCTGAATCTCCATCAAATCAGCTGAAGACATATTTTCTATAGGGTAGCAGTTGAAGCAGCATATTCGAAAAGGGGAGCTCAGCAGTAGGAGGAAGAAGTTCCAGAAAAGGCTATGTAGGGCTTATGCAATCCCATCTAGGTGATGAAGAGACAACGCAACAACTTCCATAGGGACGCAGGAAAAGAATGCGCTATGCAGAGGTTGTGATGGGTCAGTCTGCTCATGCAAAGGCCAGTCAGAGGGATGCAGTCCAGTAATTGCCAAGATCTGGAAGCAGTGCTTCAAATCTTCAGCAGTGCTAGTGTGGTGGAGATTCTGTTGGTGCAGAATTGTACCTAACTAAGTCAAAAAGAGTGGGAGGAATACAGTCACTTAGCAGATTTGAGCCAAACATATCTGAGATTCAATCATGAGGATCAGAGAGAACTATCTGATTTTTTTGGTAGAATATTTCCAGGAAGGAAATCGGTTTTCAGAAGGAGCAGTTACTAGAGGGTTTATAATCACCAAGAAACCCAGATCCAGTCTTTCTATGTTGCCACAGAAAGAGGGAGAAGAGTATTGTTTCTGTCAGATTTGAGATAGATGGCTTCTTATGGGCTGAGAGATCAGGACATGTTGGACGGTGTGTCCAACTTCGTCATCTAGAGGGACATGATCCTATCAGCCCTGGATGAGTACAAAATCCAGAACCATGCGGAGAATGTCCTAGCTGAGCCTACAGATCCTGATCCTATGAATAAATTCAATGAAAATCAAGCACGTGCTAAGCATTTGATCATGGACAAAGTAAAGGATCATTTCATGCCACACATTTTTGGAAAGAAGACGAAAAATGAGATGTGGACTGCTTTGGAAACGATGTATCAAGGAAGCTCCATTCAAAGAAAGATGCTTCCAGAGAATCAAATGAGGCTATTCCAGATGCAGAAGGGTGAGGAGATATATCCCTTCCTTTTCCGACTACATCTTATCTGAGATCAATTGATTACCATGGGTGCAACTCCTAAGGACTTTCCTAAATGCAGTCACTGGGGAGTGGGAAACGTTTGTCAAAATCATATTGGGTAGGGCAGCGTTACCATCATGGGCGGACATGTGGGAAATCCTCCATCAAGAGGAGATTAGGAGAATCACCAAGAGGTAGAACAACAACAACGGAACTGTCAAGGTGAAGAAAGAAGAGGAAGATGATGCAGCCCTTGAATCAAAGGAATGAAGGCAGCAAGGGAAGAAGAAGAGGGACCTATCCAAGGTCTGGTGCTTTAACTGTGGCGAACTTGGAAACTTCAAAAGTGCTTGTCCTAAGAAGAAGGAAAAAGGAGCTTCTAAATCCAAGGCTGCAATAGCAAAGGACGATGGGAGTGATGATGATGTAGTCATGAGTGCTCATGAGCCACCTAATTGGGGTGGCATGGATCTGTAGAGCAGCTACAGATCAAGGTGGCGGGATCCTTGAGTCAGCCCTACTCTTGGATCACATACGAGCTACGGGAGCCTTAAGACAATAAAGGGACAAGTAGGAGATGGATGAAAAAGTCCACAGTGAAGCATAGGGTAGTGCTGAAATGTTGTGGAAGGAGCAGCACAAGGCGGAGGAAGTAGCATAGAGGCTGACGGGACTTAAGCAATGCTGAGATGCAGTGCTCACGCAGTGCATTGGCTTCAAGAGGATAGCGTAAAGTAACAACCAAGGAAGTTTTAGTGATGGGATGCAACCTGAATTGTCTCTCAATGATTGGGAAGGTGTATTTCAGTTGCTTACTTCTCAGCAACTAAGTTTCAGTGCAACAGTTAGCAATGGCAGTGCTATGGGCAATATGATGCAACAATTTGAGAGGGAGTTGCAGTACAAATGTGGCAGTGTTAGTGGTAGTGACATGGGAAATAGTACAGAGGGAAATAACGCAGTGCATGGATGGTAGTAGGAGAAGCATCAACAGGTGGCAAAGACCAGTGACAAGATCTTGTGATACATGGTGTGGATGTATTGCTAGAGCACACTCTGTGCTAAGAGGGAGTGTTGAAATTTTGAGATTTGGGGTAGCATCAAGTGTGCTCTAGCCTTGAAACTTTGTGAAGGTGCTAAGAAACACATCGTCTCCAAAATTGAGAAAGAGTTTTGAGAAATTTCATCCTATGTGTGAGATATTAAAATATATTTTTTTTAATGAGGACCCTAAGTCTAACTTAGGGAATTATAAAAATTAAAGTGAATTAATTTAACACATGTGATGAAATGTTCTAAGTGACGCGTATCAAGTAGTCTTTTAATATTAGCCGTCGATAAAATATTAAATCATGGTCGTTGATGTGTCAATGAAAAAGTATAAGAGAAAGGCTTGAGGGCCAGTGGGAGACGCACACACGGAGGCAGGGTTGAGAGACTGAGCTGGAATTCTAGGGCAGGTTTGCTAAGAATTTCCAGAAGAGTTTTCTACAATGAGGGGTAGTATTGGCTGAGGGGATGATCTGATCCCGGAGCCAAGATTCAATAAGAGTCAGAGGAGTAGTAATCAGGAGTAGCACAGAGGAGCAAGGGCGGCAGCAGTAGCTACACAGAAGTTGCACAGCACAAAGGGCTTCAGCCACTATGCAAGCCTAGGAGGGGTAGCGCTGCAGCATTTGAAGGCCACTAGGGTTACATAGAAGCCTTCCAAGGCAGCGTAAGGACTGCGTCACCCAGTCTGGGGTTACGCAGTCCCCTTATGAGCAGTGTGGGGGCACGCAGAGCCTAGCAAGGTTGACGCTAGGGCTTCAGGGGAAACGTTGGGGTTTCTAGGGCCAGAAATTGGCTGAGTCTTGTAAATCTCGTTTGAGGGTGTGGATCAGTCAAGTTTTTGGTCTTAGAACAGTAGGTATTGCTGCAGATCTATTATTTTCTTTGTCGGGTTAACCAGTAGGGTGCCCAGATTTGTTGTACTCAATTCTACATAATAATAATAAGCCCTCATATCTGTTGCACTAGTTTTCCCACATTGGGTTTTTCCGGGGACATTTGTCCGAAAAATATGTGTGTCACTTTGTTGAATGAGCTTAATATTCAGTAAATGATTTGTATGTGTGTAGGTTTTTAGTTTTGTTTACTTTGGTATTTTCTAAAAATAACTAGTATAATTTAATCACAAGTAGGAGAAGTAAACCAAGATACTATAGTAGGATTTCTACATTAGTGTATTAAAAAAATTTCACAGGCTCTATGAGATGCGACGTGAATATGAAGTGTATCCTACATACACCCTTCTCCTAGAAATTTATTGCCAAAACTATATATTAAACACCTTATGTGATATTGTTCGAAAATAGAAGAAAGAAGAGGAACACTCCCTACCTAATAATGAAGAGTGGGGTGATTCTAAAGAAGATCATAACAATCAAGGTTATGAGGCATATTAGGATGACTTTTGGGATACAAATTGGGGAATTGGATATGATGACAATAAAGATGAAATCTTCGTGGGAATTCGGGTCCACAATGATGAACCTAATGAAGTTGGGCCTCTCATTCAGGAAGGGATACTAAATAATGTGCTTCATGAAGATGTTGACATTATTGCTTCCCCTGAGGTTGACATGTGTGGCTTATTCCACATTAAAGAGGGAAAATGGGATATGGACAACCATAATTTCAACATTACCCTATTTATGGTACTAACAAGGAAGATTAGTTTAAGGTTGGTCTTCTCTTTCTCCAAGATGTTATTTATAATGGTGCATTTATCGACAATCTTGAGAGGGAAGATGATCACATTCCCCTGTGGGAAGAAGGACAGTGGGAAGTGATTGAATATAATTTTTCACAATGTTCCAATCTATGATACTGATGATAACATTAATAGGGGCCTTGCTTCTCCTTGCCTTCTTTATCATCCTAGGAATATATTTGACTCATTCATGAACAATTGCCTCATGCCTTTTCGTATGATCACTAATGATGATGGGTCTTTTCCCCCTCCTGAGTATGATCATTGGGAAAAACAACTCATTGACCATGATTATTTGTGCCAAACTCCTCATTTTCTATCCCGTTATGACCTTAAGACCACCATGAAGCATAACATTACTAAGAGGAATCTTGATAGGTACTTATTGAGCTCGATCGTTCAATCCTCCATTCTTTGTTTGTAGGAAAGGAATTGATACTAAAAATTGGAGTATTTCCCCTCATCCATAGTCCCTTTCAATGATGTATGGGTCTCTTATTTTCCCGCCTCCCACCCTCATGATCCTGCATATTATTATTCTTTTCCTTGATCCTGGATTTATTGCATGAGTAATCATGGGGGCACATGTTTTTATATTGATCTATTAATATGTTGATTACATTGGCTCTATGATTACACTTAGTATCAACATAATGTAATATGCATGTTAGGGAAGAATGCATTTCATATTGATTTTTGCATGACTAACATCATCATATCATGTTCTCATGCTAGATTAGATGCATTTGTATTAGAGTTGCATTTAGAGAATATTTTTATTTCCTGTATGCTTTATTAGTTGATAAAAACATGGGTGATCAAAGTACTCCCATGGAAGATGCTTTGTTACGAATATCATTTATATAAAAATAAAATAAATAAAACTAAATAAGTAATAATGATCTATATTTAATTAATGATTAGTTAATGAAGAGGCATGTCCCGCCCAGTCATGAAGAGGCACCTGCCTAGGTATAAAAGTGGGTCGTCGTTGCAACATTAAATCACTCTTGTACATTTCATCTTATTAATGAAATATATTACTTACAATACATGGTGTACTTTTACATTAAAAGCACAACAACTCTAAGTTTTGTCACCTCGGTGGTATCAAATCCATTCGACCCCTTAGATCTTATTCGCTGCACATTCTGCCATTAAAGCTTAGGCTTTGGAATCAGGTAATTAAGTGAATATCATAAATCTAAATTGTTAAATGAAATTGGAGAAGCATTAAGACAAATATAACAAATAAAAATAACATTTACATAATCATTAAAGACTTTCAAAACACCAAATTCAACACCTACAATGGAAGTTGACATTGACATGAAAGAGACTAACAATAAAGAATGCTTGAACCAGGATAAAATATGTGTCATACAGAATGAAAGTGACTCTGATAGTGATTCTAATGCAAAATATTTAGATGATAATTTTGAAGGTTCAAATGACTTGAGTGTTGAAGATAATACTAAGCATGTCAATGTAGAAATATTGGAAATCCATGTTAATGAAATCTCCAAGATTCTGGGATCAGTTTTCGGAATTAAGAGTCCACATGCCATGCCAATAGGTAAATTCCATTCTTTTCCCCCACAACTTGCAGATGCCACATCACAGTCACAACCTGTGGAAGATATTTCATCGCAACCACCACATGTGGAATATTTTAGATCATGACCACTGCAAATGGAAGATTTTAGATCATATCCAACTGCAGCCTTCATAAATGGAAGAAATTCATCCACAATCCTTGTCAATGAAGGATATCAGACTGCAACCACTGCATATGGGAGATGCAGATTACATTTCAAATCACAACCACCACTGCCATTGGAGGATTTTCGATCCCAAATGTTTCTAAGCCCCCACCTATGGAATATTTCAGAGGTTTTCCATTGCCAAATATCTTGCAAACGGAAGACTTGCAATCTTGGCCTCCCCTGTTAGAAAATCAGAAAGGCAGAAATATTTTCTTATACTTGATAATTACTTGTGATATTATTGTGATCATATTAACTTTCTTGTGTTTTTCTTTTATCTTAATTCATCAATCAATTACCAAAACAGTAACACATGGATCAATAACACTAGATGTAGGTGGACATCCAGGGTAAAACCCCACTCTAGGGGAAAACCCAATCAAGAACTCTTCCTTCAATAATTTTCCCGAGATAATCCAAGACTCTAGACTTAGACACAGACTTCCTCCACACCAAGTCATTCCTCTCCTTCCTTTGTAGATAATACTATCTTCAACCTGGAAGCAACACTATGATGCAACACTTATCTTCAACCTGACAACTTTGATCTCAATAAAATGACTTCGATCTTGGAACAACACTTTCACTTGAAGCAACAACAACTTCGACTTAGCATTGGCAACTTCGACTTGGCAACAAATAGAAGCAACTGGCATCAACTGGCAGCAAAAATTTTGATGTAGCAGTAGGGACTTCGATATCCTTAGAGAACCCACATGTGTGAGAGATAGATGGCTCAAAACTTCAATCTTGACCTAATCTTACTTCTTCCTCAACCTCGCACTTCTTTTAGCCTCCTTTTCCTACTTCACACTTTTTCATCTCTTCTTTTTGGATATCGAACTTGTGTGTGTGAATCTCCTCCAAATGAATTGAATTGCTTCAATATATAGGCTTCTTGTGAGGTCGAATTGCCCATTTTGAGGCCAACTTGGTGTGGAGGTGACATAATTCATTTTTGACAAAAATAATTCTTTTTACATTATTCAAAAGCCCAAGAAGGGTCTTATAAATGGTACAATGACTCTAATGACTCAATAATAACCATAGGAGTCCACAATGGGGACTTTGACTAATAAAATGATGACCCAAGCTTGAAACCCATGCTTTAATAAGTCATTGTAATAATAATAAAAATCTTCTTTTTCATTCTTTTGACAAGTACATTACATAGTGACTTAATTTCATTTATGAAGACATAACCTAGTTACATTTTTCAACATCCCCCGATGGAAGACCCTCGATCTCAACCCTTCTCAATGGGGAATTTTCGTTCTCAACCCATTATAATGGAAGATTACTATTCTCGACCCACTCCAACATAAGACTTTCGGCACCATAACCTTACAAGGGAAGACTTCCAGCACCAACACATGCCAATGAAGAGTTTCCCACCTAGTTCCATTCTAGTGGAATGATTTCTATCTATGCCATCACCAGTGGAAGGATTATTGTGTGCCCATCACCATTTGAAAGATTTCAACTTCCAACTCGTCTGTCGTCCTCAGCACCACTCTGTTGTTCAACTCCAGACCATGGTATATTACATTTTTGCGTCATGTCTCCCCCACATGTTCCCCAACAATCCTTGTCCACGCAATTCCTCACAGTTTTTTCTAGTCTACAATCAACGTCGCCCATGACACCCTTCTTCCGCCCCCTTTGCCTCTATTTGATCCATCATGCATCCACAAACAACCTGAAACTGCATCCTTGTTCCCCGACCATCACCCGACTGTCCAGCGTAATCTCAAATCGTTGGGCCAATCTTCATTTCGACTGCCAATTCTCCGACCAGCTATCTAGCAAAGTCAACTATCACATTTTTCCAACTCGCGGTCATATCAAATTCGGTTCGGTTGATATCATTATAAACTTGTTGATACTAAAAAATATTAATATAATAGTTATACAGGTTGTATAATTATAATTATATTGAAAAAATTATAGTTATACTATATATATATATATATTGAATTGAAATAGAAGAATGGATAAAATCGTGCCAAGAGAAGCTACTAATGATGGATTACATATGCCAGAATGACGTAAGCAACCTGATGAAATTGCCAACAACAAGCTTTGAGGAAAAATATTTTTGAAGAAATAGGAAATGTTACGAATATCATTTATATAAAATAAAATAAATAAAATTGAATAAGTAATAATTATAATTATATTTAATTAATGATTGGTTAATTAAGAGGTATGTCTCTAAAGGACATGCCCAGTCATGAAGAGGCACCTGCATAGGTATAAAAGCGGACCCTCATTGTAACATTCAATCACTCTTGTACATTTCATCTCATTAAAAAAAAAATATTACTTACAATATATTGTTTACTTTTACATTTAAAATCACAACGACTATAAGTTTTGTTGCTTCATGCTTCCAATTTTTGTTTGTGATGTGTAGGATAATAGGCTTGTGGCCCCAGAGGATTGATGGTGTTCTCATCACCTCCTTATTCAAGTACATGGTTTGTGCACTCCACATAAATCTCATGTCCCAATTGGAGCAAAATGTTACCCACCACATGTGCGTGACCTTATAGGAGAAATTTCCTCTTAGATTTGTCTTCAGTCAACAACCAAGAGCCCCTTGAAATCCACCAGTGTAACCGATGTGGTGCCAAATGTCTCCGCTCCCTGAGCCAATCAAATGTCCCCTCACCCATATGTTGAGATTGTATGTTTGAAGGTGGGTCATCCAATCCAAAAGGTATGATTTTCCATTTTGCAATTGGGTGCTTGTGCTTGTTTTTCTTAGGCACACTTGGGTATGGATTATTGGATGACTTGGAAGGAGGAACGGTTTTGGTTGTAGCCTTGTTCCCTTACCTTAACCGGGGGGTTAATCATCAACCCTAGTCCCATAAGATCTCCCCTATTGGCTTACAACTTTAGGATTAGTACTACTTTGGAAAACCCGATTTTGGTAGCATGATCTCGTTTTCCCGTTCTACATTTTTCACTCCCCTTTGTATATTACATGTCATATTTCATCATCTTCCCTCTTTAGGTCCTCCCCCCGACACCCCCCTTGTCCGCATGTCTGGGTCGGGCTTGGAATGATGCCCGGGAGGTTGATGTAGCTAAAAAAAAGATAAAATCATAATATGACCACATACAATAGGAAATGTTCCGCAAAATGCAAGAGATGGCCAAGAAAATAAAATTTAGCACATGGTAAAAATCCAAACATGAGCTCTACCCCCTATAATTATGGCTATCACCTTGGTTCCTAGGACCCTTGCTAGATTGTGTGGCAACACGACCACAGGAAAAATTATTTATAGTTGACTAGTGTTGACCTTTTTGTTATTCGGTGGTTTGACTAGGTGGTATTTGACCAAGTTTGACTAGTATTTTGGTTTTGGTTTTGGCACATATTTCTTGAAAATTTATGTAATTATGAACCTTGTTGAGGAATAATTTCTCCTATAAGAAAACTTGTTGGGATTTCTCCCTAGTTTGGGTTTTGTTACCACTCAAACTAGAAAGGGTCCTAAAAGGGGATCTTGAGGGGGCAGTTGTTAGGTCAAGGGAAACAATAGAGCTATATCCCATTGTCACCTCAGTTAAAGCTCCCTACTCTTTACAGACTTTCACTGATGGGAGGAGACCCAGTATGAAGAGAATCACCTAGATGAATGGGTCAATGAAGGGGGAGAGGGTGATTCCTAAAGGGTTGTTCACGAGAGAGACTCAAATTATGGTTTTCTTGCTTGAAGAGAAAGGTGTAGGGATCTCCTAGAAGGGCCAAATGGATTTTCAAGAGCTAGGGTTTGCAAATGAGACTTGTAATGGAGGGTCCTAGTCCAAGAAATCCTTGTGGAAACTTGGATTCTAAGTGGCCTTTGTGAAATTAACTTCAAGAGGTTCTAGGACCACACAGGACCAAGTGGACCGGAGGTTAGGTCAAGGGAATGGGATTGAGAAACTAATGATGTACTTGACCTAATCAGAGAGGAGAATGGGATCAAGGAAGGGATTTTCAATGAAAGGAAATGCAATGATCCCAATGAGGTTTCTAACCTAAATGAACCAAGGGCAAGATTCAATCTCGAGGCTACGGCTTGTGATATCTCAAAATCCCACCATCTAAATTTATTCAAAATTGGAGGGCACCTAGGAGACACACTAGCGCAGTAGGGGCCAAGAGATCAAATTTTTTTTATGGGTCGTTTGCAATAAAATTGATGCCCTAGGGGACCCAATGGGACTAGAACTAGGAAAGAAAGAAGGTTAAAGAGGAACATGAACTTTAAAGTGATCACCAGAGGAGGACCAGTGCTTTCTATTTTGGGAGAGATGGAGTCATGGAAGATTTAGAGTTTGGATTCATTTCCACTTGTCAAGGAGACCTAAAAGAAAACTTCGCTATGCACTAGGGCTTAATGGAAGAAACTTCAAGGTCATTTATACTTCGTTCAATAATATTTGGTGACTTATCAAAACAAATTCATGTTGATATTTTGGGTAGCATTAGATGTGCTCTAGCTCTGAAACTTTATGGAGGGGCTAGAACATGAGAGATCTCCAAGACCCATAAATCGTTTGGAGAAATCCCACCCGGTGTGCAAGTTATTTAAATAATTAATTATTTTCATAGAGACCCTAAGTATAACTTAGGGAAATTAAATAATTAAAGTGAATTAATTAAAACATGTGGGTGAGAATGTTCTAAGTGACGAGGAACAATCCTTTTCTAATCTTAGCCATCGATTAGAGATTAGATTATGATCGTTGATTGTTCAATGTGAAAAGTATTAAAGGAAGGCTTGGGGTCAGTTGGAGAAGAGACACGAAGCGATAACACTTGAGCTAAGTCGAAATTTTGGGGCGTGGTTTGCTAAGAATTTTTGAGAGAGTTTGCAGTGCAGCGAGGGGTAGATTGGCAGAGGGATTTCTGAATCCGAGGCTGAGAATACAATTGCAGAGAGGTAGATCTCTACCAGAGAGGAAACACAATACAGGAAGGGTGATGTAGAGGCAGCATAGGCCTAGCAGGGGTGACGCAAACCCAACCAGGCTCACTGATCAGAATTTGGATCAGGGCCTAAAATTAGCTAAAAATTCAAAGTGATACAAATTCAAATTTCTCAAAATTGTTTCAGACATGAATGATCAGAGAGTTTGTTGCTAGGATTTCGGCGCAACCCATTTCATCAAATTATGAGTTCGTATGAGTGAGTTATGGTCTGTTGTTTGCTTTCCAAAACAGGTAAAAAAATGGGCATAAAAGGTACATGGATGATGTGGAAACCCAGTCAGAAAAAAAGAATCTTCAGGAATATTCTTTAGATTTCTGCCAATAACGCTGTGACAAGTGGCACTTTCATATTTTCCAATTTGGTCTATGTGGGGTAAATTTTCTAAAGGATCTAAGATTGGAAATTGTGTTTTTTTAATTATATATATATATATATATATATATGAGAATTATTATACTATAAAAAAAATTCAAATTTCAAAGTCCTGCATATCAAATAGTTCGATGGTTTAAATACATTTGCAAAGTCCATTAGCTAATTCAAATGCCATGATTCGACTATATTAAAATTTCCCAGGTTGATGGTTTAAATACATTTGCAAAGTCCATTAGCTAATTCAAATGCCATGATTCGACTATATTAAAATTTCCCAGGTTGAAGGTTGATTCGACTATATTAAAATTTCCCAGGTTGAAGGTTAATTAAATCCGCATATTTAATAAATGAAATTGGTTGGAGGTATGTGCGTTGGCACATAATTTTTGTAGTAAAATTTATAAGCAATGGGGTCGAGGTCCGAGTTTGAACCCGTGACCTCGACCCCACAACTATACTCCTCCACCAACGTGCCATCTATGCGTTACTTATTAAGAATAGATCCGCGCTTCTATTTCAATGCGCTAAGCATGTAATTAACCACTAAACCGCAGATTAAGCCAAGATAAGCCAAATATTAACGCTAAACACACTTTGTTGTAAATTGCGCTTATCTTATCATTAATACACGCTTAAATTAACTTAACTACAGATTCAAGTGGTAGATCTTTTTGCGTACAGGGTATTTTTAGCCATGTTAACTGGCAGTGTCCCCAAATTTAGTGGAGGAAATTGGAGAAAAATTGATTGTGCTCTATCTTGAGCATCACTCAGCCAAATTTCAAAAATGAATAGTCAATTTTGACTATATTTGACCTTCTGAAGGCATTGGTGCAGATTTCAGAGGCATTTGGAGACTTTTAGGTGCGAAAATACTATAGGGAAGTTTCATAGAGGCTAGGGCCACTAGGTGTTGGAGGCATAGCCAGAGGAGCAGAAGGCCATTCTGAGAGAATGAATAATGCATTTTGGATGATTGACATGTTCTAGAAACAGTGAGATAAGTTTCAGCAGCAGATGAAGACTTCTACAGGTGTTTTTTCCACATGATATCTTAGGGAAGCTCAAGGCCACCAACAGAAGAGATCATACCCAAGGGAGCCATGGTCCATTTCTAGTAATTGAACAGTCAATCTAGGGGTATTTTGGCATTCTGAGCCCATTGGTACAATCTTCAAAACAAATGGATTTGAGCATCAGCTTGTAAAATAATTTTACCATTTTAATCCTAGAGAGCCTAGTCCATTGATGGATGCTCAAAGAGACGTAGCCCAAGTGTTGAGGGTGGACTCCTTCATTTTTTTGCTGTTGTGAGTTCCTGGTTATTTTTCTGCAAAATATGTTTTTTTTTCATGCCTTTAATCAGCTTAAATAATTGTTAAACTTCTCACACATAAAGCACTTAAAAAACACATAAACTTGACACAAGAATTATATTGCATAATTGGATGTATACGCATGATCCTTAACTTGTTTAAATGGAATTGAAGGTGCTTGCACAGAAAAAAAAAGTCAGCCACCTATTTCAGATCACTCACGCAGAGCCAACGCAGAGGCTGACACAGTCACAGGAGGGTGAAGAAGGCTAGGAGGGGTTGATGTGGAGCCAAAGGCTGCAAAGCTGGGGTTTCAGTGGGCCAGAAAGGGCTCGTATTCAGCAGATCAAACTGAGTGACGCAACCACACTGAAGGGTGACACAGTGACTGCATATGCACCTGTGGGGTTCCTCATTCTCAGCTAGATCAACCATATCTTTTGTCTCCGGAGATAGAGGCACATCTGTTGGTATTTCTCTGTTGGGAAAACCACTACTGGTGCCCTTGTTTGTATTCAGAATTCTGCATAATAATAAAACCCTCAATAGTTGTTGCACTAGTTTTCCCGCATTGGGTTTTTCTAAGGACATTTGTCCAAAAAATATTGTGTGTCATTTTTCACGTGTTCTTAATTCTTTAGTACTTGATTTATATGTATGTGTAGATATGCAGTGTGTTCACTTTGTTGTTTTCTGAATATTTTTGAAAATAACTTGTAAATGTAAAAACACAAGTAGGAGAAGTAAACCAAATTTATGTAGTATAAATTTATGTTAAGTAGATTCAGGAATTTTCACATGGTATCAAAGCTATTACATATCAAGGGGAGTTGAAGCCATCAGCGAAGAGGTGAATTTTTTGATGCAGGAAGGCGGTTGAGACAACACAGATCCAGAAAGAGGCAACGCAACACCAAAGGGATAGCACAAACCCAATAGGGGTGATGCAGAGCCTATCTAGCTCATGCAGAGGTTGGCAGGAGCCCATAAGGGTGACACGGAGCCTGTCTAGCTCTCGAAGAGTTGACGCAGGCCCAAGAGGGTGACGTAGTCCAAGGGTGGGTGACGTTGTGTTAGTTGTCGTGGCTGGAGGTGCAGGATGGTTCTTCGAAGTCGCTGGTGGGGCATTGTTTCTGTCGGTGCATAAAAATGTCTAGCATGGTTGAAAAAGTAAAGGGAAACAGTTCCTCAACATACTTTCTAGCCAAGAAGTCTAAGATCCGATAAGCGGAGTGGTTGGAGAGGGCTGATTCGACTGAATTGGAGGAGGATTTCTGGGAAGGAAATCATTGGTCAGAGGGAGTGTATTCTCTAGAGGGTTTCTATCGGCAAGAAACCTAGATCCATTATCTTGATGAGAGTAGCAGCAAAAGTAGGGAGAAGAGCATCTGTTTTGACATCGTTAAGCAGAGATGGCCTCGATTGGATTGAGGGATCAGGACATGTTATATGGTGCATTTAACTTCGTCATCTCGAAAGTCATAATCCTATCAGTCCTTGACGAATATTGTATCAAAGATAATTTTGAGAGGGTTGTGGCCATTCCGATCGATGATAATCCATTAAATAAGTATGAGGAAAATCAAGCACAAGCTAAGTGCTTGATTATGGATGGAGTGAAGGATCATTTGATCCCACATATTTCCAAGAAGAACATGACAAATGACATGTGTGCAATGTTGATCAAGCTTTATCAAGGCACCTCCGTCCAGAGGAAGATGCTTCTGGAAAATCAGTTGTGACTATTTCAAATGCACAAGGGAGAAGAAATTGGCCCCTTCCTCATTAGATTGAAGAAAATTCAAGATCCACTGGTTGTTATGGGGGCAACTCCTGATGATGGCCTCATGGTGAGGACTGCCCTGAATGCAGTCACCAATGATCGGGAGACCTTTGTCCAAATTATTTTGGGCAGAGCACAACTTCCAAATTGAGAGGACATGTGGGCAACTCTTCATCAAGAGGAGATCAGGAGAATGTCCAAGATGGACAACAGCAGCGTAGGAGCCAAGATCAAGAAGGAGGAGGTGGAAGATGTGGCTCTCGCATCTAACAGACATCGACAACATCAAGGGAAGAATAAAAATGACATCTCAAAGGTCTAGTGCTTCAGATGTGGAGAATTGGAAAATTTCGCCAATACTTGTCCTCTGAAGAAGAAGGGAAAGGAAGATTCAAATTCTAAGGTCATGGTAGCCAAAGGGGATGATGGCATTGATGATGATGTGGCCATGAGTTCTCATGTACCTCGAGAGAAGAGGTGGGGCGACATAGATCTATAGTTCTCTCGAACTATAGATGGGAGGGGCAAGATCCTTGAGGTGACCAAACTCTTGGATCACATACGAGCTATGGGAGCCCTTAATGATAGTAGTAGGATGACTCGAGTCAGTTGTTGCAGAGGATCATCAAGGCACGGTGGTAGCGAGGATGTTGAAGACTATAGCAGCGTAGTGCAGAGGCAGTAACAACATGGAGGAAGCAACACAGAGGCATTGCTTACGTAGTGCAGAGCAGCAGACAATGCAAAGCTTCATAGGGTCAACGTAGTTCAGCAGTAGAGGGTGCTTCAATATCGATATGCAGCCAAAATGACTTGTCTATCAATATTTTGGGTGATGTCCTTCAGTTGCTTCTCACCAAATGAGTTTCAGTGCAGCAATTAGCAGTGGCAATGTTATCGGCAGCATGATGCAGCATTTGAGAGGGAGCTGCAGTACAGATGAGGCAGTGACTGTGGCAGATTCATGGGCAGCAGTACAGAAGGAAATAGTACACTGGATGAATGGAAATAGGCCGATCGTCAGTAGCACAGGAGACCGATGTCAGGGATCAGAGTAACGCTTTTAGAGTGAAGTGTTGTTAGAGAACATTCCTCGCTAAGAGGGAGTGTTGAGATTTTGGGTAGCATCAGATGTGCTCTATCTCTGAAATTTTGAGGAGGGGCTAGAACACATGAGATCTCCAAGACCTAGAAGTCATTTGTAGAAATCCCACCTAGTTGAAAGTTATTCAAATAATTAATTATTTTAATAGAGACCCTATGTCTAACTTAGGGAAATTAAATAATTCAAGTGAATTAATTAAAACATGTGGGTGAGAATGTTCTAAGTGAATAGGATCAAGTCTTTTCTAATCTTAGGCGTCGATTAGAGATTAGATCATGATTGTTGATTGTTCAACAAGAAAAATATTGAAGGAAGGTTTGAGGTCAGTTGGAGAAGACACAGAGAGTGGTAGCACTTGAGCTAAGTCGCAATTTTGGGGCACGGTTTGCTGAGAATTTTCGAGTAAGCTTGAAGTACAGCGAGGAGAAGATCGGAAAAGGGATTTATGAATTTGAGGCTAAAAATACAATTGCAGAGAGAAAAATCCATACCAGAGAGGCAACGCAGTCCAAGAAGGGTGACACAGAGGCAGTGTAGGCCCAACAGGGGTGACACAAACCCAACCAGGCTAACGCAAAGCCAACGCAGAGGCTGACGTAGTCACAGGAGGGGGACACAGGCCAGGGGGGCTGATGCAAAGCCAAAGGCTGCAACGCTGGGGTTCCAGTGGGTCAGAAAGGGCTCGTATTCAGCAAATCAGACAGAGTGACACAACCAAACTGAAGGGTGACGCAGTGACTGCGTAGGCACCTGTGGTGTTCCTCATTCTCAGCTCGATCAACCATATTTTTTTTCTCCGGAGATAGAGGTACATCTGTCGAGATTTCTCTGTTGGGAAAACCACAACTAGTGCACTTGTTTGTATTCATAATTCTACATAATAATAAAACCCTCAAGAGTTGTTGCACCAGTTTTCCTGCATTGGGTTTTTTCGGGGACATTTGTCCAAAAAATATTTTGTATCCTTTGTCATGTGTGCTTAATTATTCAGTACTTGATATGTATGTATGTGTATATCTACAGTGTGTTTACTTCATTTTTTTTTTTCTGAATATTTCTGAAAATAACTTGTAAATATAAAAACACAAGTAGGAGAAGTAAACCAGATTTTTGCAGTAGAAATTTATGTTAAGTAGATTTAGGAATTTTCACAATTCAATAAGAATGTCTCTAGGAACATTCATCCATTCAAGGCTGGCCCATACATAATAAAACATTATTTAGAGATTTAATATCCACAATTTCGTTCCAAGAAAATCAGATTATTAACCCTATAATAGAGAAAATCTAAGTATCATGAATACAACAAAATAAATAACAAGAATAACATCGAAATGGTATTTACATGTAAGAAGAATATATCCAATCACCAATATATGAAAATCATAGAAGCTCCAAGACAAAGAAGAATAAGCAAACATCTAAATTCATCCATTCATCCCAAAAATATCATCCTCAAAAGATAGAGAAAATCTCACAAGTAGATATGAGCCAATCCAAGTGATGATGAGAGAATGACTCAACTCATCATCTATTTATATAATTCCTAGTGAATTTGATTTAGCTAATTTTGGCCTAATGTAGCCCCTAAAATAAAATAGTGTACATAATAACAACTCTTTGGTGATAATCCCACCAAACTAGCTCAATAATTAAAGAGTAAAGCCTCTCAAGAGGATCGAATGATCGATAACATGTGTCATTGGGCCTTAGAGGAGGCCTAATGAAGTCCATAGGTGCCATAATGTGAAATAGGACTCCCAAAAGTAGTGGAAAAGGGATTCACCCCTTGTTCTCCAAACAATAAACTTTTGTTGCTCCCAAATGGATGTGCGGGCACACAAGTGTCCTTATGGGTCTTCAAACAAATCAAAGATGCTTGTACACCATCTGCAAGGGCTAGGATGATGGTATAAGTGATGCCACATCATTGTATAGATCCATGTAAATTTATGTAGATGTTCTATGCTTGATGCAACTTTACTTTCTCTTCAATTCCAGACAGCAATCACATAAACAATAAAGTAAAATGTTGATACAACATACCAGTAAATCGACCGAAGACAAGCTAGAAATATATATTTGTGTCGGTGCGTTACGACGGTCAACATGATTCTTCAACCAGAAAAGTCTCAGTATGGTCAGCTAACCAGCAATGTCACACAACCCTCACGACAACCAAATGGTCAATTCAATAGTCAACCCAAAAGTCAACGTTGTTAGTCAATGGTCAACACAAACAGTAGCAACAGCTAGGTCGATGCTAAAAAGTTAAAGTCAATGTTTTGCCTCGGAATTAGTGCCAGAAAATGTGGATTAGGGAAATAGAATTTTAGGGAGAGTTTCGAGTTGATTTGACCTTGTGTTGACCAAAGTCAACGCTGGTCAAACTTTGCTGCAGAAACCCTAGACCAAAAAACATAATTGTCGCTGCCAAATTTCCCACGTGTGGAGAGATAAGAGACTCCAAGTGATCGAACCAATCAGAAGAGGAGAGAGATATGTGTGAGGATGAGACGAGTGAAATGTTCTCCAACGTTGACCTTATTTATATCCATCAGTGAGGGTGTGTGACACATCTGCTGGGGTACAAAACCTTAAAGCCGACCTACACATATTTTGAATAGATTAAAAATAAATTCAAAATAAATGTTCTTCTCATCAGATCAAGATCATCTTTAGATCGATCTTGCACCTCTCTGAAAGAGGAACCCAATAAATATATTGGTATCTTCATTTGAGCATCACAACATGGATTTTAGACCTATTTGTCCAAAATTAACACTCCCTCTCAACTAGGGAGAACTCCATCCACCTGTGTAATCCAAACATCATGCGTCATCCCGCCATAACTTGCTTTGCTGGCTTCTTTATTTCAGAACAAAAGTGGGTCAGTCACAAAGACATCATTCCCGACTGACAGATTAAGCGCAGAGGTCTGAAACCTCTATAGGACTCACAAAGAGTCTCATACCAACCCGAAGTTAGTAAGTTAGTTTATCTAACCCGAAGTCAGTAGGAGGTTCGAAACCTCACTAGACTTGATCCCAGATCAAGTGTTTGGACCGTGCCATCCTAGATAGAGAGTACGGAAATCTCTGATGCGTCCATCAGTCTTTGCAACTAGTCTCTATATTTTCCCACCTCACTGGCCAAATGAGAGGTACTTCCCATGAGCCCTGAACTCAATGGTTAGGATACATACAGGGCATAGATAATGAGAGGTGAACCAACTCAATCATCACAATGGTGGGGCAGAAGCACACCAACAAGGTTCGAAAATCCTAGCCCTGTGGTTGCTTATAGCTCTGAGAAGTTATCCCCAAAGCCCCTCAGAGCTCCTAGAGCTCATCGTTTAATAGGACCCTCATCATAGGGTCGTTCCACGATACCAAGACTCTCACAGAAGGTTATGAACTTGACCTTACCCAAGGGCTTTGTGAGAATATCCACGACCTGCTCATCAATTCCTATATGATCAAGCCTTATGGCACCTCATTGTACCATATCCTGGATAAAGTGGTACCTGATATCAATATGCTTGGATCGATCGTGGAACACGGGATTCTTGGACAAGTGAACACCACTCGGATTATCACAGAGTATCACAGTGGTATCTAGCACATGCCCGAACAACTCACGGAAGAGCTTTCACAACCAGAATGCTTCACAAGCCATAATCACTGCAATGTATTCGACCTCTATGGTGCTCAAAGCCACCGACTTCTGCTTCCTGCTCATCCATGATATCGAAGCAGAACCAAGTGTGAAGCAACATCCCGATGTGCTCTTAAAACCCACCACACTACCAGCCCAATCGACATCAGTATATCCAAGGAGTGTCACGCTCCCGGTAGTATATCTCAGCCCATGGTTTATCGTGCCTCGAAGATATCTCAAAAGATTCTTGGCACCAACCTAATGAGTGTGATGAGGCTCAACCATCTGTTGACTCAAAGTGTTCATTGTAAAACATAGATCTAGACAGGTGTTCAATAAGAACATTAGGGCCCCTACGAGTTGACGATACTCAGTAGGATTTGCTAATACGGGCCCAGCAGCACTACCACTCAACTTCTTGAAGTTGAGCTCCATCGGTGTTGACACAGACTTACAGTCCACCATACCAAATATTTCCATAATCTTCACAATGTAGTTTCCTTGAGAAAGGAAAATCTCGCCAGGTCTTTGCCAGACCTCCGGGCCTACGAAGTAGTGCATCAATCCTAGGTCCTTCATCTCGAACTCAGCAGCGACCTCCCTCTTGCACTGATGAATGAGAGGGTCAGCACCTATCTGGAAGAGGTCATCCACATACAACACCAGAATGAGAGGCTTCTCTCTATCAACCTTGAAGTAAAGGTTCAGATTAGCATTACTACGAGTGAAGCCCAGCTTCATCAGGTAACTATCTATCCTCTCATACAAGCTCTGGGTGCTTGTTTCAACCCATATAGGGCTTTCTTCAACCTGCAGACATGGGTGTCCCGATCCTGGACTTTGAACCCTAGAGGTTTCTCTACATACACCTCTTCCTTTATCGCACCATGCAGAAATGTGGTCTTCACATCCATCTAATGAAGACTCCATCCTTGCGTAGCAACAAGGGCTATGATAGATCGCATGGTGGTATATCAGGCCACATGTACAAATATGTCATCATAGTCTATGCCTTCCTTTTGAGAGAAGCCACAGGAAACAAATCTTGCCTTGAATTTTTCAGCACTTCCATCAGATCCATGCTTGATCTTGTAGAGCCATTTCGAGGTGACAACTGCTTTGTCCTCTGGTCTTAGAACCACATCCCAGACATCATTCTTCATTATGGACTCATACTCTTTGTGCATAGCATCCTTCCAGACTTGATGCTTTATGGCTTCCTCAAAAGATCTAGGCTCAGATTGTACAATAGTACTCATGGCTACTAGATACCCTTGGTATCTACTCGGCTTCTTGCTTTCATGGAATGTCCCCCTTGGGGCCATATCTCCCTCGGCATCCTCAAGAGTGTCCCTAAGCCATGATGGTCTCTTCCCTAGTGAAGGAGGTGGATCAATCAGGTCCATCGGTCCTTCAGCATCAGACATTGTCTCATCCTTAGGTTCTTCTTGATTTCCAGGCCTTGCTTCATGATCTTCCTCAGATCTCGGAAGATTGACTATTTTCCTCAGGGAAGCATCTTTGTCAAAAGTGACATCATGGCATATCTCCACTTCCCTTTTACCAGGCACATAGACTCTATAGGCCTTCGAAGTTTCGTTATAGCCTAAAAACATTCCCATCTTCCCAGAAGCATCCAGCTTGCTCCTCTTCTCTTTCGGCACATGAAAATAAATAGGACATCCAAAAACTCTAAAATGTGAGACGTCAGGTTTCTTACCAATGAAAACCTCTTCAGGAGTTTTGGAGTCTAGAGCGGAATGTGGGCATATGTTTTGTACGTACACAACATTGTTCGTAGCTTCTCCCCACAGAAACTTGAGTAGACCCTGGTCACATAGCATGGCACGAGCAACTTCCACAATGGTCTTTTTCTTTCGTTCAGCAACACCATTTTGCTCAGGAGTGTAGATAGTTGTGGTATCCCTCTTAATGTCATCTTCTCTGCAAAATTTCTTGAACTCGTTCGTCTCATATTCAGTGCCATTATCAGTCCTCAATATCTTGATCTTCTTCCTGTCAGATTTTCCACAAAGGCTTTGAAGGTACGGAACCACATGAAAGCCTCATCCTTCTTCTTCAAGAAGTATATCCAGGTTTTGCGAGAGAATTCATCTATTAACATCATATAATAAGAACATCCTCCCAAGGATGTCACAGGCAGCATACCAGACATATCAGAATGTACTAATTGCAAGACATCAGATGTCTTTGTGACGCTTGAGGGGAAAGGTCCCCTTGTATGCTTTCCTTCGGCACAACCCTGACATACACCTTCATGATTATTTGAGAACTCAGGCATCCCTATCACCACCTTCCTTTCTTCGGGAAGGGATTTGTAGTGAAGGTGTCCAAACCTTCGGTGCCATAGTTCAGTTTGTCGGATAGTATCACATGTCATCGCTCCCAGGAACTTCCTTCAACCTAGTAGAGTGTATCAACTCTAAACCCAATCATGGTAGCTTCCTTGAAGCTCTTCTTCGACATGCGCACCTTTCCATCAATGAATGCCACATTGAAACCTTTGTCTTCCATGGCCAATATAGACACAAGGTTCTTCTTCAAATTAGGTACATATAGTACATCCTGCAAGTGGAGGACTTGACCTTGAGACAAGTGGAGGGTCACAGTCCCTATCCTTTTCACGGGATATGTGCCATTATCTCCAAGGATAATTTCCAGATTAGTATCCTTCTCAACCATGTCAGAAAGTGCTTCTTTGAACCCAGTGATGTGCTTTGAGGCACCACTATCTATCAACCAGACATCCATAGTGTTGGGTGGAGATGTGGCAAAGAGGGCAGATACAAGAATGAATTCATTTCTTTTATCAACAACATTTGATTCCTCATACCTGGAGTTTCTCGAACTTTTGAAATGTTGACCATTTCCGCCAGAGGGAGCCTTCCTCTTTCCCTTGAACCTATTTTTCCTTTGATTTCCATTCCTCTGGTTGTTGTTGTTGTCATCACCATCGGGAGAATCCTTCTTGAAAGGGCATTCTCTAGCATAGTGACCTGGCCTATGACAAGTGTAACACTTGCCCTTCTTTCCTTGGGCCCCTACTCTTCCTTTGTTCTTTGGACAACCAAATTTCTTCTTTCTAGAATAAGCAACATAGGCAACATTTCCTTCATTTTCATACTCCTTCATTCTTGTCTCTTCTTGAACGCATCTTGATAGTACTTCGTCAAAGTCAAGTATCACATTATTATTGAGAATGGTAGTGTTGAACGCATGTCATTCGGATGGGAGCCCTCCAAGTGTAGGGAGTACCATCTCTCGATCATCTATTGTCTCCCCAATAGCCAGCAGATTGTTCCTGATCTCTGTCAGCTTCATAAAATATGATTGAATAGACTCATCCCTGCCTTTCTTCAATTATTCAATTGATTCTTGAAGAATAGGACTTGATTCACATTGTTGGCCTTGAACATGTGGACCAACTTATCATAAATCTCTTTGTATGTGCCCAGCTCATAGATGTAGGCAACCAAACTCTTGTGAATTGAGTCCCTGATCATTATATTTTCTTTGATCTCTCCCTTCTTATACTTTGTTTTGAGGCAGCAATTGCAGTGGATGGAGGCTCTTGGATTTTATCCTGCACATAGTCCATGACATCGTGGTCTTCCAAAATAAGATCCAATGTCATCTTCCAAGCATGGAAGTGATCCTTCGCATTCAATTTGTCATCAGCCTTGAAGCCATTGTAGCTTGAGGAACCCATCCTCTTCTTCGGTGATTGCTACAGATTAGGGCCTTGCCTTCACCTCAGCTCTGAAACCATGTAAATTTATGTAGATGTTCTATGCCTGATGCAACTTTACTTTCTCTTCAATTCTAGATATAAATCACATAAAAAATAAAGTAAAATGTTGATAGAACATACCAGTAGATCAACAAAAGACAAGACAGAAATATATATTTGTGTTGGTGCATTACGGCGATCAACAGGATGCTTCAACCAGCAAATTCTTAGTATGGTCAGCTAACCAGCAATGTCACACAACCCTCAGGATAGCCAAACGGTCAACTCAAAAGTCAACGTGTCAGTCAACGATCAACGCAAACAACAGCAGCAGCTAGGTCAACGAGGAAAAGTCAAAGTCAATGTCTTGCCTCAGAATTAGTGCTAGAAAATGAGGATTAGGAAAATCTAAGTTTAGGGAGATTTTCAGGTCAATTTGACCTTGCGTTGACCAAATTCAATGCTGGTCAAATTTTGTTGCAAAAACCCTAGACCAAAAAACAGAATTGCTGCTGCTATATTTCCCACATGTGGAGAGAGAAGAGACTCCAAGTGATCGAACCAATCAGATGAGGAGAGAGAGATGTGTGAGGATGATATGAGTGAAATTTCCTCCAACGTTGACCTTATTTATATCCATCAGTGAGGGTGTGTGACACATCTGCTGGGGTACAAAACCTTAAATCCGACCTGCACATATTTTGAATAGATTAAAAATAAATTCAAAATAAATGTTCTGCTCATCGGATCAAGATGATATTTAGATCAATCTTGCACCTCTCCGAAAGAGGAACCCAATAAAAATATTGGTATATTCATCTGAGCATCACAACATGGATTTTGGACCTCGTTTTCCATAATTCATAATCCAGGATCATCTTCTAAGTGTATGGTGCAACTGTGGAGTCGACTAGTCATAGTGAACCAGGTGCATCTTCCTTGTCCAATAGGTGAACCACGAGAAATCTCTTAATGACCCTGGGGATCCATGGAATGTTCTCTGCTCCTGTGGATACCCATGGCTCTCTACACACACCCTACATGTGCCAATGTAGCCCTCTAGAGGGTTAGGACCCTGTATAGGGAGACCAAACCCAAGATGGAGGCAATCTGCAATCTTGGATAAGATACAATGTGCCCCCTTTCCCTCCAGTACACGAATTCATTAAAGAAATCAACTAAAAGAGTTTACAAACCATGGACAACAGGTGGACACTTCATAATGGCATGCCCTTCCATAGTGGGTTTTGGCATGTGCTAATGTCTCCAAGCTCCAAGGGGGGTTAATCAAGCACATTATTAGGTGGTTTATACTTCTAAAGGGGATGGTATGTGATAAAGTCATGGAACAGAGGAGGGGATGAAGGGGAAATCCTAGATCACATGCCATGGTACAAGGGTAGCCAATAAAATGGAATCCCACACTTGGGTAAATAATGTGTACGAGGGAGAAATGGTGGTGGCATGTGATAAAGTCATGGAACAGAGGAGGGGATGAAGGGGAAATCCTAGATCACATGCCATGGTACAAGGGTATCCAATAAAAGGGAATCCCACACTTGGGTAAATAATGTGTACGAGGGAGAAATCGCGGTACATGAGTTAACTTGACCTTGATTTTTCCACCCTTCTTCATATGCCTTTTTCCCTTTATGATTTTTTTTTGTTCAACTACTCGAGGCTCAAGGGAATGAGGGAATGATGTGTAGTATACGAGTGGATACCCCCATTATGGTGGGGCATTTCATTGCCCACCAAGGGTTGGGACAATCATGGGTTCCTGAATGATAGGGGAGGCTCATCTAAGGCCTATAGGAACCAATGTGATTTCCATGGAAGAGGGTAGAGCTCATGTATTGGCTTTTAACCATGTGCTAAATTTGTTTGTCCTGTCCATCTTTTTCACTTTGGGTACAATTTCCTGTTGAATGTGGCCAATTATTCTTTTTATTTTCCTCTTAGCTACATCTACCTTCGGGCATCGTTCCAAGCCCAACCCAAGGTGTGGGCAAATGGGAGAGGGTGGCTAACCCTTTTAGGACCCAGTGGAGGAATGTTGACCCAGGTGGGAGGAGTGATGAATGGAATTATAAAGAGTGGAAGGGGAGTGATATATGTGGATCGAGGAGTGGGACCACGCAACCAAAATTGTGGTTTCCCAAGTAGTAGTAGCCCAAAGGTCAATAAAAGATATCCCAAGGGACTAGGGTCCAAGGTTAAAATCCAAAAGAGGCATAAGGGACAAGAGCATAGACCTAGTCCACTCTCTCCGTTGAATCCCCCCATTAATCCATTCCCAATAGTTTCCATGATAAGTAAACTAAAATACTCAACCACCAAATGACAAGGCATACCTTAGGTTTGGGAGACCCACCTTCAAACATACAATCATGATAGATGGGTGAGGGACCACATAGTTGGCTCAGGTGGCAGAGAAATGACACAATGAACTAGTTGGTGGCTGCAATGGATTTTTGGGTGTCGACTAAGGACCATCATGGGGAAAAAAATCCCTTAGGTATATCACCCACAAAGTGGTGGGTAACATTCGGCTCCAACTGGGACATGATCTCTCGAAAAAGTTGGAAAAGATGCTCAAATGGGAGGTCATGAGAACACCATCAATCTCTTGGTTACCGTAGACTTGTAACGTGCACACATCAAAGATTAAACACATGGGGCGGCATGTTTCTGTGATGTCTTATGATCACCCATGCTTAGTGTTAGGCCGAAAAATCAGCAGGAAAATAAATATATGCAAATTTAATCTAAATGCATCTACTCTACCATGAGAAATATCATATGATGTTAGTTATAATGAGAAGAAAATATGAAATGAATCCTATGCTAACATGCATATGATACAATGTCAAGTTCTAAGTGTAATCATAGATCTACTGTAACCAACATGTTAATTGATCAATAGAGAAACATGTGCTTCTATGATTATTTATGCAATAGATCCAAAAACAAAAATAGGAGGAATAATATGAGGGATGGTGAGGGCGAGAGGTGGGAAAATAAGAGACTCATATGTCATGGAAAAGAATCTCGGAAGAAGGGAAAGACACTAATTATGATGATTGAATCTACTCTTGTCAGACCAAAAGATGGAAATGTCAATGACCAGGTACATAAATATTTGATGAAGAACTATCTCGGGCCTATCATCCTCAGGATAAGGAGTGGATGACTCAGACACGTTTAGGATGACAATATATTGGTTATTGGGAAAACAAGAGGAGGAATCATCATCATGTTTGGGGAAAAACCCTGATTCCTGCTTTTTCATAGGGGAAACAAGTTCTTCAAAACTAGGGGAATGAACCTTATCACAAACATCCATTTCCGGGAGAGGGACATAACAAGGGGAGGAATGCTCAAACATGAAGAAAAACCCTTCGTCGATGGTATGGATAACGAAATCATTTTCCTCAATCTCCTTTATATTAGAATCATTATAATTACCCACAATGTTTGAAGACTTTTCTTTGATTAGATCATCTTGGAATCTAAAGAAGAGACCCTTCCAATCATTAGGAGGGACTTTATAAGGGCCAACATTGTCATTCAGAAGGGATAAAGAATTTTCTTCTTCCTTGGGATCATTTTTATGTTGGGATAACATACCTTAATGTATCATAAGAGGCAAAAATATGGCAAATATAACCATAGTATGATGGTAAAGGATGATGGATAGATGGATTATGCGTGGCAAAAAGGGTCAAAACTAAGGGCCAACATCTCCCCCTTGCTAAGTCTTAAGCATGTCCTCATGCTTGCCTCTGTCTCTTTGATCTTCTGCCTTTGTATGCTGATGTTGTACCTGTGGATATCTTTCTTGGTATTGAAGCTTCCTGTTGAGTTGCCTGCAAAAGGATATAGATGCTCTCATGTCATTTTTCTGTGAAAATTTCAATCTGGAAATCTACAGTTGTAGTGATAGATTTATTTCTCCTACTTATTTACTACGATAAGTTATTTACAAAAATCTATCAGTAAACTTCGAAATAAATACTACTGCAGCATTCAAAATTATATATGAAGAGAAGTAAATAATAAATAACATAAGCATAAGAACCAATCACATGTACACACTTATTTTTAGACAATTGTCCTCGGAAAAAACCAATGTGGGAAAATTGGTGCAACAGATGAGGGTTTTATTATTATTCTTCAGCAAATGAATCTTTACAAGGAATACACTAATGAATATAATTAGAAAGCACCTGAGACAAAAATTCTCGGCCCCTCCCGACAATTTCCTGAGACCCGGAAGAGCCTCTGACTTCATCTTTGTCTGTCTACGTGTTTCTCTGTGCAGTCCTAGCACTAGACTGCGTCACTCTGTGTGGTTTCACTGTGTTGCAGATCTATGCTGCCTTCTATGACCCTCTGCGTCCCTTTTTCCTTGAGCTCAGTCACTGCTGACTCCCTCTTCTCCTTCTGCTTCTGCAACTCTTCACCCTGCAACTCACCCACTGAAATCGAATTCTATTCCTTCAAAATTGATCTCATTAGGGTACTGAGTGTATGGTCATATTATTTTCCAAATGACCTTCAAGCCTTCTTTTATAATCTTCTCGTTGATGAATCAAAGACCCATATTAGAAGTCTAATCAATGGCTCAGATTAAAACTTGACTTGATCTTCGTTCTCTATAAGATTCACACTATGCCTTATTAATAACCTTTAACTATTTAATTTCCCTAAGTTAGTACTTAGGGTCTCCATTTAAAATAATTAATTATTTTCATAAGACATGAACTGAGTGGAATTTCCACAAACGATTTCTGGGTTCTTTGGAATACTGATGTCCAAGTATCCTCACAAAATTTGAGACTTAGAACACATTCTGATGCTACAAAAATCAACATTTTCCTCTTCCTTGTAGATTGCATTCTTCACTTTTTGCTTCTCATATTTATACTTCCATTGTTTCTTCTCCTTCAACCACCAATAAGTTTGTTTTGAAATTAGGATATTCTGTGTTTCTAGCTTTTTCACTCCCTTCTTCAATTTCTTGTTTTCTTTCACCACCTTTTTTTTTGTTCTTTATACATATCATTTTCCCTTTTAAAGTGTCTTTCCATAATTTCATTGACTTTAAGCTAAGTGGTTAAATTTTCTACCTTCTTAGCATATTTTTCGTTATGACCATATTTGGAAATTTCTTTGATTTCTTTTGCATATGAATGGGATGATGATCCTCTAATTCATGTGTCTTCATAGCAAGAATCATTCTCTAGCTCTCTTATCTTTTCCTGTGCCTCTCTTTCTAATTTTTAAGTGACTTCTTGAGGTGAATCTTGGTGTGTGCTAATCGGCATTTCCTCTAGGATCTCCAGTTCAATATCTTGGCCTTATTCACATGGTTCTTCTATTTCTTGATTTCATGACCTCCTTGGAATAGATACAAAAGATATTTAATTTTCATGGCTATATCTTCTTGTTTCTTGTGCTTGGATACAATGGGGATTGCATAAGATTACTTGAAATATGCAATCATCCAATTGTTTCCTCATTTCCAGTCAATTTTTCTTCATTTTGGACCTCTACAAAGTGATTTTTTTCTAAGAAATTATCCCATGTTTCTCCCTTGTTTTTCAATTGAAACCCAATCAGTGTTTTTATCAACCCCTGGTGATAGTAGCTAGCTTCTCTGTTTTATGTTTTTCCCTCTAGTCCTTCAATCATCTTTATCAAAAAAATTTCAAAGTGTTGTGTAACCAGCTCCAAAGAGAGAAGAAAAGAGATATTCACGCCTTAGAAATGAGCCACTTCGAGGGGGCAACCTCCAATACATTACATGAATGAACAATTCTTGGATGATTCAATTTACAAAACCTCCTTTCTATATATAGGAGTCCATGGGGCCATAATGTAATCCCGGTGGGCCACAATGTAATCCTAGCCGACCTAACAATAATAATTTAAGGGCACAATAATAACAGAATGGGGGTTACAAGGGTACAATAATAACAATAAAGGGGTTACACTAACAACAATAAGGTACTATACTAGTAATATAGGGACCTAACATGCCCCTCTCCTTTAAAAAAGCGTTGTCCTCAACGCTTGAGTAGCTCTGGGTGCTTCTGTATAAATTTTTCATCCTCCCATGTAGAATCTTTAGTGTATAAATTCTTCCACTTGATGAGATACTCTGAAATTGATCGATTCCGTAGTTGTCGAGTTCTTGTTTCCATGACCGCTTCTGGTTCCAATATGATTTTTCCTTCCTCATCAAGTTCTGGCAATATTGTTTGAACTGGAAGATTTTCTCCTATAGCCTTCTTTAAGCATGAAACATGGAAAACTGGATGTACTCGCGAAGAAGCAGGAAGCTCCAATTTGTATGCCATAGTACCAATCTTTTGCAACACCTTGTAAGGACCATAGTACTTTGGAGATAATTTTTTATCCTTCTTAGCTTGCTTGAGGGACATTTGTTTGTATGGTTGTAGCCGTAAAAATACCCAATCTCCTACATCAAAACTTCTCTCGCTGCGATGTTGATCTGCCTGTTGTTTCATTCGATTTTGTGCCAAATTCGGGTTATCCTTTAAGAGTTGGAGAACTTCTTGCTGATGCTCGATGTGATCTTCCACTGCTTGAACCTTCGAATTTTCTCTTAAAGATGATGTGATGGATGGTGGATAATATCCATAAAGTGCCATAAATGGGGTCATTTTTGCTGCAGTATGGAAGGAAGTGTTATACCACCATTCAGCGAGAGGTAACCACTTGACCCATTGTGTTTGTTTATCAGATACAAAACAACGAAGATATCCTTCCAAACATTTATTTACTATCTCGGTTTGACCATCGGATTGAGGATGATAAGATGAGCTATGAGCTAATTGAGTACCCAAACAAGAAAATAACTCCGTCCAAAAATTTCCAGTAAAAATGGGATCTCTGTCGCTCCCAATAACCCTTGGGCTTCCATGTAGCTTTTGAATTCTGTCCATAAATGTAGTAGCAACTGTACTTGCTTTAAATGGATGAGATAATGCACAAAAGTGTGCATACTTGGTAAGTCTATCAACTACCACCCTAAAGGAGAAGTGTGCAATTCCAGAAGAATCTTTTGTTTTAGTTGGGAATTCTTACAAAGATATAAGCGATCTTTGTACCATAAGGAATCATTTTTCCAACTAAACATATTAGATGTACTAGGATCTTGCTGCAACTTTTGAATGAGTGTCCATACATCTTTGTCCTTCTTCCATTCATCTCTTGCTTCAGTTATCCAATCTGGTTGGATAATAGAAATGGCACAAAGCAATGCTTCCACCTCTTCATTCTTTCTTGAGAGTGCATCCGCAACAACATTAAGCTTTCCCTTTTTGTAGATTATTTCAAAGTCATAACCCAACATCTTTGTGACCCATTTTTGCTGCTCTTCTGAAGATATTCTTTGTTCCAAAAAGTGTTTAAGACTATCATGATCAGGTTTTACCTTGAAGTGTCTTCCCATTAGGTAAGTTCGCCATTTCTTTAGTGCATGTAGTATTGCTAACATTTCCTTCTCATAAATAGGTTTCTGTAAATACTTTCCTTTGATTGGACGACTTTCAAAAGCAATGGGTCTTCCTTCTTGCATTAAAGCCGCACCAATTCCATTTCTTGAGGCATCACATTCCACAATAAAGGTTTTCGTGAAGTCTGGCGTAGCTAAGACCGGTGCTAGGCACATTGCCTCTTTAAGACGTTCAAAGGCCTTAGTTGCTTCAGGAGTCCATGAAAATGCATCTTTCTTCAATAATGTTGTTAAAGGTGCTGCTATTCTCCCATAATTCTTAACAAACTTGTGATAATACCCTGTTAACCCGAGAAATCCTCGCAACTGCTTTATGGTTGTGGGGATTTTCCATTCCTTAATGGCTTTAATTTTGTTAGGGTCTACTTTAACACCCTCGTGAGATACAATATGACCCAGATATTCCACCTCTTGTACTCCAAAGAAACATTTGGATTTTTTTGCATATAATTGTTTCTCCTGCAATAGTTTGAGCACCTGTCAACATGTTCAACATGATCCTTCCAAGACCTGCTGTAGATTAGTATATCATCAAAAAATACTAGCACAAATTTTCTAAGGAAGGGTTTGAAAATAAAATTCATCAACCCTTGAAATGTAGAAGGTGCATTGGTAAGGCCAAAAGGCATGACCAAAAATTCATAATGACCCTCATGAGTTCGAAATGTTGTTTTTGGAATATCTTCGATCTTCATTCTAATTTGATGATATCCTGAACGAAGATCCAACTTGGTAAAATAAATTGCTCCATGTAATTCATCCAATAATTCATCAATCACAGGAATGGGAAATTTGTCTTTAATGGTGAGCTTATTGAGCTCCCTATAATGCGGACACATTCGCCATGATCCATCCTTCTTGTGTACCAATACTACAGGAGCAGAGAAAGAACTTTGACTGGGTTGAATTATACCCGCCTCTAACATTTCTGCAATCATACGTTCAATTTCGCTTTTTTGGAAGTAAGGATATCTATAAGGCTTGATGTTTGGAGGAACACTTCCTGGAATCAAATGAATAGCATGATCATGATCATGAATAGGTGGGAGTCCTTTGGGAGTTTCAAACACCTTGGAATGATTGTCCAAGACTTGTTGGAGATATGCAAAAATAGATGATTTTGATGTCGGAACTTCTAGTGAGCATAATTGTGCAATTACGCCTCGTTGTTCTTTCTTTAGAAGCTTTGTCATGACATTAGAGCTTATTATCCTTCCTGGCTTCCCTTCAATGCCTCGTAATTCGACTTCCTTTCCTTCTGAAAAAAATTTCAAGAAAAGTTCTTGAAAATTAAAAGCTACCATCCCCAAAGATTGTAACCATTGTACTCCTAGTACAACATCAGCACCTCCCATAGGAATGGAAAGCATTGGACTAGTCAATACATATTCCCCCATGGTTAGCTTGATATTATGGCATTTTCTAGAAAAATTTATAGTTCCTCCATTTGCAACCATCACCTGACATTCTGGTGCTGGGTATAGGAAACAATTTAATTCCTTGGCTACCTTAAAATGAATAAAATTATGGGTGATACCTGAATCAATCAACATTGTTACCTTTTTCTTCTTGATTTGTCCTTCTATCTTGAGAGTTTGAGGAGTGGTAATTCCTTCCAGTGCATTACATGATATGGTCGGATTCATTTCTTCCTATTCTAGGGTTGGTTCTTGGTGTATATCCTATTCTTTTTCATTTTCTTCTTCCTCTTCACAATCTATGTAAAATAATTTATTCTCAGCACACTTATGACCTTTAGTGTATTTGCTATCACAACTGTAGCAAAGCCCTTTTTCTCTTTTTTCTTCCAATTATTGTGGTTTCAACCTTGTAGGTTGTGGAAATCTAGATGTAGCAACACTTCCTTCTTTATAGAATTGAGTGGTAGGCTTCCTTGTCGCCATAATTTTACATTCAAATTTTCTTGCCAACCTGAATGGCTTGTCCAATGAATCAGGTTCCAGAACGTGAACTTCATGTTGGATGTTATCCTTTAAAGTGCCTATGAAGAGAGCAATCTTGTGTTCCTCTGGAATATCAGTTACCCTTATATTCAATTTTTGCAAGTCCTCAATGTGCTGCCCCACTAAACCCTTTTGTTTGAGATTTATCAATTGGCTAAAGAAGGTGTTGCTCTTTCTATCCTCATAATGTGCTATCATTTCTTCCGTAAAAATTGACCAAGTGACAATTTTTTTACGGGAGCAAAGCCATCGATACCATACAAATGTATTTTGTTCTAAATGTAAAGTTGCAACGCGTACCTTTTGTGTGTTTTTCACATTATGGAGATCAAAATATTGCTCCATCTATAGGATCCATGTTACAGGATCCTTCCCATCAAACTTCCTCATATCCATTTTTGGAATATGGTGGTTCTTCCCACCAACATTAGATTTTATGAAATCGTGATTAACATTTATTTTGTTCTCATCATGAGGTTCTTCTACTATCTTTTCACCATTAGGAAACATTTCTTGTATCAACTTGGTCAAACCTTCGATGTCTTCTTTTAGATCATTCTTCATGTTTTTCATGTTGTTTTCCATGTTGTCTTTCATGTCATCCATCTTGGCTTCCATGCCAGCTTCCATGCCATCCATCTTAGCTTCCACGCCTTTCTTCAAACCATCCATCTTCTCTTCCATGCCTTTCTTCAAAACTTCCATTTCATTTTTTGTTGCTCTTTGCGGAGAGTGAAATTTGTTGCACTTGCTCTTGTAATTTTGATAGATCATGTTGCAATTCTTCATATTCATGAGTCATAGTAGAGCCTTCTGAAGGCTTAATGGGTGTTGAATTATTTTTATGGGGCATATTTTAGAACCCAACACTGATATGTATTCTACAATATTGCCTTGGAATCAATTCAAATTGATTCTTCAAACAAGACTTATGCAATTTGGAAAAAAAAATACACAACTTTTTCTTTATTTTGAGGAGCTCGATATTGAAATTGGATTATCTCTGTGATTGTAGCACTTCAATATCGAGCTCCTCAAAAAGGAAAAAAAATACACACCTTTTTCTTGCTTTTGAGGAGCTTGATATTGAAATTGGATTATCTCTGTGATTGCAGCACTTCAATATCTGAATTTCAGTATCAACGTAGCACTCTAAATTATCTTTTGAATCCCATAGGTCTGACCTGATTTGGATTCTCCAAGACAAATTTGTGTCCAATCTCCCCCAATGACCTAATTATGGACTGTTTCAGTAGAGCGAACTTGTACTACTTTCCACGTATCACTGTTTCTTCCTTTGTCTCTGAAATTGATAGCGAAGAAACTTCAATCTGTTTAATTGTGACCAATTTTTATGACACTCCAATCCGATGCCCAGAGAGAGAGTTATTTAACTTTTCCCACGATCACCTCTTTGAGATGAAATTCAGGAGCCTGAAAAAGCACTACCTTCCACAGATCATATCTCCAAAAATATTGCAAACCAAGCTCTGAAATGTTTTGATGAATTTCCTCAAGATTTCAGCTTCGCACCATATGAATTTCAGATTCCGAACCTTCATATAAAAAAAGTTATAGCACAAATTCCACGATGACCTGTTTAGGAGCCTGAAAAAATACCTAACTTCCATAGATCATATCTCCGAAAATATTGTGAACCAAGCTCTGAAATTTTTAGACAATATTCCTCAGAATTTCAGCTTCGCACCATAAAAATTTCAGCGTCTGAGACTTTGTATAAAAAATTTTATAGTGAAAATTCCACGATGACCTGTTTGGAGCAGCAAAACCCTAGAATCCAAAGCTCTAATACCAAATGGTGAGTAACTAGCTCCAAAAATAGAAGAAAAGAGATATCAACGCCTTAGAAATAAGCCACTTCGATGGGGCAACCTCCAATACATTACATGAATGAACAATTCTTGGATGATACAATTTACAAAACCTCCTTTCTATATATAGGAGTCCATGTGGCCATAATGTAATCCTAGTGGGCCACAATGTAATCCTAACCGACCTGACAATAATAATTTAAGGGCACAATAATAACAAAATGGGGGTTACAATGGTACAATAATAATAATAAAGGGGTTAGACTAATAACAATAAGGGATTATACTGGTAATATAGGGACCTAACATCCTTGCTACTTGGACAACACAACGTTGGTTTTATCTTGGGAAATTTGGCCAACATAACCATGTGTTCTCAATTTTTATTCCCATGGTGGTATTTTATAGGCAAAATTCAAATTTCCCTCCCTCTCTTGGTATAATTGTGGATGGTGACCCAAGAGTGGAGGTTGATTCCATTGTGTGCTATACTTGAGGCCTCATGGTGGATCCGAGGTGGTTGTCCTTGGTAGACTTGAGTGGAGAATATTCTTCCTTAAGTGTGCCAAGTGGTCCCAGATGGTGACCTTCTTCCATACCCATGATCGTGCAACTATTTGAGGGATAGCTGCGGAGATCTCTTCTACTATAGAATAAAAGGTCGCGCAGAGTGCTTATTGCCAATGCTTTTTGTGCACTACTTGATAAATTTTCCTGTTTGACCTTAGAAAAGTTAAATTTCCATAATATTTAATGTCTTTCTTCTCTGTAAATCCTTCCGCTTGACATTTCATGATGTCTTTTTCCTATCTGATTTTCATTGATAACACTACTTCTTCATTTGTCAGATTTATTAATGAAATGAATTATTTTTGTGACTTAAACACTAATGACCTAATGGGGACACTAAGCTGAATAAGGGCCATGGTGACATGACTGAGATGAAAATGATTAATTTTCAATGATGCTCATCCAACTCAGAGACAGCATTGGCCAGCACAATTTTTTTTTTAAATGGAGTAGTAATAGACCTAGACACATTTATGTAGTGACCAAATTTTTATTTCAAGACCTACTGAAACCATAAAAAATTGACTCGAAACCCTGAAAAAAAACTTTGAAAGAGCACATTTTATTATTTTTGACAAGCAAAACTAACTCACACTAACATCCCTAATCAGGCTTAGTGCAAATAATATAAAAGATTTGTGCATGCACAGTTAACAGATCTAGCACTTTAGCAAATTATCATAGAATAATTCAATATATTTTTCACACAGTAATTAAGTATACTTCATTCAGATCTATTCATCTAACATAAAATAATATTTGTGAAAATTTGCAATTACTCAATCACGGAAGTAAATACGCAACACAAAACATATTTAGATCTACAGTAAATAACATATAATCAAGACAATCAACCACATAAGAATCAAGGTTCACCCAAAAATGTCTTCTTTATTAAGATATATGCAATTTAGTACATCCAATATTTATGCACACAAAGCAACAAAGTCTGCACATAGCTCAAGACATAGGTCTCCACACACACATCCAACAAGAGCCTTTCTATCTAGAGAAACCCATACATAGATAAAAACACTAATAAAAAACATCCATTCATCAGATCATATCCTTTCTTGACTCAATCCTTACATATTTATACTATCATAGATGTGCACATACCATGGTCTCAGACCATGGTTTGAGACTCATGGTTTTTCCCCTTAACCGATTACAATAATTAAGGGACTTTTACCCACCCCAAATCCCCTTTGACCATTTCCGTGCAACACGTATAACAAAACTTATAAAAAAATTATCCCAAAAAGTACACCCCTGGGGGGCCTGCTCCAACAGGCCCCCAACGCAATCTCATGACTCGTCCCAAGTCACTGTGGGGTGGTCACCTTTATCTCTACCTTCAATGCTTCGACAGACCTCTGGAGTGACATGAAGACTTCAATGCTCTACGCGGCAGCACTCTGTGCTTCATCTACCAATTTTAATGTTTTTGGACCCTCAGCTACCAAATTGATGCTACGTTGTGTTTTTTGTAGGATTTTGAGGGAACTATCAAGGTTCTGCGAGAGCTGCAGGGCTTCCTTAGCCCAAGGTTGCATCCTTGTTTCCACTAGCTAATCAAAACAGTGCAGGTCCTCGATCTCTATCAGAATAGCCTTTCCTTCATGATTTTTGGCAAGCCTTTGTGATGTTACTAATGTTTTCACTTCCATCATGATCTCTGTAAATTATTGTTCCTTAATTGTAAGCTCATTTCTCAACTACTAGACCATTGGGTCATTCTAAACAAAAGTCCAAATGCACATGGCTTCATTTATAAAGGCACCACATTCTACCAATGTTGTTGCTACACTGTTAGTCATTGTGTTTACCTCTGTTTCTTGTTGTGCTCGGACCTCTGATAGTGTATCAGGTTTTAACTTCATCTGCAGCTTGGGGATCTATTGCTCAAACTCTACTTGAAATGTCTAGATCTCTGTGCACGATGATTTTATTGCAATGACCAAGCTCTCTGACATCATTGTTTGTGTTACTGATGTAGGGACAATGACCTCTGGCAGGTCACCACACATTTGATCGTTCATTGCTTCTATTGCGGTGCGACGATCCTCAGTTGTGTGGCACACCTCCTCTACAATTTTTTTCTTCTTCTGCAACATTGACACTTGCTACTAAGACATGGTAGCGGCTTGTAAGGCATGGGTCTCCCATTATTGTAACTCATCCACGATCATGGTGTGGATAGCATGGAGCTTTTCACCCAGTAGCATTGCCAAGTCGATGTTAATCTCTCTTCATGATCGCAGATTAGCATGCAAGGTAGGAGACTCAAATATAATGGTGTGCTCGGGAATCTGAATCATGTGGTTGTCTAAGGGGGATGATAACACCATGATGATTAGCTACACACTCATTTGATCGATGCTGGAAATTGACACACTCTCTTGCTGTAGGCTCGTTTGCTTCATGCTCTCTTGTATCGCGCTCACTTGCATCTTTAGTTCTTGGAGGACCAACTATAATCCCTCAAGGACTAACTTGTACTACAATTCCATGTCATTCCAGATATCCTCAGTGACCAACTTTATCACGTTCTCAATTTTTTTGAAGTCGTCCTCAGTGAGGGTGAGGTCCTCTCTTGGTGCCAACTTGGACCCCTTCCTCTTTTTGTGCAGACCCACAGTGGCCTAAGAACCTCGTTTAGTACATTTGGTTATCTACATATCATGGCCCTCGGTGCCTTCACCATCTTTCTCTTATGCTTCCTTATCCACATATATCGTTTCTCCCATCATAGTAGGCCCAGGTTCCTCTTTAGCATCCTTTCCCTTCTGTTTTGTATCCATGGTTATGTGTGGTTTAGTCGGAGTATTCAGTACTAATGAAGAGGCACCTCTAGTGGTGTGTGGATCTGACGACACAGGTGACCATTCTATTTTGACATGCAATAGGTCGTCCTATGAGGCTAGCTATGGAAATTCATACCAAACTCCTTCTACAACAACCTTTACACGAATGTGCATATTGTGAAATGTGGCTTTGAAGTCTACAATCAGTTTATATTTCTCATAAATGGTTGTGTTATAGGTCAATTTGGGCATCATTCCCAATGACTTGGTCAAAATGGACATCATCCCCAGGACCAATGAAATAGGCTCTATCATCCCCTATTATTTCAGTTGCTACATACCCTAAGACAAGAACAAGAACAAATCATTCGTGACTTCCATTGTAAGGTTTCCAAGATTTGAAGTACATGTTATATCACCTATGAGCTCACCAACATAGCCTCTCAAGGGACTAACTACTTTTCATATTTATCTACCCCCATTCAAGGTTTCTCTGCAAAGAAATTCCAGACATTCAAGAGTGTGTCGGTCAAATGGGAGTGAAATTCTCATTGTTCCAAAATCTCCACATGGCCAGTGCCTTCTAGAAGATTCCATATGTGTAAAACTTCGAATGCATGTGTCCATCTAACACCTCTGAGCTTGGGAACATGTATTTCCTACTATTAGAAAGCCATTGATTGGGAAACTACCTTCAATTGTCCTATAAATTGAGCACAGATCCTAGTGCTAGGGAAGGAAGAAATTTGGTAAAGAAATGTTGTTGGATTCTTAATTGAGAGAGTGATGGGAATGATATGTTGATGGTGATATGTTGATTTTGATGAGGATGTTTATTTTTCTGTGTCAACCTCATTAAAAATTTAAACAGAGTCATGAGCATAGTTTATTTTCTTGTGTCAATCTCATTAATAAATGAAACAAGGTTCTATGAGGAAAGTTATTTTACTATGTCAACCTCGTTAAAGAATGAAACTGGTGTTGAGGGTAGTTCCTTTATTGTCTCAACCTCAATAAATGAAACAGATTCATGAGGATAGTTCTTTTACTATGTCAATCTCATTAAAAAATGAAACAGGTCTTGAAGATGGTTCTTTTTCTTGTGTCAACCTCATTAAAAAATGAAACAAGTGCATGAGCATAGTTCCTTTTCCTATGTCAATATCATTAAAAAATGAAACAAGGTTCCATGAGCATAGTTCCTTTTCCTGTTTCAAGCTCATTAGAAAATGAAACAAATCCTCTCCTAATTAAGACGAGTCTTCTATTTGATCTTGTAAATGAACCTCCATTCCATCCAGTTATTAGTAACCAGTATTATATTTAGGTGAATGAAATGAAGCTTGGGGGGAATATTCTATTGCAGGTGGAATTCGACATGTGCTCTTGCAGGAGGCATTCAAAACACTCTTACCAATTGCACGCAATTGATCCCTGAAGTTTGGGGGAAAAACTTTTTCAGATATCCAAAATCCAAATGGTGACTTACAAATGGTAAAAATGAACAGTATAACTCTTTGAATTAGTCATTTGATTGTTTGAAAATAATATTTATTTCTTTGAATATAGTTTTATTCAATTTTTATCATGAAATAGTTATTTTTAATCCATTTGATGTTGTTCTGAACATGTTTACAACTGATGAGAAGATTAGTCATGCATATTTATTCCAAGAATGATTTGAACACAAAGCCGACTTTTATTCTTATTTTATGAAATTTGATAAAAATGAAAGAGGAATTCAAGTGCACTTTTTCCTCTTTTTCGAGCTTCGATAACAACGAAAAAGGAACCCCTAGAGTCTTCTTTTAGCTCTTTTTAGACTCTGATAATGTGAAAATATTGTCGAGCGCTTGTCTTTTTGAGCTCGTAAAAGTAAATGAATTGATATATACTCAATATAAGTTTAACCTTTTTCGAATTGAGATAGATTATTTATGAAAAAGGAATACCTTAGTCGAACATGGCTAGGAGGTTCTCTTAGACATTTTTTTACACATTTTCGGATTTGAGCGACAACTTTACGAAAAATTAATTATGGGTTTTTTTTTCGTCCTCTTTTTCAAAGTCCCTAAATATGAAAAAGGATCAGGTTGTCATTGTCATTAGGCTCGTTAAAACATAAAATAGTGACGGGCTTGTCGATCATGGCAAGGATCAAGTTTCATTCATAGCTAGACTCATTAAATTATTAAATATCAATGCATTATTCGCCCAAAGGTTTGAATTATATATCAAGCATATGTTATCCTCCTATTGTGGTAAAACACAACCCCCCATTTTTTACTTATGTATTTCAAATAATGGGGACCCTTTATACAAATTTTTTTGTTAAACACCTTTTAGGATTTTGATTAAGTTAATTATATTGTAATTTTTTCATTTTTCATTTTTATCGGATTTCTATTTTTATTGTTTCATGGGATCTGATTTTTCATAATCTTTCCAACAATACTTGTTTCACTTCATTTGGTCAACTGGTTTGGAAATGGCACTACTTTGAATTTTTTATCATTCTCTCGCTTGGGGTAAAAACATGTATAAAGTGTATCGATATTTTAATTATCATAGTTAAAATAATCATTCATTGTAATTATTAAAATTTTAGTTCGTTTTCATTATTTTCACATTTTTCCCAATATCCAAACTTTTTATTTTACTAGTAAACTTATCCATTTTAATGATTATAGCTTTGCCCACCCATCGAACAACCACATTATATATTACATATCATATATATAACAAAATGTTGTTTAAAACCATTGGTAGGACCTGTAGAAATTATATAACTTATGTGTTATATGTCTAAGATTCTCCTGATATCACACTATTTTAACTTCATGCAAAATACATAATCTATTCCACCATTGAACATTTGCGGAAATTAAATCAAGATTGCAATGCACACATGAAACAATAAAAATTCAAACACATTAACACAGTTTTTTAATGGTAAAGCGTAAAGCTGAAAACCCCAAATATCTGTATATAATATATGTCATAGATATCAGGTAAAAATCCTCATACAAATCTGATCATATCAAGCTCTCAGTACAATACAATCGCTACACACTAATAAAGAACAATCAGCAAAAATCTGCACTGATTTTTGCCTTCCTGATAGCTTGCCTCTACTGCGCAATCCCTACTGAAGAATGGCTATGGATGAGTTCAAATTGCTCCATCCTTGATCACGCAATCCTCATTGGCATCTCCAATGAATGTGTGGTGCATACAATGCAACACTATAGTCACAATTGATAGTCACACTTGCTCTTTCACAAATCTCTCCACTGAGTCTCCACTGATTTGTTCTGCACTGTAGTTAACTGTTGTCTCTGTCCAGTTAAATAATGAGTTATTATTTAGTGAATTAATTTAACTAATTAATTCACTCAGCTCCATTGAAAGTATCAATCAGTTATAAATAGACACAATCAGTTCAACTGAGTTTAACTCCACAAGTGTAGTTAAACTAGAAAACAACTCCACCAACTACTTCTCCAACTCCACCAAACTCTACCACTTGAGTTCTAATTGAAGTCCTTCATGCATAAACCACCAGTAGCTCTAGGAATTGAGTTATTCTTTCAACTAGCTGATCTGAACAATCTGTTAACTGAATGTTAGTGCTCCAAGAGAATAATATAATGTTTAGAGTCAAAATATTATTAAGAGCTAATAATATCCGACATGTCTATTTTAGACTGGCTGTCTAAAAATAGAATTCACCCAAAATTTCTACGAATATAATTCCATCTATTTTTCCAGCTTGACCAACCATCCACAAATAGCATACTGCAACTCATAGAATATGATCGACATGACTAAAAATATACTTTGCGCCAAAAATAGCCTGTAGGCCCACTTAGTGAAGGCGGCTCTTTTCACTAAGCTCATAATCTTGTTTAATCTCAACACTCCCTATCAACAAGATAGGGATTATCTTCCACCCCGGTCCTATCTCTATGGTATTCGAATTTGCTCCTCGTGGGCACCTTCATCAGAATATCTACATCCTGATCTTCCGTAGGAATGTAACAAAGCAACATGATCCTCTGCTGCACACAATCTCTGATATGATGGTAACAGATGTCAATAGGTTTAGATCTATCATGAAATACTTGATTGACTGAGAGTTTAATGCAACTCTGATTATCACAATATATCACAGTAGGATCTAAATGAGAACCGAACAAAACGACCAGGATCTTCCTCATCCATATAGCCTCGCATGCAGCCAAACTTGCTACCATGTACTCGACCTCAACTGAACTGAGTGCAAAGGATATTAGTTTACTGCTGTACCAAGAAAATACTATAGATCTGATACTTAAAATCCCTCCAGATGTGCTCTTTCTGCCCGTTGGGCTTCCTGACCAATCTGCATCCATGAAGCTATGCGGCTTCACTTCATCCGACTGTCTGTACCACAATCAATACTCAGATGTGCCCCTGGGATACCTCAGGACATGCTTGCATGCCTTCCAAAATAGCTTGGTAGGCTTCACCATCGCTTGTGAAAGCTGGTTCACAGCATAGCATATTTCCAGTCGTGTATTGACTAAATACATGAGCGAACCAACCAACTGTCGATAAACAGTGGCATCCACTACCTCTGTCGATGTAGCATCCTCCTTGCTCCAACCACCAGGAAGAGGAGTGTCGATAGCCTTGCAGCCTTGCATGTGAAACTTCTCTAGTATCTTCCGGGTGTACTTGCCTTGAGACACAAACAGTTCACCTTTCTGCTGCCAAATTTCCAATCCCAAGAAATAATGAAGGAGGCACAAGTCCTTCATCTCGAACTCCTTTGCAAGATCTGCCTTGCATGAGTGTATCAACATTTCATCACCCATTAGTATTAAATCATCTACATAAAGCACAATGATCAAAATCTTACCCTCCACCATAATCTTGTATGGGTTTGGATCCACCTCACTCTTGGCGAAACCAAGTCCAGTGAAATAACTGTCTATCCATGTGTATCAAACACAAGGTGCTTGCTTCAGCCCATACAGTGCTCTTTTGAGCCCGCACACATGCAACTCACTGTTGAAGATTTCGAATCCTTTAGGATGCTCAATGTACACCTCCTCCTTAATGATTCCATTGAGGAACACAGTCTTCACATCCGTCTGATGAATGTGCCAACCCATTTGCGCTGAGAAAGCAAGGATGGTATGTATGGAAGAATACCTTGCGACAGGTGCAAAGGTTTCTTCATAGTCAATCCCCTCGATATGTGAGAAGCCCTGGCAACAAATCTTTCCTTATACTTCTCAACACTCCCATCAGCATCTTGCTTCACTTTGTAGATCCAACTCGAACCTACCACTGATTTCCCTTCCGGCCTTGGGACAATCTCCCATGCACTATTTATGACAATCGAATCATGCTCTTCCACCATGGCATCTACCCATGTAGGATCCTCCACATCTTCCTCGAAAGAGGATGGCTCTGTCACGATACACTTGCTCATCAGAGCCATGTATCCAGTAAATCAGTCAGGTGACTTTCTCTATCTACACTGTGATGTAGGAACTCCTACATTCTACACTACATCAAGATTCAGTCGCTCAACTTCTACAGTGCACTTCCACCCTCTGATGCTTGGCACTGCATTAGTGGTTTCTTCCACTCTATGAACCTCCTCTTGTGGCTGATCCACATCTTGAGGCTCATATTTAGGAACAAGTAGCTCCTCCTCTGCATGCAAGTGTAGCTCCCTCTCAAGTGACAACTTCATGGCTTTCTCCTCATGAAATTTGATATCCCGTCGCATGACAGTCATCCGACTATCTAGAAAATACACACGATAATTGTGGGGTGTTTTTTTGTACCCCAAAAATATCCCAACCTCTTTGGTCAGCTCCAAATTCTTCCTGGCATCCTTCATCACATGAATGTAAACAGGTGAGCCACAAATCTTCAAATCAGAAATATCAGGCTTCTTACCGGAAAAATCCTCTTCGGGTGTACTCATGCCAAGTACTCTATGAGGACAACGGTTTTTCACATAAACCGCAGTGTTGCATGCCTCAGCCCACAAGTGTATGGGAAGGCCCTGATCATGCAGAATTTCACGTACAACACCCATGACATTTATGTTCTTCCTCTCAGAGACCCCATTTTGATGTGGGTTATGAGGCGGTATGAGTTCTCTTCGAATTCCTTCTTTTCTACAGAAGTCTTTGAATTCACCAGAGATGTATTCACCACCATTATCGCTCCGAACAGCTTTCACTTGCTTCCTCGAATATTTCTCAACCATCGCCTTAAACTCACAGAACTTTGAGTATGTCTCGCTCTTCTTCTACATGAAGAAGATCCAGCACTTACGAGAAAAGTAATAAAAAAATATCACATAATACCTATGCTTTGTTGTTGAAGCATCCGAGAAAGGTCCAAACACGTCTGTATGAATTCTCTCAAGGATCGTCGAAGCATGACTATCCTTCTCATGAAAAGTGGTCTTCACACATTTTCCCAAAGTACATCCCTTGCACTGATCTGACTACGCAAGTGCACCTTTGGGAAGCCCGGTAGAAATTTGCTGCAAAATTTTCAAAGCACCATGGTGAAGATGGCCCAATCTCCTGTGCCACAATTCGCCCTCATCTTGGCTCACCACTCCTTATGCTTTTCCTGCCATTGTAGCGCAACCATCTACCTTCAATTGATAAAGATTCTTAACTCAAATCCCTATCCTCCTAGTTTTACCAGTTGTTTTATGGCGCAGGAATGCTTTTCCCTTGCTAAAAACAACATCATAACCCTTGTCTTCCAGCATCACCAAAGAGATCAGATTCTTCTTCAATCCTAGAACATGCATGACATCCTTCAAGATGAAAGGTTTACCAGACTCCCTCTCAAAGGAAATGGTCTCGATACCAGTCACACTGTATCTACCATCATCGCCCATCTCGATGTGCACTCCAAGATCCTTTTCCTCCAGATCACTAAACAAATCTTTTTCTCTGGTCATATGGAAAGACGCACCACTGTCAAGAAACCACACTGATCCCATCACACTTGAAACCAAGCATGCGATCAAAGAAAAGTTGAGCTCAAACTGTGAGGCTAAGGCCTTTCCTGCTGTAGAAAGAGAAGCGCTCTTATTCTTCTTCTTCTGTGGGAAATTAGTGGTGAAATGCCTGTGCTGGTGACCGTGAAAACACTTCACCTTGGACAATTCATGCTTCTTACCTTTAGCTTCGGATTTGAAAGATTTCTTCCCTTTTCATTTTCAAGCTTTGGCAGCCAAAGCGTAATTTTCTTCATATTCATTCTTCGATGAAGATCCATCCCTGGTACCCCACCTTATCTCCTCCTACACAAGATCCAACCAAAGTCGCTCCCATCCTAGCAGTTTCTCCCATCCATTGATAGAATCTTCGTAGCTATGCCAACTCTTTAGAAGCCAAAGGAGAGCGAAGCTCGCCATTTCTTCTTCATCAATAGTAACCCCCACACTTCCCAGCTCATCCTTGCAATGGAAAAACTTTGTGAGGTATTTTGGAATACTGTCACCTTTCTCCATTTTTATTTTTCTGAGATTTCTTTAAGTGCCAACTTCCTCTGGTCACTTCTACTTTGGAACAAGCCTATAAAATCCTTCCACATTAATAATGGAGTGGATTTCCTATCAAGGCTAGACACAATGTGGTCCTTCACCCCTTCCAACAGAATCCTTCAACACTTTGCTACCTTCTTTTGCCATGTGTCAAGTGTGGCTGCATCGCTAGAAGTAGGCTTCGGAATATCAACATCTATGAACTCCTTCAACCCATTATCATCCAGAACCACCTCCATCATGTCCTTCCATGCTATTTAATTCAAGTTACCCTCAACGTCATACTCCAATCGCAATCTGTTGAAGGAAATTTCAATGAATGCTCGACTTCGACACCAAGAAAACACTGCAGCAAATTCAAATTCCACCAGCACAAAACTCAACCACTTCAATAATTGCAATCTCCTCCAATTATCAACACTACTTTGATACCATGTATAAATTACATGAATTGTGTGTTATATGTCCAATATTATCATGATCTCACACTATTTTAACTTCTTGCAAAATACAGAATCTATTCCACCATTGATCATTTGCAGAAATTAAATCAAGATTGCAATGCACACATGAAACAATAAAAATTCACACACATTAACACAGTTGTTTAACAGGAAATCCTGAAGCTAAAAAACCCAAAAATATGTATATAATATATGTCATATATATCATGTAACAATCCTCATACAAATCTGATCATATCAAGCTCTCATTACAATACAATCGCTACACACTAATCAAGAACAATCAGCAAAAATCTGCACTGATTTTTGCCCTCCTGATAGCCTTCCTCTACTATGCAATCCCTACTGAAGAATGGCTTTGGCTGAGTTTTAATTGCTCCAGCCTTGCTCACACAATCCTCATTGGAATCTCCAATGAATGTGTGGTGCATACAATGCAACACTATAGTCACAACCGATAGTCACACTTGCTCTTTCACCAATCTCTCCACTAAGTCTCCACTGCTCTGTTCTACATTGTAGTTAGATGTTGTCTCTGTCCAGTTAAATAATGAGTTATTATTTAGTGAGTTAATTTAACTAATTAATTCACTCAACTCCACTGAAAGTATCAATCAGTTAGAAATAGACACAATCAGTTCAACTGAGTTTAACTCCACAAGTGTAGTTAAACTAGAAACCAACTCCACAAACTACTTCTCCAACTCCACCAAACTCTGCCACTTGAGTTCTAACTGAATTCCTTCATGAATGAACCACCAGTAGCTCTAGGAATTGTGTAATTTCTTCAGCTAGCTGATCTGAATGATCTGTTAACTGAATGTCAGTGCTCCAAGAGAATAAGATAATTTTTAGAGTCCAAATATTATTAAGAGCTAATAATATCCGACATGTCTATTTTAGACTGGAAGTATAAAAATAGACTTCGCCCAAAATGTCTAAAAAAAGAAGTTTATTTATTTTTCCAACTTCACCAACCATCCACAAATAGCATCCTGCAACTCATAGAATATGTTCGACATGTCTAAAAATAGACATAGTCTAAAAATAGAATTTGCGCCAAAAATAGCCTGCAGGCCCACTTAGTGAAGGCGACTCTTTTCACTAAGCTCATCATCTTGTTGAATCTCAACAGCCTTACCTTTTCATAGATCGGTCATCGCAAAAAATCATCACCACATTCATGTGCTATCCCACCGAAACATCGATGCGATATTATATGGGACCCTTACCTGCCTATCGTCATATCACTCCCATCGCACATCACATATCTTATTGTTTTATTACGCAAACATTTATCGCTAACCGTCTCCAACTATGATTTGCGATAAAGCCTTTAACTCTGTGATTTGTGATTGGCCCCTGCCTTCCATGTCACTATATTTTACCGCTATTCCCTCCGCTATCACTCCCTTATCACTCAATACTCTCCACTCCAACATAAATCCTAAATTCTTGGAAATTTCAATATACCAAATTTAGAAGCTCATAAATGTTGTTTTACTTGGCTAAATGAGGCCTAGGACAACTCATTCGAAAGATAAAAACATGAAGATTATTCCTGAAGTGGTTTCATTTCTAGATTTGATCATTTATTGGGTCTAAAATTCAGCAAAATATCAAGCTCCGAATTTTTAAGAAAAACTATTTTTCTGGGTTTTATTTTTTACATTTTCATTTGCCACAACTTCCTCTGAGTGAAAATCCATTCGTGTATATTCTCCTTGGCCAATTAGATCAGCACAAAAATCAAAACAAAGCTTAAATTTCCTTTTCAGTTATTTATTTAATCAATTTTGGATTAGATTTATTTTGATTTCTAGATTTGACATTTTGATTTTATTTTTGCATTTTAATTTTGATTTTTGATTTTTTTTTGCAGGAAAACAGTTGAAGAGATGAGAATAAGAAGATCTCAATCAATGAGAAGGCTCCAGCAATTGAATAATATGATTTGAACCAATGAAAATTGATTGAGCAAAACCAGTCTTCAAACAAAAATTCTTATGAACAAATCCTTTAGTAAATATTATAAATAGCATACTGTAGAATGTAATAGGGGCTTCTCTTGTCTGCAATTCTGGAATTATAAAAGCACTTATATAATAGGAATTTAGAGTTGTAGGTGGGAGGAGAGGAATCTTACATTTGAATATTATTGAGTTTTTTCTTTTACGTTATGAAGTTATGTATAATAAATAGAGTCTTGCACTATTGTAGCTCTGATTTTGAAAGCAGAAGTTCAGGCATTGTAAAATATTTTTAGAGGCATGAGCTAGAGAAATGGAATTAATTAATTGGTATTTATAATACTATTATTTTAAATTCTCGTTTCATTTTATGATAGCAGGAATGTATTAATTTACTCGCATACTTGTGCACTTTTGTCGATATGAGTAATTTTCCTCAATTTTATGTTATTATCTATCTCTACTCTTATGGGCTAAATTCTAATTTATGAGTAACTATTTACTTAGAAATTTGTCTTATAATACTGATTATTGAATAGTGATATGTTGTGAACTATTTGTGTATATTATTGTTTAATTATTCAAGTTACTAATTAAATGATCAAATATCATTTTGAGAACTACTTCTTGAGTGTTGCTGATTAATTATTTCAGTTAAGAGGTCTCAAGATAGGATGTATTTGGTATTCACAATGTCAGTTAATTGAACTATTTCATTAGCTTGGTATTCATTTAAAACAAACATATTTAAATCTCAATTATTTAAAACATCTTTCTCTCGGTTGGGATATATCTATATATGCCTAATTTAGATAGGATTAAAATAGAACCTTTTGCTTACATCTTAGAATAATTTTGCATATAGATTAAATTCTACATCCCTAAGAAGTCCTCTTCCCAAAGAGTCAAAACTTTAGTTGTGGCTTGGCTAAGCCCAAATTAGCTTAAGGATCACTTTCTTGGCCGATCAGTAAGAGAACTGATCTGATGTCTCTTTCTCATTGATAGATCATATTTTAAGCCAATGGAGATTGAGAGAACGTAATTGGACCTAGTTAAACCAATCGGAGCCACCATTCCAAATGGAAAAGGAACTACTTTAAGGTCCATACCAGGTGGTCATCCCCCATGTTGTTGCACTGAATTTTGAGGCCTCAACACCTCCTAAAGCTTGTTAAAAAATAAAGAGGTATTGGTCGACAAATGACCGGGGAAAATTTTGGAAAGTGAACAGAACTTTTATAGTAACAGGTCGCTCTTGAACATGACACTTCACTCCATCATCATGATTGTTTGGGTTGGGTAATCGTATTCACATTTCATTCATACTTATTCTTCATCATACCTTCACTTCAGTTTTGGGTCAATGTTTCCAACTCATCTTAGTGTCACAGATATGTCCAAGAGAAGTCATCCAGTGAATAATTCATCTTTCTGCAATACTCATAAACCTTCATTCTCATGACAGTCATCCCTGAACATTACTATATCAAGTCACATTTTGTCTCTAAAATTAGTAACACTTGTTTCGCAATAAAGTGGCATCCTTTCAACATCAAATCATCAAGCAGGAAGTTTACTTAGATACATCATCTTCCAGTACCATGAGGCTTGTTACAGCATCGACAAGATTCTCACTTCCGAACTTTTGACAGAAAGATTTTGTTTTTCGTTCGACATCAAATCATTTATTCATGCCTTACGAAATATACTACAGTACCTTGATGGCCATTAACATCAATAGTGGTTCTCTCGTGTTTTTTAACAGCTCACATTGTTGGTTGGCAATCAAAAAATTTCTTATCATGTTCGACTACAAAACATATATTTGCATGGCTAGACTTGTACCCGAACGATCGAGTGAATGAGATAAGAATACCCCAGATCTAGTTTTATCCATCCGGGTTTTGCTTTCAGGATTGTTGTACACATCATCTATACGGTGACCTTACATATAGATCATCATCCCAACATGGGCCTATATCTGTAGGCATGTCTATATTGGGCAACATTCCAATGTAGATGACTTTATGCACTATGTACATCTTATTAGATAGTTTATGTGCTGAGCATGGGAATGCCTTCCCTCAACAATTTGTGATCAAGAGGATATATCATGATGTAATTTATTGTAAGATTGATGTAGGTCTCCACTCTTCTTCAGTTCCAGTCCATCACATCATAAATCATCTCATTCAAAAAATATTGTTATTATTCTGACTTCATGCTTTAGGGGGAGCTGTTATAGGTCAATTTTTGCATCATTCGCAATGACCTGGTCAATCTGGACATCATCCTCGGGACCAATGAAATAGGGTCTATCATCCCCTATCATTTCAATTGCTACATACCCTAAGACAAGAACAAGAAAAATTCATCCATGAATTCCATTGAAAGGTTTCCAAGATTTGAATTACATGTTATATCACCTTAGCCTCTCAAGGGACTAGCTTATTTTCATATGCAGCTACCCCCCTTCAAGGGTTTTCTTCAAAGAACTTCCCGACATTCAAGAGTGTGTTGGTCAAATGGTAGTGAAATTCTCATTGTTCCAAAATCTCCACATGGCCAGTGCCTTCTAGAAGAGTCCATATGTGTCAAGCTTCGAATCCATGTGCCCATATAACACCTCTAAGCTTGGGAACATGTCTTTCCTATTATTAGAAAGTCATTGATTGGGAAACTACCTTTAGTTTCCCTATAAATTGAGCACAGATCCTAGTGCTAGGGAAGGAATAAATTTGATAAACAAATGTTGTTGGATTCTCAATTTATATAGTGATAGTAATGATATGTTGCTGGTGAGATATTTATTTTGTTGAGTCTAGGATGAATGTTGGAGATGGTTACATTGAATCAATCAATGGTTGTAACCTCCCCCTTCTATCCATTAATAAAGATTGTTGTTCATTTTCCCATATATGTATCTGTTTATGTTTCTACTTTTCATATGATGGATTATTAACTGATATATATGTTTCATTTTTGATTGATTTCACTGATTAGGATAAATAAACATCTGTATATTACAATCTCTTTGTTGTTTAGTGTTTATACTTGCAGGAACTAGTCTAGTGATCAGAGTTGGATTGGAAACTACAACAAGAGTGACAGGAGGAGTTGGATAGGATCACAAGTAGGTTCCTTTATATTTTTGTATGTTTATTTACTCTTAGAGAAAGTGTCTAAAAATGATTGATCTGTTGTTCTAAATTCATAGCACCACATTTAGGAAATGTGTTTTATCTGTAATACATAATTCCGCATAGCACGTCAGTGATAACCTTGGCTTTGACTGAATGGCCTGGAAGAGTGCAGAGGAAAACAACACCAAAAAAATCTTGTTCTCCATGACTCTGGATGGGATATTTGAGATCCAAAAGGTTGCATAGGCTGCAGCTTCATAGAAGTCTGGCTCAATGTTGGGGAACTGGGTACCTTGCGATGTATTCAATTTGATAAGCGCAATGAGGAGTAATAACAAAGCATAATAAAAATGCTTTCATTCTTCCCAGGCTTCATGCACATTGTCCAAGAACTCGGAACATAGGTATTGGGACCAATTGAAGTGCATGCCCTTCTCATAAAGCCCTACTAGTGCAATGAAATGGGTCAGAACTTCCTTCGGCTAGCACTTTCACATCTCCTTGCACCCGAGGATCAGCATGCCCATCTGGACTACTAGGTAGTTAATTTCATGCACTAAGAAACCTAGGGTATTGCACGATACTTTGCACTTCTCCTTGACATCCTCAGCCACCTTTCACTCTTGGATTTTCCCTCCAAAATACAGCGCAGGATCCTCCCCCTGGTCGGGCAAGTTGGTGATCTGATGGATTAGTGTAGCATTGACCAAAATTGGCCTGCCTAGCCAAAGGAAATTTTTGAACATCAGAATTACCCTCTCTTTGAAATTTTTTCTCACTTCTTTCCCTCACTTTCTCATAATATTACAAACCCCAATCAATGATAAATTCTAGGTTTTGCTGTAAGGATGAATTAAAATAATTTCCATATTATATTTTCATTCTCTTCTTATATGAATATATTTTTTCAATTTAGCTACAGAACGCAATCTATTCTACAACTAACTGTAGATTCTGTAGCTACTCTCATGGTTTAGTAGGTCCCAGGTGTCAACTGAAGAATTGCGCCATATGGTTGTTTCTAGAATCATTCCTACATGGATTCTATCCTATTCACTCGATGTAGGTCGATAAAAAAGCGAGCCAAAGATCATGGTCAAAGATGGAGTCAAAGTACATTAGCTAAAATCAATGGGATTCTTGATTTTCTCTTCGTAGCAAATCAATAAGTCCAACAATCCTATTGCGATTATAATTCGAAGTAGCCACTTGTAGCTAGTTTAACTCATAAACAATTATGTAATTTTCCTTTAAATATTAGTTGCATAGAACCGAGAACACAGTTCAAAAATTATGTGTTAAACTCAGGATTTTTGCTGATACTGTGTATTCAAACTTCACTTTATCATAATATGAAGTTCTTGTTTCCAATTATTGCTTGATTATATCCTTAATAAGTTAGCAGTTCAACCACATCAGTTGCAGAGGCCTCCTGCATCTGAAGGAGGTTTTTCATTTATGTTTTTGGCTTAATTTTATTACTTTGTTTTTCAACAATTCCGTTTTCTAACTAGGTTTATGATTCATTTCAGTTTTTGATCAATAGCATAGTGATAAATCACAATTTTGCAGCCTTTCTCTTCTAAGATATTTCGAGAAGATAGATAACCCTGTTTTCCAATCGAATCAATATTAAAGAATTAATAACACATAGTTGCCTAGGTTCCTTACTGTTTTGTCATTCATTTTCTCATAATAGAATTGTAAATTAACTGTATTCATGGAGGTTTTCAAAAACCATTTTAAGATGATAATGATCCTAAATTGAATGGCTAAATATCTAATCCATACATTAATTTAATTTACTCAGCACATTGTTATTTACTTTATAGGAACTTAAGAACTAAGGTGTAATTGACTCCTTATACGACACTTCAAGAGGGTAATACTTCATATTGGATGTTGAAGAAAATCAAATATATGTTATTTGTTCATGCTTTTACATTTTTTTTTCAGATCCTCACTTAGTTGCATTACTGATATTCCTAAAGATCATTCCAAAGAGATTGATTTAGTCATAATTCATAAATTGGATGATTGAATGTTTAATGAATGAAATTAATGAGTTACATTTTGCATGATTTATTTGATTTTCTAGATTATAAAGTACATAAAGTTGCTTAATACATCATTTCAAGAAGGTCATACTTCATAATTGAATGCAGGAGTAACTAGAAGTAAAATTAGTTGATTTAATTTTTTGTCTTTACCCTCAAGCACTGAAATTTAATTCTTAGACTTAAATCCATGGAATAGGACTAACAATAAGATCAACTAGATACCTTGTTTCCCAAATCAGGTTTTTAACTAGTCAATAATTTTTGGTTTAATTTTATGAAAATTAGATTAATTTAGGAACACTTCCTTTTATTTCTTCTTAAGAGATTATTAGATTCATTTAATTATTTCCATAGTTTTATATTAACATTCTTAGACATCAAGGAATAGATAACCCCCAAAAAAAACATAAAATAGAAGCAACGAAGTAAGAAAAAGGTTAGATAAGTACATATAGTACACCTACACTTCATCAATATATAAACCCTGGTTGATCATTTATGCAAGAAATTTAGGACACTAAATTGACTAAAAATTTTGGCGCCATTTTTGGGGAAGTGTAATTAGGTGGCCTTATTTCTTACATCCAAAAACAATGATATGCGTAGATAAAGAGACTCTAGCGGCAGATTCATAGCTAGATGCAGGAGTTTAATCCCTGCAACACCACTCACTCCACCAATACCAAGAAGTGATACACCTCCATCTCAAACCCATATTCCATATTTCACTAGCCATATACTTCCTAATGTTCTGAGGTCAAAAATCCAATTAGGAGGATCCCCTACTTCATCTACTGAGGCAATCTTAGAGGAAGAAGATCCTAGGACTCCAGCAGAAGGAGTAACCTTTTTCACTTCTACGGGGGAACATATTCTAGCTAAAGAGTTATAAATTCCTAGTAGAGAGGAAGAAGAAGAACCTTTATTCAACATACTATTGATAGAGGAACCAGAGAAGCAGTTAACCCTGCAGGTTGAATCTTATATCAGCTCCAAAGAATCTATAATAGCAGGAAGAGGATAAGAAAGAGGAGAGGGAGAAGGAGATATTTTTAACGGAGAAAATGTACTATTTGGAGGAGGTATATGTAGAGGATGATATAGAGGAATAATTAGAGTAAATGCAGAATGAGGAAGAGGTAGAGGAAATAGGGTAATTGAGAGTTCTTTTGGATTCCCTGTAGTTGATGAGGATAAAAATGCTACCATGAAAAATATCTTGCCTTTTTTTCTCCCAAACTTTCATGGATTGAAAAGTGAAGACCCTAAAACTTTTTTGTTTTAATTTGAAGTCTTATGCAGAACTATGATTATTTACAAGACTGTCAAAAAATCAAATTGTTTCCTTCAACATCGAAAGGAGAAGCTCTAAAATGGTTCATGAGTCTAATTACTAGGTCTATTAGGACATGGAATGATATGAAGAAAGAATTTCTAGAAATTGTTTTGGCTTATTTCATACCTATTAGTCACAAGGAGGAAGTGTTTAAAATGATGCAAAGAGAGGATGAAAATTTGGAGGATTTACTTGAGAGATTCAACTATAACATAAAAAGAGAAAAAATGGAAAATTTAGATCAAGACACTTTAAAAGCTATTTTGTTGAAAACAATTAGAGATGCATGGATAGAAATCCTTAACTTGATGGGGAAGGGGGAAATATCTCAACTTCCATTACCTGATATTCGGGAATTATGTATTCATCTCTCGAGGAAAATAAAAAACTGGGAAAGGTCCAAGAGATACTGCTCTTGCTAGGGTCAATAAATTTGCAACTGGAATAGTAAGTAGGGTAGAAATTGGAAATATGGTTGATGAATTTAAAACATACATTTTAGGGAGCCTTAGTGAACAGATAGACACCCTTAAGTTACAAAACAGGAAGAAAACTGAGACTGATGCTTTAGCTATTTTCTGTCCCAAATGCATAAATAAGCATGCTTTAAGAGAATGTCCTCTTGATGCAAAATTCATAGAAACCTGAATGATTTTTTCAGAAAGTCATGAGACTAAGAGTTGTCCTTCAATTCATGGTATTAAGGTTGTTTTTAAAGAAGAAACAACTTCAAATCCAACAATCTCTTTTTTTTGTCTCTAGAAGTGTCAAGACCATGGCAAGGGCCACAAACTCAAGGGTTTAACAACCATATGTATACTCATCCCCCACCAAAATGGAATTCTTGGCAGCAACCTTGGCCTCAATCGCAATCTCAATCTTAGCTTTGGGCTTAAGTAATGAAAAACCCTTATGGAAGATTCTCTCATTACTATAAATATCCTCCATCATATCCAAATTATCCTCCCCAAAAAATTCCTCAACAAAGTCAACAACCCCAACTCTAAAACCAAAACCAAAATCTACAACTCTCACTACCATTCCCTCAGAGACCAAATCAGTTACCTTCCCATCCATTACCAAACCCCAAAAACAAAAATCCTTAGAATACCTATATGATAGAAGGACAGCAATTTCCAACCTACATTATTACTCCTCTAGATCTTAATGATGTCCAACTAAGATCTGGTAGGATATTAGAAAATAAAAAGCCTTCTGTAGTCATTCAAGAACAAGACAATTTTGAGGAAGATTCTCTACAACCCAATAAAATTTTTCAGGAAGAAATATCTCTTCAAAACCAAAAATCTGAAAATGAAAAATAAAAATAACCAATAAATCCAACTCCTATCATAGAGAAGCCATCAGTATATACTTCTACACCATTTCCTAAAAGATTACAAGTTGATAGAGGCGTAGAAAACCATATTATGTTACCTAATTATGATTTTCTAGATGAATTGAAAAATGTTTGCATCAAAATCTCTTTGTTACAATCCATAAAGTAAATTCCAATTTTAGCTAAAACAATAAAGGAGTTGAGTATGAAGAAACCGGGAAGAAAAATAAAATAAATAAAAATAATTCAGCTTGTAGGAAAAATAGCAGACATAATGATGGGAAAAATTTCCATTCAAAAATATTTAGACCCAGGAAGTCCAATTGTGAAAACACATATCAATGGAGTTGAAATTCCAAATACATTGTTTGATTTAGGAGAAGCAATAAATATCATGAGAAAACAAAACATGTAACAACTCAAGCTTTCTAATCTTCTTTATACACCTACATTACTGCAAGTAGCATATAGATCTGTAATCAAACTAGATGGTGTGTTAGAATATATTTCAGTGTCCTTAGACTCTTGGGAGTACCCTGTTGATTTTATGATCTTAACTCCTAAGAATAATCTAGGAGGATACCCACACATATTAGCAAGACCTTGGCTGCCTACAGCTGATGCTTTCATTAGCTGTAGATCTAGTGACATGTATATTTCTGGTGGTAATTCCACCAAGAAATTCACTCTATATCCTCCAGCAAGAACAATCACAGAGATAGATGGCAAAGAATGGATTGATGATTGTTGTGGTGGATTTGACGCACGTGTGTATGAAATCACACCACCTTAAAGAGTGTGGTCTACTCTTTAAACTATTAGTAACAGGAAGAAAGTGGTGGAGCTCAAAAGCACACAATTCAGTAGAAAAAGTATGTAAAAGTATGCTCAAGTTAAACAAAAACTAAAACACAAATATATTGAAGCTATAAAGAGAGTCAAATGATAATAATGTAAACGATGGCTCAAAGGCCTCTTCTTATTAAACGTGTAAAATGGAGAAGAAATTTTACCCACTTGCCAAAGGGCCCCTAGGTGATGGCTCTAGGTCCCACTGCAAGGACATTGCCTTCCAAGCTGTGCCTCTGATGAAGTCTCACTCTCTCTCTCTCTACCATGGTGGACTAGGATTTTTGGGTGGCTAACAATCGAGTCATCTCTAGCTCCAGCTCTGGGTCACACACTATTGGTGTTTCTTGGGCAACTTTGGCCATCATAACAATGCGATCACCATTTATTCATCTCTTGGTGGATTTATATAGGGAAGTTTTAAATCCTCCTTCCCTCCCTTGGTACATGATAGATGGTGACCCAAGGGAGAGGTATGATTCCATTGTGTGCTCCAAATATTCCTTTGTGTGCTCACATAGTGTCTAAGGAGGCGCTGGTGGTTTTCCTTAGGCAGTTTCATATAAGGAGTAATTGTCCTTTTCTTTGTGTGGTCTTGGAAAGCGACATTTTTCCATTTCCAGGAATGCGAGCTTATCGGGAAAAAAGGCGCGTAGAAGGCACTGTTCTCGAAGGATTAAGCACGCATTTTAGCATTTAAGACTAGTTCAAATCTTATTTTTTTCAAAAACTTAGAGATTTAAAATACTTTCTTGATTCCATATTGTATTCCTGCCCTGTAAATCCTTAGGGTTGAAATTAATTAATATCATCTTCTGTTGTATGATTTTCCAGTGTTAACAGTTTCCCCCTAGTGTGTGAGGTCTAGGAAGAACTGTATATCCGAAATACATTATAGTTTCTTTTCTGTATCTTGCGTAGAGAGAGAGAGAGGCCTGCGTGAATATTGGAATTGACAAACACCTTGCACTGTTTCTGAGATGACCATGGCCTAAAGGACCCTGCAAGAAAATAAAATATACAACATATATACAAAATTTCAATGAGGCGGGCATGTCCCATGCTCGTGATACTATGGCTAGTTAAACAAAATTTACATATACATGTGTTGTCTATGTCACTACTATGGTAGTGATGCTGGCGATTGTTGACGACGATTTCTGATGCCCTCAGGGGTGTTTTTTATTTGACGATATGTGGAATGTGGTACCCATATGCATAAAATTGGTATGGCATATCGCTGTGCAATGTACGAATATGTATTGGCTGGGAACTTCCCATGTAAGAATTGTTGACAGCGACACTTATGGAGGCACCGGTCTTCAACAGATCTTATCAAAGTACAATGGTTGTAAGGTACAATACCATCGTGACATGAAAGCTTTTGCTGTAGTCAAATTTCAGGAGGATCGATGACATCTTTGTACAATGATTTCTCCCATAGTGCCACCCGAGGATACCCCTTTTCATTGGGAGGGGTGATCCAAGGTACCGCTTCCTTTTTGGAAAAGAGGTGTCGAGGTCGAAAAAAAGGAAGCCTTAACTGAACCACGGGTCACTGATCTTGGGGGTCGAGAGCCTAGATGTTATGGGTTTAACATAGGCATGTTGGTGAGAGGTGACTGAAAATGGATGATGGGGATTCAGTGGCCCGAAGTCGAAGTATACTTTAGCAGCTTGGCAGCAGTCACAGGTATTTCTGAAGGGAAAATCCTTGGAGTCGGTAGGACTTCCAAGGTGGGTGTGAACTGGCTATGAATTTCATGATGGTGCGTGCGTGGGGGTGAAATAATCCGACCAAGGGAAATCAAGGATTGCTGCCATGTGGGAAAAGATGAAATATGAGGGCGAAGAGGTGAAGGGAATTGTTTGCAGTCTTTGTACACTTACCAAAAGAATAAAATAATGAGGTTTGGTTTGTATAAAACATAGAGACAGAAACATGAAAGGGTTCACTCACTGAAGGTGTGAGGATGGTGTTTTTTTTGGGGGTGGGGGTCCCATTGGTTGGTCTCATGTGCAGGGTTGATGAAGCGAACGAAAAAGTGTCACAAATGGGATTATGCTGATGGAGGTATGGTGGTCCAAATGTGGTATGCAGAGATGCACTTTCAATTGGCTTGTACAACCTGATTGTCTGGGAAGGGGATTTTTAGTTTGAATGGTAAACTTGACCTTATGCATGATGAATGTATGGGCACAAGGTGCTTCCCAGACTGAAATGGTATGGCCATGGCGTCACTTGTGCTGTGATATATGGTCTACTTTGGGTGATGAGCGCCATGGAGGGGAGGCTCTACCGACCAACGCAGACATTTATCATGTGCAGGATGAGGTGATTATAAACGCGGTTAGGTATGGGGATCCTAAGGTTTATTTCTGATGGAGAAATAATTTCAGGATATGCAAATTTCTTAGGGACTCTATCATGCTGGGGGTAGAATGATACCTGCTCTAGGACCTTCAGTGGATGGTGTTGAAAGTAGTTTGCAGGTTCTTCCTGCAAAAACAACTACCTCAAGTGAAATCATCTTATTTTCACCAAAAAATTATTGAAAGGTATGAGATTTAAAAGGAAGATGGAAGGGTGCATACTTGCCGATGCTGAAAAAATATTTTTTGTGGAAAGAGAATGTGTGGCATCGCTTTAATTCATCATGGCATACTGATGATGGTGCAACTTACGGTTTGTGGAATGGACCTTTTGATCTCCTGTTATGGACCTCCAAAGTTCTGGAAAAGGGCAATAAATATGGGGTTATGGCCCTATTCCTATTCATTTGTACATGCTGAGTTTTGGGAGATCAGAGGTGCTTCACAGAGCCTTTCTTGCCATTGCGGTCAGCCTGTGTACCAAGGATTAGCAATATTATGCCGAGGTAACTTTCATGATGTCCTACATTGTAATTTCTTTAGTTTGATGGTGCCGGGGGCCATACAAATCTAGGAAAAAGAGTGCCTTTCTTGCACGCAATTCTAAGGGATAAGCACACGAGGGCACACTATTCCCTGCTTTGTGCCCACAAAGGCGCGCCTATGAAGAGGACAAGCGCGTGAGGGAACGCCTATCTGAGGGACATGCGTGCCAAGGCCATAGTGATAGAAAATTTTGGTTTCTTGTCTTTTTTTAGTTTTTCTCTGTGCTGATGGGTGCTTTTGTTGTCTAGCAAGTTAGTGTGGAGAGAGCGGGATTGGCCCAAGTTCCAAACTGCTCTAGCTGTTGAAGCTGGGGCACATCATTAGTTGGCCGCATGGGGCCTTCTAAAGTTTTTTTAGAACAATTTCCTTTGGTATCAGGACCAACTACTGCATTACATTATACAACATTGGCGCTGGAGGCGCAATATGTTCGTACTGCAAGGGACAAACCTGATGATCCGTCCTGAGATGGATATTTACTTTGTGATTGAGTTAATGCCTCAAGGTGAGGCTCTGAGGTACCCACTTTCTGTTGGGAGAGTGAACCTAGATAGATTCCAGAGGTAGCATTGTGGTGGTGTGTCTCTTACTGAGGGGTGCATCAACATTTCCTCAGTGATATATGTGATAGAGCAGTGTGCTATGGCAGTTATTTTGCGACTAGCAGGGTCGGTTGCTCCACATTGAGTTCTAGTTCTACACCGATTAAGGGGCAGACACTTTTTCAATTTTGCCCTCTTTTGTCTTGATGGGATGGTGTCACAATTGAACAAGGTACAACGTGGATGTAAGTCATTTTCATATGCTAGAATCCTATGTAGCATCATGTACAAGAGGGTGGTGCTGCTAAGGCCGGTGGTGGCAATGCCTATTAGGGGTTCGTGGGAGCCACGCATGAGGAGGTGGGCTCCGGTGATGCCGCAAGGTGGTGGTGGCATAGCGGGTCGTTATTGGAATGACATGACAGAGGCCTATTTTGAGGCCAACCCATAGATGTTCTTGCCATACTCGTATGCGGGGATGGACTTTCGAGGTGACCTAGACATGGGTCTCCCTTTTGGTTATGTTTGGGGACCTGCAGGTATGCGTTCAATTTTTTCTACATTTGTTCGAATATTTATGTACTTGTGTGTTTTTTCTTGACACTGACATTATTTTGGTTACTCGTGTAGATGTTGGCGAGGTTGGTTGCCCCATGGCCTGATTGGTGGGGCACGACCCTCCACTCCGACCTCGAGGTGGTTAGGGAGGAGGTGGTGTAGGTGGACCTGGTGGAGATAGTGTTGGCCCTTCTAGTGAGGGAAACAACTCAGCTACAGCAGAGGTTGTGGTCGAGCGAGCTTGTGCAGATGCGACTGAGGCATGTATTGCAGTACTTACGGCTTAGGTTACCGCTCTTGAGGACTTCCGGGGTCAAGTGGACCACTTGACTCAGGTTATTCCTACTCGAGGTTTTATGGATGACTTCGAGGAGTCTTGGTTAGAGACGGTGATGGCCTGCGAGAGGGAATAGTGGCCCACTCTACATTGGGTAGCGATCGTAGTGGCAATAGCAGCTCCAGTGGTGGCACGAGGAGCGGTGGTGGGTCCAGGTGCTCCTCTTGAGGGGGCACCGCTCTAGAGTAGTTTTGTACATAGGGAAAGCACTCGTTATGAGGATTCTTCCCTTATTTTTGACGACTTTTGTATCTTCGGGCTGGCCAGTGGGCTAGAGATACTATTTTTTGTACTCAGATATATATATATATATATATATATATGAAAGATCTTTTTTGGCTCTACATGGTGTGCTATTTATTTCGGTTTATATATTATGTTGATGGATATCTATGATTTATTTTTTTATGGATGATGGTTTATTCAAGATACATTCCAGTCTAGGATATTGTTAGCTATGCGATTAGCTATTTGGTTTTGATTCCTTGATACATGTGAAAATATAATGTAATCAAATTGTCTACTTAATCTTTTGACACGCAAATATTTTCTAAACATTTGTGTGTCTTTGGTCTCAAATGTGCAGTTCAACTGCGATACTACTAGCTGGGAATTGAGGTAGACATGCATATGGTGGATGCCCTAATGGAGGGCCTCGCACATAAGTCTGATGACGGTGTCATATTCTTTTTGATTGTTTGTTGTTGATCCGATGCACATGCTATTTGAACACGGTGGTGATCGATTCGGGTGGTAGATGACCCAGGCAGCTGGAGCTAATTTTTGACACCATCGTGATGCTCTGTCAAAAAATCTGAAATAGGGTTCAAATTGGTGATCCATGGTGGCACCTTAAGCGTGTTTTTTACATACGTTTTTGGGTCAAAAATATATTGGGTTTTGTGTACTTTCATTCTAGGGAAGGGTCGTTGTGTCCCTTATGGGTGAAAATTCTTGAGGTAAAGGCCGTTGACAAGGTTGCTGAGACATGTCCCATCTGGTTCCGTCAAGATGTATGCTCCCTGTCGGAGGCAGTGTTTGATGATGTAGGGTCCTTTCCACAAGGTTTCGAACTTTAATGGCCCTCCTCTTTTGCGACATCGTATCGAAGGACTAATTCTCCCTCGGTAAATGAGAGAGGGTTGATGTGGCGGTCGAATGATTATTTCACCCTTTTCTTATGGGCCTCATTGTGTTGTAGTGATTTTCATCGAATTTCTTGAACTAGCTCTAGTTGTATTAGGCATTGTTCTAGAGGCTGGGTGTCATCAAGGAGTTCGATGGAAACATGTAAATTTTGGATTTTGTGGAAATCAATGAAAAATCGCAAAGTGCCTTGGTTTTTCATGACAGGATTATGATGGAAATCCTAGGGCAAGGTTGAGATAGTAATCCTATCACCAATATGAGCGGATACAAATCGTACATGGTGGATTGTATCTTTGGCATTTTGTGGGGGAAGAATCTCGGTAATGGGATTTTGTATGGGCCTAAATTTAGGTTCCCCACTAGGATAGTCAATTTCCAGTAGGTGGAAATTGTGCCTGCCACAGAGGTGCCTAAATGTTTCCATTAGAGGGCATGTTTCTAGTGCGTGATTCAGGCTAGTGCAGATGGTGCATGGTGTTATTGAGCCAACAGAGTAGCTAGTGTGTGATTCTATGCTACTCATTGTTCCTGATGTGGATGCTTGGAAAGGGTCAGACGTAGATAAGGTTGTCTTTTGTCTCCATTTCCATATCATTGGCTTATACTTGTCTTCCTCTTTGGTGGAGTGTAGAGATAATGTAGCTTGTGCCACTCTCAGCTTGGGGAGATGAATACACGTAAACATATGATGAAAGTGCAAGCAGATTTGGAAATAAGTGCATGTGATCTTCTCTTGATTGGAGAGAATTTTTTGAGGGAAAGAAAAGACTATTCAGAGACTGTTTGCTATGGGCTTGAGTTCTATGCATTGGTTGACTTGGTCATATTTTAGATCACATAGGTCACATGTTATCCTAGGCTTGGCCAAGGCTAATATTTGGTGGTTTGCTATCTTATCAGGCTTGAAACACCATTGCGGAGGTGGGGACATTGATCTGGCGATGTACTTTTTATGCCATTCTCGGAGATCATCTTGTCTCTTCTCTATGGAATTAATCATGTTGATAGTGGGATGAATCTGCAAGGCATAAGTACAATGTCACTTTTAATTATTACCCTGACATATCAGGTAGAATATCCTTGATATGAAAGTTTTGTCTACCTTAGTTCGAGGTCTACTAGGGAACCAGCACTGGAAGGCTGCTAAATCAGGACAATGGATGACTGCATGGCCCGTCTTTTTTCATAACATACACGCTAGTCGTTGCTATGATGTGTCGTTGGGGGTAACTAGGGGTTCCCTGCTAAGCCATTCTTCAGCTGTGAAGAACATAATATATCTGCTCATATCATGCGCTTGGGTCATGGAGCTACCTGTGGACTTGGCATCCATATCGTCTTCTTGGGAAAGGTGAACTATGGCTGAGCGGAGGCTAGCAAGGGCTAGCCGGAATAGAGGTATGTAGTTAAAATCCTGTAAAATGTTGTTGTCGGCACATAACAGGCATGTGACTTGCGTTTCATGTAGTCCCACGTAGTAAACCCGTACGATTGGATACAATCTGTGAATGAGTTCCAAGGTTGCGCACTCCTCGAGGTAGTGGCCACGTTCATCTCATAGCGTATAACGTATAATGGGAATTAATTGGGGTCGTTATACAATCCTATATTCCTCTTGTAAGTATAGGATGGTTCGAGGCTCATCGTTGACAGACTAGATGGAGGGGTCCTCTTGATAGGATCGCTCAACTGAATGTAAGGCATCCCTGTATCATGGCATCTCTAGAAAATGGTGGTTATAGTGTCCATAGGTTCCATAGAGAGCACATGCGTGATTGGTACGTAGTGGTTTTCCTTTACCTTTTGAGGTAGGTTCCTTTTTAAGGGAACGCGGCATTGATGTGTCTGCTTCAGAGCCGAGGAGTGGTTTTAACTCATCCATCTCTGGACATATGTGGGTGGGGTGGCCTATAACATCGCATATGGCGTAGACTGGTGATTCCCTTTGAATGGTGGGGGTCACCATCTTCTTTCCTCTGTTTGTGGTTTTCTTAGCTGTGATAACCGGTTTCATAATGGGAACTTCTTTTGCGGGGCCAGTCTCGACCATTTCTTGGGTTGGTTGGGACTGAGGGGATTTAACCCTATGGCAGTAATGTTGCTAGCTCCTACTCTGGAATGGGGAATGAGGTACCAAAATGGAAACGCCAACGATATGTTGGGTAACACCAATGTTGCCAAAACCTGCTAGGAAACGAAGCCAGCTGGAGGGTAGAGGAAAGGGGTTTGGGAGGCAACGTAGGCTAGAGAGGTTGTTGTGGCTGATGCCTTGGTGTCATTACTTCTTGAGTTTGTGTCCTGACTGACCTTGGTGCTTGATGTGGACATCATGCACACCAAATCTCCTATGGCATCAGGTGATACCTCAGGGATAATGGGAGGATCTCCTAGGAATGACCCTAGGACGGATGACGGTTTGAATTTTCCAGGGCCATATTCTTGCTACCATGAAAGACCATTTGCGACTGTATCTACATATGGTAGAATTAAATCCATGTTGGTTAGGGGATTTTCTCGCTGTGTGTCAGTTGGTTGACAGTAATGTTGTGATCCTCATGGGGGAACATCATGATACGGTAGACGGAGGGGGATATGGTGGACATGGTGTACATATAACTCAACCCAAGGAGTATATTGTAATCCAAGTGAGCATCCAAGACTTTAATATATATGTGGACCGTCTTGCCAGCTAAAAAAATCGGGATATTTTGGTAGAGGCCAACAGGAGTTGAGCGACGACCATCGTATGCTCTGAGCCTTATGACCGAGGGTTTTAGTTTGGGAGAACCAACTTCTGCCAAACATTTTTTGACATAATGCATGTCAATGCACCCTCGTCTATGACACTGGTGAATACTGATATTCTGGACCGACACTAGTATCTAGAATGCAACCATATAAAGAAGCCTAGGGATGGCTTTATCTAAGTCAAAAGCCATCATGCACGTATTAGCAGAGTCAATAGCGCCTAATGCAGAAAGTAGGGATTTCTGTTACTTTGGGCATGACTGCAGTACTTCCAACGCGAACATAGTAGTGTGTGATTGAGCTAAATCATCCATGATGCTATAATTATGGGCCGCTTTGGAGTAGTTACCTGCTCGCATATTAGGTCCCTTTTCCATATTTTTCAATGGTTCTATAGACATCTTTGAAATGGTCAAAGGTGCAGTTGGTGCACTAGTACTAGCCCTTGATGTAGTGGAGTCTGGTGGGGTTTGGTAATTTTAATTCCCTATTTGGAAGAATATTTCTTCCCTAGTCATGTAAATCTCATGGTTGTTTTTCCTCGAATCATCTAGGTTTTGCTGCTGGGTTCTAACCATCCCTTAATGGGGCAAAGGTTCTTGCATAACAGTGGGTTGCTGGGAAGATCCTCCCTGTCCTCAGTTACTCTAAAGCTTTTTTAGCTCAAGGAGATCGAGACTGTGGTGAGTATAGTTCCCATACTCACCACCAATTGAAAGGAATGGTTTGTTCACAGAGGTGGCTTTTTGCATTGTCGTTGGGCATTGCTCGGCTCTTGGTTTTGATTATGGTTGGAGTTACCTCTAGCCTGGGATCGCAGTGGGCACTGTTAGTTGCTGCCACCCTGTCTAGGGTTACCTTTGGGCTTGTTTTTTGATTTTTTCTTAACCACATTAGGGGGGTAGTTCTCCTATTTATACTGGTGTGTTTGATTCTAGGAAGGTTGTACAAATTTCACCTATGCATTGGTTTGCATAGGTGTGTCATGTGCTTGGGACTGAGCATATCATTGTCCCTTTTTTTTACCTGGGCATTGGGGGAAGCTCTTTCGCCATTGTTTCTTCCTGTGTATTGGTTCCCCTCAGCCGAAGGATAGGGTCCTCCTTGGTGATACGCTTGTGCCCTACTAGTAAAATCTTGCTGAGGCATGTGATGACTTTCAAATCCAGGTTGATACATGTTTTAGGTAGAATTATGTGCATAACCGAGATTGTGACTACTTCTGCCTAGGTACCCTTGGGTCATTGACCCAATTATTCCGTCTGCAAAGTTCGACGCGCCTTGCAATTCTTGATAATTTTGCACATGCGAGGTGTTAGGCAGGATATTTTAAATGTATCATGACTGCGTATAAATCAGTTCAAGCTTCTGGGCTTTACTGATTGTGTCCTCTTTCGATGTGGGGTATTGTTGCACCACATCCTTTGAAATCTCCGCCGTCAGAGTTTTCAAGAATAAATCTAAGAGGACTCGATCGTTGAGTTTAGCTTTGCATAAAATACAACGCCGCCTCCACTCATGAAGATGGTAATAGATATGGATGGCGGGGATTTTTCTAAAATTAGTCAGCAACTCCATTATCGAATCATGGTGAATGGGTATCTAAAAATAAGTGAGGAATGCGGTAGCGAGGGCACTAAAGGTTCCATGTGAAGTAGGAGGTTTCTCCACGTACCATTTCATGACTACTCTCATAAGAGTGAATTGAAATAGCCTCAATCAAATAGTGTCATTGATGATACTATTCGATGAGCACCATAGGTGAAAGGTAATTATATGATTACCTAGGTCTTCTGTTTGCTTTCCTTCTAAATTTGGTATATCTGGAGGGAGCTTCGTGGGCATGGGAAGCCATGAAGGATCGTTTGCGATGGAGTCATTTGTGAGTTTCGTTAAATCGGGTAGATTCAACGCAACTAAGAAGGGTGACTTGGAGGTTGACGCCATAGAAATGTGTGAAGACACGAAGTTCTGGTTAGAATGAGGGTTATTCTATGACGTACCCTGACATGTGTTCAGTTGGCTTCCTGAATGGAACGCGATCCTCTGCCCCCTAGGGATCAAGGGGGGAGTGGTGTGTGGTGTGGTGTTGGGATACCACCTAGAGTTCCCAGCTATGGTTTCTCCAATGAAGGATTAACCAATGATGGTAGCAGTGTTTCGTATTTTACGCCTAAATGGAGAAAAACCTGGAACCCCTCCCTGTAATGGGGGGAGATCCAAAAGACGCCTGGATCGACGAAGCTCCGTTGGGACCATTTTGGTGTCGACCAAGTTAGGTTTTTGGAAAAATTTGAGGGGATAAAATCTAGATCAAAGAAAAATTATGGCCACATACATAAAACAAAGAGAAAATAAAATGATTTTTCCTTTAACTTAATCTATGTGATCAATCGAGCAAAAATATGGTTTTTGTTTGTTTTGTGCATGATACTCAAAATCCTAGAATACCTATGCATTCTCACAAACTCAAAATTAACTGGGCCTTGAGAATATTTCTTGTGAATGCTGGCACAAAGTCCCGTAAGAGCTGGCGACGCCCCTAGTCACCGAAGAGAATCCACCAAGGTAAGGGTAGAGGGTATGGCGCTTGCCTACAGCGTCACCTATAGGGTAAAGGATGCCCTAGTTTTTGGCCTCTAAAAACCACCATCCCATGTAATTTTTTGAGTCTTGGGCTTTTTGGTAGTTAGATAATAGTACCAAGTATCAGCCGATTCAGGTAGCCCCAACTGATACCGCACGCACTACGCCTAAGCTTAACCCCCTCTGAATCAGGTCTCTATCGTACTCGTTTTTTTTTCCATGGGCTGATAGGTGGATTTTGAAGCTTCCTAAATACACAACTTCTATGTTTCAATATGAATTCTTATCAGGTGGCTTATTGGATACCTACCCCCTTGATCCTAACTTAATCTATAAATTCTCTTGTGGCCCCTGTGGGGAGAATTTAGTGAGTTTTCTTAAGTTAGTTTTAGGTGGCTTTATTTTCTTAGTGGGTGAGTGTGTGTGAGCATAAGGTGAAAAAGCTCATATTTTGAACATTTGGATATCAGTGATCCTTTACAAAAATCCCCTAGTTGAACTATGTTATCTTGTTCCTAGTTAATCTATGTGACTAACTAAAGGGAGATGGTGAATCAAAAAAATAGAGCATTCATATGCTTGCCTAGGATCACCGAAGGGTGCAAAGGCAACAAAGATTACTTGCTCTAATCGGTGATTCAATCCTAGTCCCACAATTTCCTAAATGCACAAATTGAATTAAGCTAAACAATTTCTACACTAGCTTATGCTTGTGTGGTCTTGGGCCACTTACTTGGACTATTTAATCTAAGTGTGAATACAATTTTTTTGCAAAACATAAATGTTTCATAATGCAATGGTCAATTTTCCCCCTACTTAAACTATGTGAATATTTTTTCAAAAAATCAAATTAGACAAAAAGCTAACTCTATGCCTACAGAAAGCAGCAAAAATTGAGTTCTCAGAAGCTGTGGGGTATCGACACAAGCGTTGGCAGATACATTAGGGCTTCCCAACACACTACAAGTGGAAAGATGTAGAATATAGGGAGGAAAATCTCATTCTGCCATTTTCGCGAAAAAAATTTTGACAGTGCGCCTTCCTACGCACAGGTCAGAGCTGAACACACGCCTTATGCGTCTGTGAGGAACAATTGTGCACAAAAATCCTGCAAGTAAAAAATCTCAGGAGCTTCCTTCTTTAGTCTGTCACTTCAATGAATCTAGGGACTGTAAGATAGATCAGAGGATTGTCAGCTCCACTCTAGCATAGAAAAAGGGTCTCCTTTAGAAGATGGCACAACCACATAAAATTGGAACACGTCAATGGAGTCGCCAATCCTATTATGGTGAATTTGACACATGGGTGTATGAATTCGCATCAGCTTAGAGTGTGGTCTACTCTATAAACTATTGGTAATAGGAAGAAAGTGGTGGAGCTCAAAAGCACATAATTCAATAGAAAGAGTATGCAAAATTATGCTCAATTTAAACTAAAACTAAAACACAAATATACAAAAGCTATAAATATTGTCAAATGATAATAATGAAAATGATGGCTCAAAGGCCTCTTCTTATTAAACATTTTAAATGGAGAAGAAATTTTACCCAGTTACCAAAGGGCCCCTAGGCAATGACTCTAGGTACCGATGTAATGATGTTTCCTTCCAAGCTCTGCCTATGATGCAGTCTCCCTCTCTCTCTCTGTCGTGGTGGACTAGGATTGTTGGGTGGCCAACAATCGAGTCCTCTTTAGATCCAGCTATGGGTCACACACTAATGGTTTTTCTCGGGAAACTTTTGCCAGCATAACAATGTGATCACCATTTCTTCATGTCTTGGTGGCTTTATATAGGGGAGTTTCAAATCCTCCTTCCCTCCCTTGGCACATCATGGATGGTGACCCAAGGGAGAGGTATGACTCCATTGGGTGCTCCAAATATTCCTTTTTGTGCTCACATAGTGTCTAAGGAGGTGTTGGTGGCTTTCCTTAGGCGGCTTCATATAAGGATTAACTGTCCTTTGCTTTGTGTGGTCCCAGAAAGTGACATTTTTCCATTTCCAGGAATGTGCGCTTATTGGAAAAAATGGTGCACAGAAGGCACTCTTCTCGAAGGATTAAGCACGCATTTTAGCATTTAAGACTAGTTCAAATCTGATTTTCTCAAAACCATAGAGATTTTAAATACTTTCTTGATTCCATAATGTGTTACTACCCTGTAAATCCTTAGGCTTGACATTAATTAATGTCATCTTCTGTTATACGATTTTCTAGTGTTAAAAATGATGAAGATGATATACAACCTCTCTTTACTATTTCAACCATTAGTGAAGATAGTCAAATTTTAAATAAAATAAAAAATTATGAATCATCTCCAGAATATGAACATGATCAATTTCAAGAAAAATCCACTATTAAATATTTGTCATCTAGGTAGATGTCTCTTTACTCTATGGAAGAATTTGGTAGCTCTACAGTTGAAATATTTCCAGGGAAACCTTGAAAATAAACAATAACTTGGAAAAACTACAATAGGAAAATCTAATCAAAACATTACAACATCATTCTTCTTCATATGCATGGGAATACACTGACATGAAAGGAATTATTCCTAAGACTTGTTTACATCACATATACATTGAGGAAAATTGTAAACCTATCAGACAACCTCAAAGAAGGATGAAGCCAAATATTAAGGAAATTGTGAAAGAGGAGTTGCAAAAATTGTTGAATGTAAAATTCATTTACCCAATTTCAAACAGCCAGTGGGTTTCCCCCTTAGTTATTGTGCCTAAAAATAATGGCAAATGGAGGGTATGCATTGATTATCAAGAATTGAATAAAGCCACCTTAAAATATCATTTTCCTTTTCCCTTTATAGGTCAATTGTTAGATACATTAGTGGGTAAAAAGTATTTCTCATTCTTGGATGGTTTTAGTGGTTACAATCAAATTCAGGTAGCACCTGAAGATCAAGATAACACTACATTCTCCTTTCCATGGGGGACTTATGCATACCAATTACTTCCTTTTGGATTGTGAAATGCACCTACAACATTCCAAAGGGCAGTAATAGGAATTTTTTCTTTCTTATCTAATACATTATTATGTAGAGGTTTATATGGATGACTTTACAGTTTATGGGAATACACTTGAAGAAGCTTTAGAAAACTTAGAAAAAGTGCTTAAAATATATAAGGAAGTAAACCTTTCACTAAGCCATGAAAATTTTTTTATGATGTTTACATAATGGATTGTTTTAGGACATCACATTTCAGGAGATGAAATTAAATTTGATAAATCTAAAGTTGAATTCATCTCTAAATTATCAATTCCAAGTTGTCAAAAGGATGTTATAATTTTTCTAGGATTCATACGATACTATAGAATATTTATAGAAAATTTCACTAAACTAGCATCCTCACTCTTCAAGTTACTCACCAAATATTGTGAATTCAATTGGAATCATGATTGCCAGTTAGCATTTGAGACCTTAAAAGTAAAAATTTATGAAGCACCAGGTCCAAATTGGAAACTACCTTTTCACATTTCAACGGATACTTCAGATACAGCTCTGGGAGCTGTATTAGGACAAAAATATTTGATCCCCTATGTCATCTATTACACAAGCAAGAATTTGACTCCCACAGAGTTAAATTACACTGTAACTGAAAATGAATTCTTAGCTGTTGTTCATGCTATCAACAAATTCAGACATTACATAACAGGCTATGAAACCTTTGTCCATACAGATCACTTTGCAATTAGGTACTTAATGAATAAATCTATTACTAATGGTAGAGTTACAAGATGGTTATTATTCTTGTAAGAATTCAACATCACTGTTCTAGACAGACCTGGAAAACAAAACAAAGTTGTTGGTTTCCTGTCTAGAATTCCAAATATCAAATATGATACTCCAGTTGAAGATAAATTTTTGATGAATATCTTTTTGCAGTAACTACTCAGACCCCTTGGTTTGCAGATATTGCTAATTACTTAGTCACGGGAAGACTACCTTCACATATGTTTCCTAGAGAGAAAAGAAAAATCATTCAAGAAAGTGCAAGATACTCATGGATTACTAATGAATTGTATAAAACAGGTCCAGATCTCATTATCAGGAGATGTGTTCGAGAAGATGAAATGCCTGAAATTCTTAAGGAATGTCATGATGAACCTTGTGGAGGACACTTTGCTGACAAAAGGACAACCTATAAAATCCTTCATTTAGGATATTACTGGCCATACATCTTAAAAGATGCCAAAGAATATGTCAAAAGGTGTGATAGCTGCCAAAGGGTAGGAAAACATGCTCCTTCAAATGAAATGCCACTACAAACTCAGGTACTCATTGAACCTTTTGAAAAATGGGATTCGGATTTTGTAGAACCAATCAATACTCCATCTAAACAAAAGAAGTATATTTTGGTATGCACTGATTACGTCACTAAATGGGTAGAGGCTAAAGCATTACTTTTTTCTAATGAGAAATATGTAGTTGATTTTCTCTTTAAGGATATCTTCACTTGTTTTGGTGTTCCAAGAGAAATTGTGACAGATGAGGGATCTCAATTTACATCCAAGGTGGTGAAAAAGCTCATGTAAGATTATAAGATCAAACATAGAAAGTCCACTCCTTACCATCCACAAGCAAATGGTCAAGTAGAATCTACCTGTAAGGTGATTGAAGGAATTGTCACTAACACTGCACATCTACATAGAAGAGATTGGGAAAAAAGACTTCTTGAAGCCTTATGGGCCTATAGAACTACATGGAGGAACACAACAGGACATACTCCCTATGAACTTGTTTATGGGAAGCAAGTCCTGTTACCTATAGAGTTTCAAATCCAAACCTTTAAGATGGCAGTCCAATTGGGACTTGATTTATCAAAAGCACAGAAACATAGATTGGAGCAAATCAATGAGCTTGATGAAATCAGGCAAGATGCATTTCAAAGAACTAGTATAGTCCAGCAACAAAGGGCTAAATTGCATAATAAGTATATCAAGGAGAAGAAGTTTCAAGCAGGGGATTGGGCACTTTTGTTCGATTCAAAATTCAAGGATTTTCAAGGAAAGTTTTAGACTCATTGGCTTCGGCCATATGATATTGAAAAAGTCTTTGACAATGGAGCAGTGAAAATAAGGACAATAGATGAATAAAAGGTACCTCTTCTTGTGAATGGTCATCGGTTGAAAGTATATCATAAACCAATTTCAAAAGAAGATTTTGTGAAGATATTTCAAAATAACATTGATATGAAGTTAATGGAGAATAATCCTTCTTATTCACTAAATTAGCTTTTATTTTTCCTACATTCATAAAAAAAAATTAAAAACATAAAAAAAAATTGTATAAGGATGAAAACCAATCAATGATTGGCATACTTATACAAAAAATACAGAGTGAAAATCAGAGATTCCTGACATCCTATATTTTCCATTTTCTTTTCTGTAATGAGTAGTGACACAAAACTACATTCATTACAGTTCATAACCTACAAATTCATTTCATTCTACAATTTCATTCCATCACACTCCACTATCATTTTACAGTTTCATTCCATAAGTCACTCCACTTCCATTCCATCACATTCATTCCATTCCATAAGTCATATTCCACTTCCATTCCATTTTTTTCATTCCATTCATGTTCCATACTTCATTCTTTTTATAGAGTACATTCTACAACTGATTCCATTCTGCACCCAATTTGATTCTGCAGCCACGTCAGCAGTTCTGACACGTGATGATTTCAAGGATTTAAAGGATTATGTTTTGAAGACCAACATGCTACAAAGAGTACCTAAGGATCAACACCAAAGTTAACAACAAACAAAAAGGTTAAGTTCTAAAGGTAAAGTGCAAAGATTTATTTTTAATAGCAAGGTTAAAACATGAAACATGTATAATATGAACATTCATATGTTTCTTTGACAACTCATCATTTGATTTGATTGCAATCTCCATCATACTACATATCAGCCACATCCTCTGTATTAAGTTGCAAAATGGTCCATCTTTACTTCCATCGTTGATGACTAATGGTCATGATCTATGATGTGACATACTTGTCTACGTCTCTCCAAGACTCTACCATCTATTTATTCCTACAAACCCTCCATAATCTTCCATCAGATCCGCAACCAATTCATTTCCATCAAACAGAAGGGTAATTCTGAAGGTTGAATAACTTTGCATAGTAGAAGGATGGGGCTCATTGTCAGATCAGAACCAGTTGGAACAAAGTACATGGAAGGATACCCACAGCTTAAAGAATTGTTACAGAAAGCTGGATGGCTTAGGTTCATAGAGAAATTTAATGGTTTTCATAAGGAGATTACAAAATCCTTTGCTCAATCTTTTGATGGAACCAAAGTAGAAATTGGAGATATCAAGTTTGCAGTGATTGAGTCATTCATGGCCGAGGCTACAGAGCTTCCAAGGCATGATGAAAGATGTTTCAAAAATAAGGAGTTCCACAATGAATCATGGAAAGTGATAATCAAAAACCCAGGTATGGATGTCTCTGTTTTTAGAAAAGGAATCCCAAGTTCAGCTTTTAAGAGTAAATGGAGGAATATGCTCTTGATTTTACATAAATTTATAACTTGTGAAGGAAGGTTTGGTTGCATGTATGTCTACCATATCTGTTTACTGATGAATTTCCTAGAAAATGGTGAAATCAATCTTCCTTTCATTCTGCTAAATAGTTAAAGAAGGATGGCTTCAAATGTGCAAAAGAGAATACAGTTCATAGATACCACCATGCATCATCATGGGTTGGTAAAGATATTGATTGAGTCTCATTTAAGAAGCATAGGAGATACTTGGGAGGATTTCATTGTTAGGAATAATTTTCAAGAACCACCAGAGTCACCACCCAAGGAAGATAATGTCAGGAGAAGTAGAAGAAAGAAGACTGATATAAATGTTGAAGACAGACCTCAAACCTCATTATAGAATAATGATGAAAAGATAATTTCCGAGGAACTAACATAAATCAGGAAACAAATCAAGACAAGAGGAAAGAAAATAAAAGAGAGTAAGGTTACAGATGAGCGGAATGAAAGTCCTCCAAAATTGAGAAGGAGCTCTAGACTCTGAGGTACCATGAAGAAGAAATATCAAAAGGGAAAGAGCTTATAAATATAGATGAGGAAACCCCAATGCCATCACCTGTTAACATCTCTCCTGCACACAGTCCTCAGAATTCTCTTGTTTATCATCTTGAAGAAGGCCCCAATAAAAGAATTCTTGGTATAGACCTAGTCCAACAATAGATATATGATTATGTAGAATCACTGGAGAGGAGAAGTGCCTCAATGAACCCAGAACCTCCTATCAATCCACAAGAACCTTTAATTGATGCTCTTAAGCAGGATATTTATGAATTAGAGATATCGAACAAACATATCAAATAGGAGAATGAGACCTTGAAGGAGAAAAACAAATTGGACAAGGCAATTCATGATAATATTGTTCTGCATCTAGGATTGTGGTATAAGAAAAATAGGAAATTGAAGAGGAAGAACAAGTTATTGAACATAGCAGTCATTAACCTCAAGTACACGCTTCTTATGAGAAGGCCCAGAATGAAAATCACTTCAAAGAGGAACGAAAGAAGGAAATTAGATGTCCTAGAAGAGGTGTCTGAGAAAATTCAGTAGGGAGGAAGAACTCATATTTTTGGCAAATTACATGAGGACATGCAGTGATTTTGCAGTGGGGGTATGTTGAACCTCAGAATTACCCTCTCTTTGACAATTTTTCTCACCTCTTTTCCTCACTTTCTCATAAGATTACAAACCCCAATCAATGATAAATGCTAGGTTTTGTCTTAAGGATGCATTAAAATGATTGACATATTATATTCTTTCTATATGGTTATTTTTTTGCAATTTAGCTACAGAATGCAGCCTGTTCTGTAGCTAACTGTGGATTCCATAGCTACTCTCATGGTTTAACAGCTTCCAGGTGTCAACTAAAGAATTGGGCCACATGGGTGTTTCTAGAATCATTCCTACATGGATTCTATCCTATTCACTTAGTCCAAGTCGACAGAAAAGTGAGCCTAATATCATGGTCAAAGATGGAGTCAAAGTACATTAGCTGAAATCAGTAGGACTCTTGATTTTCTCTTCGTAGAAAATTAAGAAGTCCAACAGTCCTATTGCAATTATAATTCGAAGTAGCCACCTGTAGCTAGTTTAACTCATAAATAGTTATGTAATTTTCCTTTAAATATCGGTTGCTTAGAACCGAGAACACAGTTCAGAAATTAAGTGCTAAACTCAAGCTTTTTGTTGATACTCTGTATTCCGAATTCACTTTATCATAATACGAATTTTATGTTGCCAATGATTGCTTGATTACATCCTTAATCAGTTAGCAGCTCAACCACATCAGTTGTAGAGGGCCCCTGCATCTGAAGGAGGTTTTTCATTTATGTTTTTAGCTTAATTTCATTACTTTGTGTTTTTCAGCAATTCTTTTTTCAAACTAGATTTATGCTTCATTTGAGTTTTTGATCAATAGCATAGTGATAAATCACAACTGTGCAACCTTTCTCTTCTAAGATATTTCGAGAAGATAGATAACTCTGTTTTCCAATCTAATCAATATTGAAGAATTAAGAACACACAGTTGCCTAGTTTCCTTACTGTTTTGTCATTCATTTTCTCAGAATAGAATTGTCAATTAACTATATTCATGGATGTTTTCAAAAACCATTTCAAGATGATAATGATCCTAGATTGAATGGTTAAATATCTAATCCATACAGTAATTGAATTTACTCAGCACATTGTTATTTACTTTCTAGGAACTTAAGAACTAAGGTGCAATTGACTTCTTATACAACACTTCAAGAGGGTAATACTTCATATTGAATGTTGAAGAAAATCAAATATACATTAGTTGTTTATGCTTTTACATTTTGTTTTCAGATCCTCACTTAGTTGCATCACTGATATTCCTAAAGATAATTCCAAGGAGATTGATTTAGTCATACTTCATAAATTGGATGATTGAATGTTTAATGAATGCAATTAATGAGTTACCTTTTGCATGATTTATTTGATTTTCTAGATTATCAAGTACAGAAAGTTGCTTAATACATCATTTCAAGAAGGTCATACTTCATAATTGAATGTTGGAGTAACTAAAAGTACAATTAGTTGATTTCATTTTCTGCCTTTAGTTTTAAGCACTGCAATTTTATTCTTAGCTATAAATCCATGGAATATGACTAATACTAAGATCAACTAGATGCTTTGTTTTCCAAATTAGGTTTTTTTAACTAGTTAATAGTTATTTTTTTATTTTTTGAAAATTAGATTAATTTAGGAACACTTCCTTTTCTTTCTTCTTAAAATTTTATTAGATTCATTTAATTATTTCCATAGTTTTATATTAACATTCTTAGACATCACAGAACAAAAAACCCCCCAAAACAACATAAAATACAAACAACGAAGTAAGAAAAAGGTAAGCTAAGTACATATAGTACACCTACACTTCATCAATATACAAACCCTGGTGGATAATTTATGCAAGAAATTTAGGACACTAAATTGAATAAACACCTACAACACAGAGCTACTCATAGTCTGCTCCTTCCGGTATTTTTGATTCTGTCCCAGCCCTCCTGCGTGCCTATTTTGTCGCGCAGCCTCCCCCTCAGTGTTGCACTTCGCAGAATCCCCTGGGTTGCGTACTCCCCTAAATGTGCGCCTCACCTTGGCTCCTCCTACCCTGATCGTTTCACCAGCCTGCCTGCTCCTATTACCTGCACTCCTTACCATGCACCCTCCATCAGTGTACCTCCCTGTCTAATATCACCTCACTGCGCACCTCTTGACTCGGGTTAGAGCTGCTCCTCACCTCCTCCTAGACCCCCATCAACCCCCTATTTTATCTGACCATGGCTCTTAGACTACGCCAACGAACCATCATAGGTGGCTAGAGAGGTGCGCTCCCTAGTCGCTACCACCGGCGGCCAGATAATCGCTTGGAATCTGTTGGAGGCTCCTCCTTGGGTAGTCACATTAGATAAGCCCCCCAGAGTCCTGAACTCGATCAGGAGGAGGATCCCCCACTCATGCAATGTAGAGATACAAAAGCAAACCTCACAAATCCACCATTGCACACCATGAGCACCCCTTGCCCCGCAAGACTGAGCCTCTTCCAGCACAGGAGGATGATGGGGATGACACATATGTCTGGATAATGGACTCGTAAGGCACCTGGATGCGAGTCCCAAATGTCAAGTACCAATTGTCTCCAATCCTCTGCGCACCTACTTCCAGGCCTCCGCATCAACCTATTGCTGAAGAGGATGCTACTGCGCAGGAGTACACCTGTCCCATCATGGAGGAAGATCCAGATAACGATGATGATGCAGAAGACTCATGACTTCACAGTAGCTCAACTCTTCTTAGTTTTTTTTCATGCTTGTTATTATCACAAAACCTCTATTTTCATTGGTGTTATGACACATTTTGTAATTTTATGTTTGATGTCTTTTTCGGGTTGGTTTCCTCCAAGGAGGGAGCCCCATACTTGCGAAACAAAGGCTAGGATTGCATAAGCGTGACTTACCAACCCAACCTATAGCATATGTATTATTTTACTTTCGAATTAATATAGCTTAGCCTCAATTACCAAAAAAAAATGGATACTGAAGTCCTTAGCGAAACTGACCAGGACAAATCTGTTGAGGTTCAAACTATGGATTTAGATTTTCCAAGTAATCTGAGTGAAGTTTGGAAGGATTTTAACTTGAAACTCCAGAAATACCAAGGAGCCATAGTTACTGATCAGCAATATATTGTGCATACTCCTCAAACAAAAAGTCAGGACTCGTTCACTGCTGAGCCCTCTAACAAATTAGTAAGCACAGAGAGAGTGGAATTCATCCCGACCTTCCCCACTACTGAAATTGTACTTAAAATTGAGGAAATCCCTCCTTTGGACATTTTCTACAGTCCTAAACACAAAGAAATCATGAGCAGACAAAAGAAAAGAAGGAGATCAGAGAAATCTCAACCCCTTGTCCAAGGATATATCTCAATGGATGTTGTCTGGAAAGACTCACAGGTAGATCCTTCATAGGATCTAATTCGCCTAACTCAGTTCGTAGGAGTTTATGTCTCTGCAACTATTGAAAAAGCTTCTAAAGTTCAACAGTTGATGAAAGAAAAGGATGAAAGAATCATCCAACTAGAACTTGAGCTATGGAAAATGAAACAAAATATCAATCAACAACTGCAAATGCAGGTCATGCAGCTCCATGAGAGCATGGACCAATTGAAGATTCAACACCATAATGAAATTAGTTTAAAGGATAATCAAATTCATCAATTGCAGCTTTCTGTAGAGAAATTGAAGGATGATCCTAAGATTGATGAATTCAGGAAAGAGGCCTTGGAACTAAATACTTTATTGGCACAACAAGAAGTCGATTTTTGTCAGAAATTAGCAAATATTCTTGAATTGTGTGAACAGAGCGATTCATAGATGAATCACATTTCAGACCAGAGGATTAGTTTTGATGAGATTGATGATAAGGTTTCCTAGTATGTCACCTGGCAGGATCCTGCTGATGGTCGAAAGGCCAACTTGCCTAGGATTAAAGACTCAAAGAAGGAAATACTGTTTACATATTGGGACATATAGTTGAAACATGAAGAAAGAGCCATTTGCAGAGCAAAGGAAATGGCTACTAACATTGTGGAAACTGTTAGTCAAAATCTCATCGCTGCAAACCTTATTGATAGATTTCCTCCCAGTGCATTGCCTATCGTGAAAGACTTGATAAGAAAATGGCAATAAGTTTCAAAGGTAAAAGAAGAACACATCAGAAAGCTGGAAATTTGGATTGGGATAAGTATTGGAGATACTTAGTAAAGCCTCATAGCCAGTGGCTTATGCTGCGATGTCTTACATATATCCTCCTACATGCTTCCTCCACTTTCTGATACTGTTTTCACTGGACAACTGCGGATTAGGCGAGGCCAACCTCCAAAGGTTAAGCCTATGCTTAATATCCTTCAACTGAAGGAACAAATGGCTAAGGAGACAACGAGATAGTCATCAAGAAATTCACCCATTTAACTTATGTTTATGTTTAATTTCCACTTAGTTTAAGGAGGGTTGTTTTAAAACCTCCTCAAATTTTTATTGTAATAACTATTTTAAGACTTTTATCTTTATATGTAAACCCATTCATGTCTTTGAAGAAGGGGTCCTAAAATTTTGAAAGGAAGACTTTACGGATGTTGCACTTTTGTACTCTTGAAGTTTTATGAATAGAAAGGGCTGGACCAAGTACTTTTTTCGCAAATGAGCAAAGTGAACATATACATGGTACTTTTATCCTATGTGTTATATTTTTGTTTCAAATGAGAAATGGTTATTTATCTTATGATGTTTTGTTTCATGTATATATTTGAATACAATTTGGAATTAACTCACTTTTGAACATGTTATACTGTTGCGATATAAATTTTATCCAATTGATTTAATTAAATATTTAATTAAATCAATTACTTCAAATCATTTTCATATCTATAAGTGTTTGTATGATCTTCATTTGCATCCACTGAAAGATCATTTTTATAGATCCCATAGAAAATACATTTACTCCCGAGATACATAGTATATAGATATATTATTTGTTGCAATCTTGCTAATATTTCCATCTACCAAGTTACAGATAGTTATAAATCCATCCATTCACCCAATTATATTCCACTGGGAAACTGGTCCCACAAATCCAGTTGGAGCCACCATTCCAAACAGAAAAGGGATGATCTTTAAGTCCCCGACCGGGTGGTTTCCCTGATGTTGTTGCACCGATTTTCGGGGCCTCAACATTTTTGGTGCTAGAAGCGGGGCCATATGACTATGAATGGCACCAAAGTTTAATCCAAAAAGCATATACCATCAGAAGAGTCATTCTCCCTCCAAGTCTACAACTTCTAATCCTGGTTCAAGATCTCTTATTCTTAGATCGGAAGTTGTTCAATCTCCCCCCCAAATCTCCTAGTTCTGTTCATAAAGAACTCTCTTCATTATACTCCGGAATCACCTGAAGTAAAAAAATTAATAAAGAAATTGGAAGAAATTTCAATTTCGGTAGAAAAACATGTACTTTCTGAAGCCTCAGAAGGAAGTGTTACTTCAATATTTGAAGGCACTCGTGTATTAACCCATTCCAAGAGTGAAAAGCTTAGAGTAATCCATTTTGAATTTCCTCTTCATTCACATAGTAGGAAATCTCCTATATCTAAAACTCATTAATCTACTAGAGAGATTCAATCCTATTCTACCCTTCAAACATCATCATTATTCCTCCTTATTTTATATCTTCTCAAAAAATTTCTTCATCAATTCACATTCCTACTTCTTCCTAGTCTACAACTATTGCCTCAAGTAGTATTAGTTCCATAGTTGTTTCTTCTATACCAACAACCACTAATGGAACTAATTCTTCCACACTAAATCCTCCTTCGAGACAAACTAATCCTCCACTTCACACAATGGCATCCAGACCTTGGAAAAATCCTGGAGCTATTCAATTACTAGGTGCTCTTCATCCTTTACCAAAGCATCCTGAAAGATGGTTGCCTAAGTACAATCGAAATGATGGTCTACCTGCTGAAGAGCATCTTCATAATTTTATGCTTGCTATGAATCTTAATGATGTCACTGAAGAATATTGTGTAGTTAGATTATTTCCCTATACTTTTCAAGGATAAGCTGGATCATGGTATTTCTCACTACCATCAGGAACTATTACTAGCTGGGATATTTTTGAAGAACAATTCCTTACTAAATTTGGTGATGATTGTACTACTGCTACCGTTATCAAAGATATTTCCATTCTTAAAGAAAATATGGGAGAAAATATCAAATATTTCAACTCCATATTTAATAATCTACTCAATAAGATCCCAACCACATCTAAGCCTGGAGTAGATGTACAAATAGAATGGTACATATCCTCTCTTCCTTCTAATATTTCTACTTTTGTAGATAGAGCCAATAAGGCTACATTGGTAGAGAACATGAAATAATCTCTTTCTGTTGAAAAAAGAATCCTTGCTTTAGAGAAGAAAACTGCACAAGAAGATAGAAAAACTAAGAAGTTTTCATTTAAGGATGAACCCAAAAAGAAAACATCTAAAGATCCTTATGATCTTGAGGGATTACAAAAGGTCCTCAAAACTATGTCAAATGATATGGTCGAGAAAGAAACAAGTAGCTGAGTCTTCTTCGAAGAAACCTTTTAGATCTTTTAAGAAAAATCAAGCTTCCCAACCTCCAATTGTAATCTTGAATGCTGAATCAGATCAAGACGAAGATCAATATGAAACAACCTCATCCGCGGAAGAATATCAAGAAGAAGAATTAATTGAATTTCATGGACTATGGGACTTTATCCTTCCAACATATGATAATGAAGATGAACACAAGGCACTTCTAGTTAACACTAGAAGTAAAAATTATACTGACCTCCCTTAGTCACCTCAAAAACAAAAGTCTTCATCCTCTGTTGCTAAGGACAAAGTGATTAACAAGAAAAATTCTTCTCCTATATCTAATCCAACTTCTTCTACTCTTCCATCTACATCTAAGACATTAATGGTCTCTAATACTATTGAATATAATATAATGGAAGATATGAAGAAGATAAAGGCAAATATCTCCATACATGAGTCGAGAAAATTGAATCAACAAAAGAAAATTTTACTTAAATAACTGAATGCAGTCCATGCTTCATCCTTACCTACTCCTATTACTTCTAAAGCTTCAAAAGGAGTTGATAAACCTCCCAGTGATTCACCTGAGAAAATTTATGCAAGCGTTTCTGTTTTAATCGGTGACAGATCTAATTCGCATACTCCTCCCTTCCTTTTAACTTTTGAAGTATTCAACAAAAATGTGCATAATTGTCTAATTAATTCTGGAGCCTCTTCAAACATCATGCCATATTTTGTTTGTCTGAAACTGAATATAGCTCCTCAAAAGTCTGTCGTACACATTTGAAATTAGACAAAACAAAAGTTAAGTTATTAGAAGAAATGAATTCAATCCTTATCAGATTGACATCCAATGCAAAATTTCATCAAGTAATTGATATTTTAGTTGCTGATATCCCTAAATTTTATGGTTTAATTCTAACTAGAGACTGGATAAAAAATCTTCATGGTTATTTTTCCGCTGATTGGTCTCATATGTGGCTTCCATATAATGGCAACCCGAATCAAATATGGTTAGACTGTGAAAAACACATGAAATAGTCAGTAACCAAATTCGAAGATGAGAATGAACCCATGGCTTTTACTAATAACATTCTTGGAAATTACTCTGCTGAATCTTTTTTGGGGAATTTTAATGCTCAGAAATCTCCATTTCTCACCAACTCAGTTAATTCTCAGATAGAAAAATTTTCTCAGTTAGATTATTCCAAGTGTATAAATATCATAGATAAACCTTGTATTAATACTTTGTTCTGGACATTATACTTTGATGGATCAAAATCTGGTGAAGGTGCAGGAGTTGGTTGTATATTAATCAATATGGGAGGTGAAAAGACAATGTTGGCATGAAGAATTAAATTTTAATGCACAAATAACACCGCAAAATATGAGGCACTGGTCCAAGACTTATACAAAGCAATTGATCTTGGTGTCAAATATCTCCGGGTATATGGTGATTCTGAAATAATTTTCAAACAGGTAAGAAATACCATACACTATATTTCTGGTCATCTTAACCATTATCAGTCATTAGTACAATCTCTTACCTCTCATATTTTAGCATTCAATATCTCTCTATTCCAAGAATTCAGAATGCAAGTGCAGACCTTCTAGTTAATGTAGCACCCAGACTTATTCCTTCGGAAGATTATAATCCAGATATAATTTCTATAGAGTTGATTTTTCACCCATCTATTCTTGATAATATCACTAATTGGAGAGTATTCAATGATGATGACAATGTTATAACTTTTCTTACATAAGAAGGATCATATGATGATCAATTAATTGATGAAGATGAACATGAAAGGCAATTGAAACAAAAACCTAAAGAAAATGCCATACCTAAGTTCGCGGTTAAACTTTAAGATATTTATGATCTCAAAGATAGATTAAAAAATGTTATTAATTATAAGCTACAAAGTTCAACTTTGAGGTTTGAACTAGTAAATCTTGGCACAGATCTTAATCCTCAGAACATTAACTTAGGATTCGGTCTTTCCTCTGATGATATATTATCCTTCATTCACCTACTGAATAAATACAAGAATGTATTCACATGAAAATATGAAGGTCTGAAAACTTATGATACTTCCATCATCCATCATACTATCCCAACGATATCCAATGAAAAACCTATACAACAAAAGTTAAGGAAAATTCACCCTGATCTTGAAATTCAAATAAAAAGTGAACTAAAAAAACTCCATAAGGCTAAGATTATCTTCCCTGTTAGGCATTCAAACTGGGTCTCAAACTTATTACATGTTAGGAAAAAGAATGGCAATATTCATATTTGTATTGATTTTAGGAACTTAAAGAAAACTTGCTTAAAAGACAATTTCCCATTACCACCGATGGAACAAATTTTGCAATCAGTTACTGGTTCTGAATTAATGTCTTTCCTTGATGGATTTTCAGGCTAAAATCAAGTATTGATTCATCTGGAAGAGAGATTAAAGACTACATTTAGAACTAAATGGGGCACTTATGCTTATTAGAAAATGCCCTTTGGTATAATCAATGCAGGAGTAGTTTTTCAAAGAGAAATGGACATTGATTTTAGAGGATTGATAAATAAACTGTGGTTATATATTTAGATGATATAACCATTTACTCTAAGAAAAGAAGTGACCACTATCATGATATTAAGCAAATCCTCGAATGCTGTTTGAAATATGGAATTTCTTTAAATCCCAAAAAATATTATTTCACTTTAAGTGAAGGAAATTTTTTAGGATTTATTGTCTCCAAAGAAGGCATTTGCATTGATCTAGAAAGAATAAAGGCAATTTCTGAACTCTTTCATCCCCATAACAAAAATTCCACGTAGTCCTTTTTAAGACAGATAAATTTTGTCAAGAGATTTGTTCCAATTTTTTCACAAATTGTTTTACCATTGTAAGTAATGATTAAGAAGAATGCACTCTTTAAATGGGGTCTTAATGAAAGAGAAACTTTTGATCTAATCAAGCAAGGTATCATCAATGCTCCTTTTCTAACTACCCCAAATTTTTCTAATCATTTCATTTTTTATACTTTTGCATTTGAAACATCTTATGTTGGTGTGTTAAAACAAATCAATGATCAAAAGATTGAAGCACCCATTTCTTTCTTTAGTTCAAATCTTGAAGGCACTGAACTAAAATATTAAAAAGTGGAAAAACAAGCATTTGCTGTTTACAAATATTTAAATCACTTTAGAACTTTTCTCCTTAAAATACACACCAAGGTAATAGTTCCATTTTCGATAGTAAGGCAACTACTTATTCAAAATGAACTAGGATAAAAGAGAGCAAATTGGGTAACTGCTCTACATGAATATGACATTGAAATAAGACCAACCAAAATCATCATAGGGCAAGGTCTCTACAGATTACTATCTAGAGCATCCAACATATCAGATGATGAAGAGTCAAGTAACATTGTACACATTG
>CM076578.1:214782233-214959367 GCA_034641835.2 Pinus albicaulis | reverse complement strand
AGGCCTCCCATGCTCAAAACAGCTCAAAAAAATTGAAATCCCAAGACTGCTACAAACAGAAATTACTGAAGAAAGAGACAGTGTAGTTATATGAGGGTTTATATTTAGAAGTATGGATAAAAAATAGACCTACTCATGTATTAATCAAATAAGCTCAAAAACAAAGATATAGTCTCTTTTACATAGATCCAAGATGACTCGACAAGGGTTTCTTGACAGAAATAATATACATGAAATATCTGTTGTATATCTATGGCTGAATCACGCTGTCTGGCTGAAGCACTGCATAAATATGGTTGATCATGCAAATAAATGGTTGTAGCTCCTTTTTCTAGCTTTTCCGGAAGAAGGCTGATCCTCCTCCTGGGAAACTAGCTCTCAAAACAAGGGATTAAACCCCTCCACTGCAATACCTTAAGAAATAACATAGTTTCTGAAAGGGATTGCATTTTTTCTGAAGGTAACTGCTTGGCCTAACAACATATAGTGGAAAATGCAGCACAAAATTCTCTTCTCATTTTCTTAAACAATATCTCCAAGCAAGAGTGGGGAATTCCCGCATGAGAAAACCCTTGCACTAAACAGTGTAGCAAACTTAGCTAAATAGCCAAAGAATGAAAATAAGTCTAAACAGACCACATAAAAAATAGAATCTTCAATCATGCCCCCTATGGTTTCCATTCCCTTCATTATATAGTTGATGAGCTTCCTCACCAAGGGTCCCACCCAATTATGAGGTTGCTTCCATGCTAAGGCTCCTCCACCAAAATTATGCTATCTCCATTAGTCTTGCTCATATTTTTACAGCGTTGTTTGATTTAGTCAAACTTGACTAGATCAATCTTGATCAGATCAACCTTGACTGGATCTTCATGCATCGTCTCTTTTCACACTCAAGGTGTCTTCATTTTGACTAGCTAGATTGATCTTTATTCACATTGAGCTGTCTTTGTTTAGGATCCACTCTTCAAATATTAATTTTGTTGACTTGGTCAAAATTTACTTTGTCCACACATTTTAGACCCTTTTCACATTATGAGGCATTTTATTCCTACTTAAGCAACTTATAAGCCTCCTTGCCCATTTAGTCACCTATCTAGATTTTAAAAGAAAAATTAATATTCCTATTAGCTGCATGCTAATTTAGGAATATTACATAATATTGATTTGAGTCCTCTCAAAATCACTATTCTTTTGTACCAATTTATTTGTTGTCCAATCTATGAACAAATATTAACTACTCATTGTATCATCCTTTTAACAATTTCTAGATAACTGAACTAGGGTCACAAATCATCCATTAAAAGTCCATTGACTAACTGTTTATAGGTTGCTTCAGATCTCTGTCAAAAACTCTATGGACTATCCAACAAAATCAACTCCTCTTCATGTCAATCCATTCCTCACATGGAAAATTTCTTCTACTCCATCTTCTACTCAGGTTCCACCTTCCTTTGGATTTTCTATCTCCGCACATACTTCTGCAAGCCATCTTCCAAAATTGTGGTATATATTGCAGAGATAAACCTCTCTCTAAGGGTCACAACCCCTCTTCTTTTATGCAGATATGTTACAATCTTAATGGCATACCTTATGGATTGAACATGCTAGGAAACCTCCCTAAATAGGGAATTATACTTCTATTCTAATTGATTTAGATCAAACCATATCCACCCATAGAAAGAAAGACAACTCTTTCCTCCATAAGAGACTCGACCTAGCTCATATGGATCCATAGATTCTAGTCATTTCTTAGACTGAATCTTGACCTGAAATTTAGATCTCTATGACCCTAAAACTACAATTACCTCAATCAATATTACACTTGTGACTACTTATGTTCTGCCCCTAAATTCTAGTGCATACCCTCCTCCATTTGTGTTGGTATTTATCATAGACCTTGCAACCTAGTAACCAACACAAGGTAGGGTCTCAACCCTCTCTACTATTTCAAAATTTGATGTGTACTTCACACACAAACACCACTAAAATCACATGCCCAAATTCTCATGAGTCGCCTCTCTTGAGATTTATCTACCCTAAGAGAACCAACAATATGCCATCCTACTCCCTATTTTGAACCCATTAAGATATGTGACATTCTTGTGAAACCTCACATGATGATCTTACTCTTGGTGGATGATCATGACCTCCCTTTAGAAACACTTACTCAACCCTCTAACTTGTCCTACTTTAGGACTACATCTCTCCTAGCCTCCTTGATAAAATGAGCTCCTTCTCACTTGATGTTATTGCCTTCATACTAAGGCCTCCTTAAATAGATTTTCCTAGATAGGCCTCTTAATAACGCTCTAGAACTTACAAACTTTATCTACTTATACCTTAGGAAATATATTTTTTTAGTTTTCTTTTAGATTTTAAACCTCATCTCGGGTCCAAATCCCCTTCGCTTGGGTTATTTTCCCACAAAACCTTTTGTGGTCAAACTCACACAAACCCATCTCACTAGGCTTGTGGAGTACCTCCCAAGCTACATAATTAAACAACATAGTCTAGTTGTAGTAATCATAACTTGTTCAAGCTCCTATAGTCAAGCGAGGACTTGGTTAGGTTCCCAAGTGGAAAATTAAGTAATGGTAGTTGTGAGGGCATGATAACTAGCAAGGGTTAGGGCATGCCAAGGAATGAAAACGCGTGCTAACACATTTTGGACAATGTCAATGCATGTTTATGAGTGTTAAGGAGTGTCGAGGCATCACAAGGGATAAATAGGTCAAAATTCATGGAAATGAACAAATAAGAGTGTGTTCCAGGGAGTGTCAGTGAATTCAAGTGTTCCAAGGATGAAGTGTGTTAGAAAAAGTTCATAATAGGATTTGGAAGAGGCTAGCCTACGATTGCGATAAGGGGATCAACAAAGCAGTTTTAAACAAAGGGAGACTTTATGTTGGGAACAACACTATTTTTCCTTTATCTATTATTTTTATATGACATGTGGCACACTTTGGCCGAATACTCATATTTTAAACTAGTTTAGACAATTCCATATTCTGCATTTTTGTGTATAAGTTTTGGGGAACTCGGCTTGTGCCGACCTATATCTTGTGTGTCTTGTGTATCTTGTGGTTCTTACAAACTCTCAGTTAATTCTCTACTGTTTATATGAACTGGACATACATGTGAAATATTACCTATGTAAGCTATGTTGCTTAGTTGTTTTATGGCCATGGCTAGATGTGATCCTTGTCTTGGTAAGTTCTTAAGTGGGAAAAGTTCATCCTAGACATGACTGGACTAAGATGAGGTATAGGAAGTTCTTAGGTGAACAAGGCATAATCTACTTGTAGTAGGTGAAATTGATCAAGTTGTTACGGCTGAAGCAGACCAATGTCACATGAACTGGAGTAGCTAAGGACTTGGTTGGGTTCCCAAGTCATGAAAAAATGTAAGGCTATTTGTGAGGGCATGAGTGCCAAGGCATGCTAGGGAATTCTAACATGTGCGAGATAGTTCAAAGGCATTCCAAATATGCTAATATGTGTCAAGTGATAAGGCATGCCAAGATCTGCAATGGTGTGATAATACATGCCACGGACTATCAAGGCAACAAAAAGGAGAAACAAGATAAAATAAAAGGAAATGAACACATCATAGGGTTAATAAGTCATCAATTTACATTTTCCAAGAGGGTCATGCTATGCACACCAACAGTAGGTGGAAACAGGTGTCAAGTGCCAAGTGTGAGTGCATTCTAAGTGCCAAATCATCCTCTGTTACTTCTCCTCTACTTTCCAGTAACTGATCTCATATAACTTTAATATTAAACCATGCCAAAGCATATCGAGGCATCTTAATGAATTCTAGACATGATAATGATCATGGCCTCTTTAGGAATACATCTCTCTTCGCCCTCTTGGTCAAATGAGCTCCTTCTCACTTGATGTTATTTCCTTCATCCTAAGGACTCCTTAAATAGTTTTTTCCTAGATATCTTAGGAACCCTCTAGAACTTACGGGTTTTATCCACCAATACCTTAAGAAATAATAATTTTATTTTTTAATTTTCTTTTAGATTTTAAACCTCGTCTTGGGTCCAAAATCCCTTTGCTTGGCTTCTATTCCCACAAAGCCTTTTGTGACCAAACTCACACAAAGCTATCTCACTAGGTTTCTGGAGTACCTCCTAAGCTACACAATTCAACAACATAGTCTAGTTGTAGTAACTATAACTGTTGATCAGCGGTTGTCATTGATGTCAACCCAAGCAGCACCAGGGGCTAACCCAATATTGAATGAGAAGTTTGACCTACCAAATTAATATATTCTAGGTCAATAATTATTTTTATGGTTTCTACTTGTCGATATGTTTCTGTTGATATATGGCACGCCATGTAATTCTCCATGGTTTGAGAGATATTCATGTTTGAAGTTTGTACCCTAGTTAGTGGGCTAAAACCCCATGGGGTTGGGGCATGGGTCATTGAAAAGTCATAATTAATATTTTTTAAGCTCCTAAGATCCCTCCCACGTTCACTTGTTGAAGTCCCTCTCAAATTAAGCATTCATATATATTGTGATCTTCATTTCCTCCTTAGGCAAGGGATTTGGCCATCTGAAACAGGTCATCGTGGAATTGTCGCTCTAAATTTTTTTCTACGAAGGCTCAGAAGCTGAACTTTTTATGAGGTGAAGCTGAAATCTTGAGGAAGCTATAGTAAAAATTTCAGATCAAGTTGCACAAAATTTTTGGAGATATGATCTGTGGAAGTAAGGGTTTTTGCAGGCTCCTGAAATTCATCTCAAAGAAGTGACCTTGGTAAATTCGTCATAACTCTCTCTCTGAGTATCAGATTGGAATGCCGTAAAAGTGACACATATTTCATAGTCTATAATTTTTTCTCTATGAATTTCAGAAATAAATGAAGAAACAGTGACACGTGGCGTGCCATACAAGTGCACTTTGCTGAAACAGTCCATAATTAGGGTAGTGTGAGAAATTGGGTATAAATATCTCTTGAAGAATCCAAATTGGGTCATACCTGTGGAATTGGAAAGAAGACTCAGAGGACTACTACAGGACAAAAAATAAGATATTGAGGATCTGAAATAACAGAGATACACCAGATTCAATATCGAGCTCCTAGAAGGCAAGAAAAATCTAGATCATGTGTTGTCAAGGATTGCAAAGGACCAAAATTTCTACGGCATAAAAGAAAAACAAGGTGTAGCAGAGGGTAGCATGACAAGAGAATAAACCAAGGTGCATAACAACAGCAAGAAGTTCATCATATGAAGTCTTCAAGTGGGCAGCACTGCATACAATCATTGTAAAGGTATCATTGTACTTAGTCATTGTAAATACATTATTGTACAAATTGTACTAGTGTCTATCTGCCAAGGGTTGAAGAGGAAGTGTTGGGAGGTCTAGGATCATCTTTAGGTGGTTGTGTCAAAGTTGGGGTTATGGTCTAGTATATCTTCTTCTTCTACATCATTCTATATCATTGTAAAGTGGACCATTTTCCTGTAATGGTTCATCTTCTTCTTTGTTATTCTATAGGGTGCAGGGTGGTGCTAGATAGGCATGTAGCTCAGCTGGGTGTTGCTTTGATACGTCTGATCTATTGACTGAACTCGGCATTGAGCACCAGTCCATGGGGAGCTGGAGAAGAATGCTTAGGATTTCAGGAAGTTGGAGGTTTATTTTCAATTGGAGTTGAATATTAAAGAATTATTAAAAAATCATTAGGTGGTTTTTGTCCCGGAGTGGGTTTCCACCTTAAAAACTGTGTGCATTTGTGTTCCTCTTTTTTTCTGCTATCATTGTACAGACACTGATAATAATTGAATATTAACTAATGCTCTAATTGAAAGGAATATTGTTTCACCCCCCCCCCCCCCCTCAATATTTCCAACAATTGGTATCGGAGCTTGGCTCCTTCAATAGCAATTTAACAGCTAGAAGGAGGTCATGGAGCATACCAAGAATGGTGTACCTCTATTCAATGAAAATAATTATGCACTTTGGAAAGGAAGAATGGAGGTCTATCTCTTGGTGCAAGGTTATGAAGTATGGGACACTGTTCAAAATGGATTTACATCAACCACGGATGAACAAGGTCAGAAGAATTTGGTAAATGATGCAAAAGCAAAGAATATTATTATCAGTGGAATTATTGAATCTTCTTATCATAAGGTGTTGGGTTGTAAAACTGCCAAAAATGTATGGGATGAGCTTGAGAATATATATGCAGGTGACTCAAATGTCAAAGAAGCAAAGCTTCAAATCTATAGAGAAAAATTTGAGCAACTCAGAATGAAAGAAGATTGCAAAATTGCTGCATACTTCCAATACGTTGATGAAATAAACAATACTATGGAAGGATTGGGAGAGCCAGTTGACGAGAAGACTATTATACGGAAGATTCTTAGAACGTTACTAGGGAGATTCAACCCAAAGGTATCGGTCTTAGAATATAGTGCAAATCTGGACAAACTCAGCAAAGAGGAATTACATGGAGTTCTCATAGCATATGAAATGAGACTCGATGAAGAAGAGGGTACTTCGCATCTAGAAATTGCGTTCGTTGCATCTAAGAAAACCAATAAGGATAAAAAACCTTCAATTGAAAATACATGCACCTGCAAGTGTGAAGAAAAGGGAGATGATGAAGAAGGTCTTTCAGATGAAGAATATGCTTACTTCACGAGAAAACTACAAATTGGTAAGGGACGATTCAAAGGTAAACTTCCATTGATATGTTTCAGCTCTAATGAGGTTGGGAATTTTGCAGCAAAATGTCCAAACAAAAGTAATGGCAACTCAAAGAGAAAGAAAGGCTTTAAGAAATTCAACAAGAAAGGATCCAAAAGGAACTTTATCTCTAAAGAAGATAGCTCATCATCCGATGAAGACAATGATAGTGAAGAAGAAGCCAATGAGAGAGTATTGTTTATGGCCAAGCACAATAAGCAAGAGGTATCAAACAACAAAGAAGAAGGATGGACCATAGACAAATTTTATGAGGAAGCAATCAAGCTTATAAAAGATCTCAAGGTGGAGAAGATCCGTTCCAAAACTCTTGAAGAACAAGTTCAAGGTCTCAAAATTGAAGTTGAAGAACACAAATGCATTGAAGAGTCACTTCAAAAGAATTTGGAAGAAAGAAACCAAGAAAGGGAAGAATTAGAAGCTGAAGTAGTCTCGCTGCGTGAGGAAGTGAAGAAAGGAAAAACTATCCAAAACTATGCCAACAACTCAAGGGCATTGGAAGAACTCATCAACAATCAACGATCTTACAACGAAAAAAATAGCATTGGTTACAAAGAAGAAGAAGCAAGACCTTCTACAACAAAATACAATGAACCTATGAGATCTGACATGCATGTAGACTTCATTGGACAATATTCACAAGAACAATCTTAGAATACAATTCCTCGACGAAAATTTCCATCCAGGTACCAACATATTTTTTATGGCTACTGTTATTCATGTGGAAAATTTGGTCATAAAGCTGTAGAATGTTGCACGTACCCTAGGAACGAATACAATTCCAGGAGATCTGTCAAATATGAACCTCCCAGGGCTCAGCGAAATATCAATAGATTTGAACATTTAAGAAATAATATTGAATTTACAAATGTCGAAACTTTGGACACATAGCCAAAGACTGCAGACTTGAAAATCCTCCAGAAGAATCTTCGAAGCCACAGAATGAACAAACATGGAAGAAGAAGAAGAATGATAATTGTGCTCTCGCTCTCAAGGCTCAAAAGAACAAAGATGTGTGGTATGTTGATAGCAGTTGCTCAACGCATATGACTGGAGATAGAAATAAATTTGTATCTCTGAAAGAGAAGAAGGATGGAACCATGTTCTTTGGAAATGATGGATCTTCAAATGTTATAGGATCAGGTACTGTCACTCTTGGAAGAAAATATGTTCTAGCCAAGAATGTTCTATTGGTTGAAAAAATGAATCACAATCTACTCAGTGTTGGACAAATGTGTGATCAAGGACACACAATACTATTCAACTCCACGAAATGTGAAATCAGGAAAGGCGTGTATGGTGAAATTGTGGCTACAGCAAGTCGAGCTCCAAATGACATATATGTTCTGGATGAAGCAACTAAAGCATGTCTAATGGCTAAAGAGGATGATACAATAATTGGCAGCAATGATGATCGTCTAAGTAAGAATTTTTCTACAAAGGTTCAAAGTGATTTCGAGATGTCTTTACTTGGTTGAAAATTGAGCATAGACGACTCATCTAAGGATGTGGATCAAAGGTTGTACAGATCTATGATTAGTAGTCTTCTATATGTAATAGCCTCCTCACCAGATGTTATGCAAATAGTTGGACAAGTAGCAAGATTCCAAGCAGCACCAAAAGAATCACATATCAAATATTCGCCAGCATTGGAATATCTTCGCTAGAATCTTGGGATTCTCCCAAAATATCATTAAATTTTCCGTTTTCAGAATATAAAGGGGGAGTGGAAGTGTGTACAGGTATGCAGGATGGTTGTGTGTCAGTGCGAGTGGAAGTGTGTACAGGTCCGCAGGATGGTTGTGTTTCAGGGGGAGATACCCTTTGCCATTGATGTCAAAGGGGGAGAGAATGTTGTAGGAAGAGGTGTCATGATCGCAGGGGGAGTACTTGTGTTGCCATCAATGCCAAAAGGGGAGATTGTTGTTCAGCAGTTGTCATTGATGTCAACCCAAGCAGCACCAGGGGCTAACCCAATATTGAATGAGAATTTTGACCTACCAAATTAATATATTATGGGTCAATAATGCTTTTTATGGTTTCTACTTGTCGAGATGTTTCCGTTGATATATGGCACACCATGTAATTCTCCACGGTTTGAGAGATTGTTGTTTAAAGTTTCTCTAAAATTCTAAGCAGGGGCTGAACTCATGAATAGGGCAAAGGGTCATGAAAACACTAATATTTTTTAAGCTCCTAAGATCCCTCCCACGTTCACTTATTGAAGCCCCTCTCAACTTAAGCATTCATATATATTGTGATCTTCATTTCCTCCTTAGGCAAGGGATTCGGCCATCTGAAACAGGTCATCGTGGCATTTTCGCTCTAAATTTGTTTCTACGAAGGCTGAGAAGATGAAATTTTTATGAGGAAAAGCCGAAATTCTGAGGAAGCTGCAGTAAAAATTTTAGATCAATTTGTGCAACATTTTTGGAGATATGATCTGTGGAAGTAAGGGTTTTTGCAGGCTCCTGAAATTCATCTCAAAGAAGTGACCTTGGTAAATTCATCATAACTCTCTCTCTGAGTATCAGATTGGAATGACGTAAAACGTGATACATATTGCACAGTCTATAATTTTTTCTCTATCAATTTCAGAAACAAATGAAGAAACAGTGACACGTGGAACGTCGTACAAGTGTGCTCTGCTGAAATAGTCCATAATTAGGGCAGTGTGAGAAATTGGGTATAACTCTCTCTTGAAGAATCCAAATTGGGTCAACCCTGGTGGCTGGAAAGAAGACTGATAGAATACTATAGTGACCGAAATCAGATATTGAGGATCTGAAATAACAGAGATACACCTGGATCTAATATCGAGCTCTAGGAGGAAAGAAAGCTAGATCATGTGTTGTCAAGGATTGCAAAGCATTTGACTTTATGCACAGATAAAGAAAACAAGGTAGCAGAGGGCAGCATGACAAGAGCAGCAACCAAGGTGCATAACAACAACAAGAAGTTCATCATATGAAGTCTTCAAGTGGGCAGCACTGCATACAATCATTGTAAAGGTATCATTGTACTTAGTCATTGTAAATACATTATTGTACAAATTGTACTAGTATCTATCTGCCAAGGGTTGAAGAGGCAGTGTTGGGAGGTCTAGGATCATCATTAGGTGGTTGTGTCAAAGTTGGGGCTATGGTCTAGTATATCTTCTTCTTCTACATCATTCTATATCATTGTAAAGTGGACCATTTTCCCTGGTACGGGAGTCCATTCTTATTTTATTCTTCTATAGGGTGGTAGGGTGGTGCTAGGGTGAGTTGTAGCTCATTGGGTGTTGGTGGATCCGTTCAGTGACTACTGAATAATCTCGGGCATTGGAACATCCATCCAGTGGGAGCTGGATAAGAATGCTTTTCTATATTCTAGGAAGTTGGAGCTTTATTTTCAATTGGAGTTGAAAAGAATTATTAGAAAAGCATTAGGTGGTTTTTGTCCCGGAGTGAGTTTCCACCTTAAAAATTGTGTGCATTTGTGTTCCTCTTGTTTTCTACTATCATTGTACAAACACTGATAATAATTGAAGATTAACTAATGCTTTAATTGAAAGAAATACTGATTCACCCCCCCCCCTCTCAGTATTTCCAACAATAACTTGGTCACGTTCTTGTAGTCAAGCGAGGGATTATTTGGGTTCCCAAGTTTAAAATTAAGTAAGGGTAGTTGTGAGGGCATGATAGCTGGGAAGAGTCAGGGTATGCAAAGGAATGAAAATTCATGCTAACATATGTCATAAAATGTCAATGAGTTCTAAACTAGAGTGTTAGGAAGCGTCCGAGCATATCAAGGGATAAATAGGTCAAAATGCATGGAAAGGAACAAATAAGAGTGTGTGCTAGGGAATGTTAGCGAATTCAAGTGTGATAAGGACGAAGTGTGTTAGGAGAAGTTTAGAATAGGATTTACAGGAGGCAAGCCTATGGTTATTATAAGGGGCTCAACATAGCAGTTTTAGACAAAGGGAGATCACTTTGTGCTAGGAACAACATTTTTTTGCCTTTAGTTTTTTTTTTTTTTATATGAGATGTGGCACACTTTGGCTACATGCTCATGTTTTAAACTATTCTAGATAATTGCATATTGTACATTGTTTTGTATAAGTTTTGGGGCACTCAATTTGTGTTATCTTATATCTTGTTTGCCTTGTGAATCTTGTGGTTCTTGCAAACTCTAAGTTAATGTTCTATTGGTTATATGAATTGAACATACATCTGAAATATTGCCTGTGTAAGTTATGTTTATTAGTTTTTTTATGGCCATGGCTATATCATGTGATCTTTGTATTGGTAAATAGTTAATTGGGACAAGTTGAGCTTGGACATGAGTGGCATAAGATGATTTATAGGCAGTTCTTAGGTGAACAAGGCACAATCTACTTGTAGTAGGTGTAATTGGTCATGTTGTTGCAGTTGAAGCGAGCCAATGTTTTCACATGAACTGCATTAGCCAAGGACTTGATTGGGTTCCCAAGTCATGAAAAAATGTAAAGGCTATCTGTGAGGACATGAGTGCCAAGGCATGCTAAGGAATGCTAAGATGTGCCAGATAGTGCGAAGGCATGTCAAACATGATAAGATGTGCCTAGTGATAAGGCATGCCAAGGTGTGCAAGGGTGTGTCAGTGCATGCCAGGGACTGTCAAGGAAACAGAAGGGAGAAACAAGTTAAAATACAAGGAAATGAACACATAAGAGGGTTAATAAGTCATCAATTTACCTTTTCTAAGAGGGGCATGCTAGGCACACCAACACTAGGCACCAATAGGTGCCAAGTGCAAAGTCTTAGTGCTTTCTAAGGGCCAAGTCTTCCTTTGTTTCTTCTCTTATACTTTCCAAAAATTGATCTCAAAAAAAATTAATCTTAAACCATGCCAAATCATACCAAGGCATCTCAACGTGTTCCATACATACTAAGACTTTCCAAGCTCCACCACATGCCAAGCGCCAATATGTGTTAGGGAGTGTTATGCATGCTATGAAGTGGAATGGCATGTTGAGGAGTGCTAAGGTGCGCTAGAGAGTGCTAATGCATGTTGAGGAGTGTTAAGGAGTACTAGGAAAAAACATTAATGGAGCACTAGGTCAAAATTCATGGAAGTTAATGAATATGAGGAATGTGTGCCAGGGACTAGTGTTAATGAGTGCTAGTTGTCATGCCAAGGAGGGAGTGACAAGGTATGTTAAGCATTGGTAAGGCATGCTAGGGAATATCAAGGCATGTAAATATCTGCCAAAGTTTTCTAGGGAGTACCAGGGTGTGATAATTATATGTTCCAAATAGTGCCAAGATATACCAATACATGCCAGGTACTAAGGATGTGTAGGGTGCCAAGGTATGTCAATATGTATCAAGAAGTGTCAAGGCAACAAAAGGAAGAACCAAGCTAAAATGTAAGTAAATGAACACATAAGAGGGTAAATAAGTCATGAATTTATATTTTTCAAAAGGGGTTGCTAGTCACACTAATAATAAGTCCCAATACATGTCAAGTGGTATTGTGTGCCAATTGCTAATGTATGTCAATGCATTCAACCAAGGTGTTCTAGGGCATTCTAGGGACTACATGCATGCCAACACATGCTTGGAGAGTTCCATGTTGTGCTAGCGCATGCCACCATGTGCTTGGGCATCAGTTTCATGACAAGATTTTCTAGGTACAAAGATGTTCCAAGACATGCAAGGTGCTAAGAAATGTTAGTGTGTGACAAAGCATTAATTTAAGGTGTGCCCGAATTGTTGAGGAGTGTTAGGTCTTTCTTATTAATATAATTTTCAGAGCTTGATTATGTATTAAATAATATATTTCCTACACACACTAGTGTAACTTTGTCTAAAGGGAATTTGATAGATAATAAAATTATTAGATATGAATCATGTGTTGACTCATAGGAAAACTCTATTCGACTAGTGATTACTTGAGGGAAATTCTACACACTAATTAATTCTTAAAAAATTGACTAATTCTAACCACTATGGCATTGGAAATATCATAAAAAATATTCCACAATAATGGCATTAAATCATTACCTTTTGAAAAAATATATATTAACATGCATATAGCATCAACAAAAACTCATTGGAATGATCAATGGCGACGAACATTTTTTTTGTTGAAGATTGCAACAAGAAACAGTGAAGGAGGCATCCTGAAACATCATTCCTGATCCTAGTTGGAAAGTGATCACCTAAAATAGGCGGGGGCCACACAGGTGATTTTTGTCGCAAAGTCTATTTTTAGACATATGGATCATGTTCTATAAGTTGCGAGATGATATTTGTGGATGGTTGGTCAAGTTGGAAAAATATATGGATTTCCATTTTTAGACATATTAGGGGAAACTATTTTTAGATTGCCAGTCTAAAAATAGATATGTCGAATATTATTAGCTCTTAATAATATTTGGACTCTAAAAATTCTCTCATCTTGGATTGCGCAGTAGAGGCAGGCAAACAGTGGAGGAGTTTTGAACCCGTGACTTGTTAAAAACTGAGCTAGTTTGTGTGTAACTTTTGGAGACAGTATTGAGTACTTGTGAGGAGTATTGTACTGAGATTGTTACATGATTCTTCTTCATTATAATATAGAAAGTAGAAGTGCCAACTGTAAGCTTCCTGATATACCGTGTTATATGTGTTGGAATTTACAAAGCATGTGAATGTTCTGTCATTTCATGAGTGTTTTATTTGCATATTGATGATCAATTGTAGAAGAGGTTATGTATTATGCATGAAGCTCAAATAGTGTGTAATCAGGATAATCTCGGTGAATAATTCAGAAAATTATTCAAATTTCTACATGGTATCAGAGCGAAGAATTGATCATTAGAGCAATTGCGAAGCATTGAAGCGGTTGAGTTTTAGGATAAACTCAGGAAAATAAAAATGGAGAAGAATGACACTATTCCAGTATACTTGAAAAAGTTTGTCCACTGTAGGGATGAGCTTGGGAGTGTAGGAGTTAGTGTGGATGAAGAAGGACAAGTCAAGAAGGTTGGGATTCGAGCCAAGAATCTCTACAGACTTGAAGTAGATGGGATTTCTACGGAGCTTCCTATTGTTGGGAAGTGCAAGAAAGCCATGCAATTGATGCTTGAGAGGGAGAAAGTTTTTCATGCAGGTAAGAGTGAACCTCGGGATGTGGAGCAGCCACAAAATGAGGATCATGGAGTGGGAGAAACCACTCATGCAGAGAAATTTCGTGCCAGATGGGCAGAGGGACTTCATGCAGCTATACCACCAAGTGAGAGGTGGGGCGACATGCATGAGTAATCCCAAGATGATATTTCTGGACAGGATTCATTGAGATGGTGTGGATCTCATGAGTTGAACCTGGCTATGAGGTGCCCACAGCGTAGCAGTAGCATGATCAGTTGGATTGATGCAGGCAGATCAAAGTGACAGTGTCGGATACTGTAGCGCGAATCAAACTTGATTGCAAGTGCAGAGTGCATGGGTGCAAGAGTTCAACAACGCAGTGGTTCTTGATGACATGTGAAGTTTGGCCCAGCAGAAGTCGAAGACTTTGATGATAGATGCATCAGACTGATTGAGTTGTTTGGAGCCTATTTATTTTCAGAGGAGTTGCAGAGCAGATGCATGGAGTTGCATGGCGCTTGTGAAGGTTGCAGGGCGAATGCATGGAGTTGTGGTTTATGGCAAAGCCAATCTTTCTTGTTGAGAGGGAGTGTTGAAGATTGCAACAAGAAACAGTGAAGGAGGCATCCTGAAACATCATTCCTGATCCTAGTTGGAAAGTGATCACCTAAACTAGGCGGGGGCCACACAGGTGATTTTTGTCGCAAAGTCTATTTTTAGACATATGGATCATGTTCTATAAGTTGCGAGATGATATTTGTGGATGGTTGGTCAAGTTGGAAAAATAGATGGATTTCCATTTTTAGACATATTGGGCGGAATCTATTTTTAGATTGCCAGTCTATAAATAGATATGTCAAATATTATTAGCTCTTAATAATATTTGGACTCTAAACATTCTCTCATCTTGGATTGCGCAGTAGAGGTAGGCAAACAGTGGAGGAGTTTTGAACCCATGACTTGTTCAAAACTGAGCTAGTTTGTGTGTAACTTTTGGAGACAGTATTGAGTACTTGTGAGGAGTATTGTATTGAGATTGTTACATGATTCTTCTTCATTATAATATATAGAAAGTAGGGGGTTTTCAACTGTAAGCTTTCCCCGGTATACATACTATGTTATATGTTTTGAATTTCTATGTGCGCATGTGAATGTTTTCAATACCGCTTGTTGTTTTTATTTCCGCATGTGATGATTAATGCGTAGAAGAGATTATGTGTTATGTATGAAGCTCAAATAGTATGTGACCAGGATAATCTCGGTGAATAATTCAGAAAATTATTCAAATTTCTACATTTTTCCCGTCACCAAAAGTAACAAAAAGAGCATTGGTGAGGGTCATTAAAATTCCACCACTAGAAGTGTCACCAAAGAGAGAATTAGTGATGGGCCTTTAACGACCCTCACCAAAAGTGTCATTGAAAATGGATTTGGTTATGAACCTTAAAGGACCATCACTATATACACTTACAGAGACGCTTTTTTAAGGACCGTCACCATATGTGACATTGGTGACAAACCTTAAAGGTACGTCACAAGTATGACCCTCACCAATGACCTTTTTTCTTGTAGTGGCTATTCCCATCTACCCTTAAGGATGTAGCCTTGCACTGGTTCATGGGTTTACCTAGGAACAACATCACTACCCGGGCACAGATGCAAGCCTTCAACAACAAGTACAGGAACCACTGTAGGTCCAAGAAAGCTAAAGAGGAAATATTCAGGATGACTCTAGGGCTTGATGAATACATAAAGGACTATGAAGAGAGGTTCCAATTAAAATATAAAATATTCGATTGTACCCTTGATCCCAGATCACTTAAACTAGTACTTCTCTTGGGGATTAGGGAGGAGGTGATAGAAACCCTTAATATGTTATCAAGAGGATATATCTACCAGCTGCCTTATGAGACAATAAAAACTATCTTTAGGAACCATTCTAGTGAAGCTAGGAAGAAAGGCAGAGCTAGCCAAAGTACGACCAATACCCCTTCCTCTTCCACCTCCATCAAGCATGAGATTCGAAATATGCTGGAGGACTTCTAGATTGAGATGCTACACAACTTTGTGTTGCAAATGGACACAATGCAGATCAAGAGGAAGAAAGAGGAAGCACAAATAGCCTTGGCTATATTTTTCCCTAGATGTACTATAAAACACCCTAGAAATGAATGTCCATTAAATTTCATGGAGGTTTCCTTAGTCTGTGAGGAGAATAATGCCACAAAAAAGTGTCCCTCATTACCTGGACTCAAAGTTGTATATCAGGGTGGGGAAGTAGGACCAGAGAAATTATGTTTCATCAACCAAAGAAGGCGTCAAGGCCCTCGGTCATATCAGCAGGGTATGAATGTTGCACTTTATTCCTACTATCACAACAATCATAATGCACCTACGCAATCTTGGTACACCCCCACTCCTCCATCTTGGCCTACACCTCCTACTTGGCCTCATAACCCTCCATATAATCCTCAACCTCTGAACCAACCATTTCAACAGTATGTTCATCAACAACCTCAATGGAACAACCCATCACAAGGGTGGAGGCCTCAACATAATCAACCACATTCTCTAATGCCTCCACCCCAACCTCAACCTAAGCTTACTCATGCTACTCCACCCAAGCTGCCCTAGATGCCTGCACAACCCAATCCGAACCCGAACAACATACATGCACAACATTTTTAAAGTGGATAGAAATCCTATCCAACTTATGTTGTGGAGATACAGGAGATTAATCTCAGGTCGGGAAGATTACTCCCAGAAAACCACCCTCCATCTCCACCTGTATAGGTTGAGAAGGAAAAGGAATAAAGTAACACTCAGATCCAATGACCTCCTTTTCCTGAGTGCTTGATCCACTCCAGTCAGCACACCCTAAAGGAGACCAAAATTATAGGATAACTGAAAAAATTGTGTGTAAAAATACCCCTTCTCCAGGCCATGAAGGATGTCCCTATTTACAATAGGCTCATCAAGGAAAAGTGCTTTAAGAAACCAAGGAGAAACAAGAAAGATACCCCCACCATCAATGTAGTAGGACATTTTCCTGACTTACTATTGGGAAGGATGATCTTCCCAAAGTACCTAGACCCTGGTATTCCATTTTTAGATGTGCACATAGATGGTGTCATAGTTCCCAATAATCTGATTGATCTCGTGGCTGCCATCAATGTACTAACCAAGGAAAGTATGCTTAAACTTAACCTCAAAGAGACTTTGAGGAAAACCACAATGATTTTGCAAATTGCAGATCAATCCACTGTAACTTCGGAAGGAATTTTTGAGGATGTTATAGTTTCAATTGAATCTTGGGATTATCCTACAGATTTCCTGGTTCTCCAGCCAAAAACCAAGTTTTATGGATATCCTCTCATTCTAGGGACACCTTGGCTAGCCACTTCCGATGCTCATATCAACTGTCAAGCCGGAAACATGACTATTAAGAATGGGCCCTTGTCTAAACAACTAGTATTATATCCTCGAGCCCAACATTCCATTGACCATGACCTACCTGTTAGTGTCCAAATTTTCATTGATCAAATGAACTCTTTCAGGTTTACTTAGTAGGGGTCCTAGGTAAAAATTTCATGTTTCAAGTCAGTTTTCAAATAACATTTTGTTAACTGAATATGTCTAAGTTTGAAATGCTACTCCCTTCACTCCATTCATGGTCATAATCATTTCATAGGTCATTTCATCCATCAATCATCTAGGGTCTGATTTCATTCACCACACCTTCATTTAGGTCAGATTCTATGTCTTATTTGTTTTTCCACCATAAGAGTCAATTATGTCATAAAAGAAAGTGAAAAAAATATCATTTTCACCATACAAGTCATTTACATATGGAGTTAGAAAAGATATGGAAATAAGTAAAGATATCATCTATTTTCACCATCATATTCCATTTTCGCCATGGGTTGAAGAAAAATAAGCAAATTTGTGCCAACACTACCTATGCTACACTTCTGGCTGTGTTGCACGAGCATTGCGCAGGTGTTGCGCTTCTCATGTTTGAACTCCAAATCAGTTCTTTAGGGTTCAAAACCACTTCAAAAAGGTTCATACACTTCCTAAAAATTAATTTGACACCCTCCATACCTCTCTCAAGTCAAAATTCATCAATGAATGAGTGGTTTCCTTCATTAGGTTACATCCACTATGTTTTGGTGTTTTTGATCTTTTGTTTGTTTCAGATGATAAAACCCTAATCTAACCATATACAAACTTCATATAACCTTCATACACCATACCCTAACATATCTTATCACTCACAACCCTATTTTCCATCAATTCCATTAAAATCCTAATTTTCACTACATTTTGGCAGAAAAACTAGCGAAAACTTGTGTTTTGACCTTTTGGGTACCTTTCACATGCTCATTCCCAAAAATTCCACTTGCATCGTGTATCCAACTCATCACCCTATCTCCCAAAATTTTTAGGGGTTTTTCCATAACTTCCTTCCACTTCATTTATGTCCCTAAAACCACTCTACCACTATGCCCTATTTTCCGAATTTTCCACCTTCCCTATCCACTACATCAAGATAAGGATTTCCTTGTTGAAAAAAATCATGGAGGGTGAGAAGAAGCTCCATAAGGGAGGTCACCATTCCAGGTTTGAGCCAACTCAAAACCATGGCATCATTTTTAGAGCTTCATGATCAAGCTAGGGTTTACATTGCACACAGGGACAGTTTGGCTTCAAAATCAATTTCTGAAGTGATGGAGACGAATTTTACAAAAGTGAAAGAGGTGTTTGTCAATACTAGGCCCAAAAAAAAAAAAAAAACTCCTTCCATTTATGAACAGGTGTTATGGTTTGAGATAAATTATCTAGATCATTTTCTGCACTTTTGGATAGGTTGTCTTCAAATAAATGTTTTAGGGCTTCAGAGCAGTGGTTTGCAGTGCTTGATGACTCCATTTTGTAGAAGACATCCCAATATTTCCAACCATACCACTAGTATCCCAAACTCCTCTCGGAAGGCCTCCAAACACCCTCTCAAATTAGGTGCTACGCTTCTGCTCAAAGTGCACTACGCTTCTACAAATTTTGAGTGATCAACTTCAAACTTGGACACTGACAAAATGGGAAAGTATTTTGGAAAAATAGAGGAGATTTTTGTTCATAACGTGCAAAAGCACAAAAAAAATCTCTCAGTTTTGAAAAGCACATTATGGTTAGGGAGATATTTACCCATCTTTAAGCCTTATATTTTCAAATGTTTTTCAATTCCTTTGTTAAGTTTTTGGAATCAGTTGTTACACTTCTAGGAAGTGTTGTTATGCTTCTGTAATTTGGTATTACACCTCCAGAAAAGGTCCATAATTAGGTTTTTGGCTTCAAATATCTTCGAACAAGCTCAAGGATTGTGACCATTACTCCTTGGACCTCTCACAAATAGTAATTCACTACTCTCATACCCTTCGTTGGTCAAGTTATTTAGTTTTCAAATCATTTTCATGCTTACTCTATATTTCTCCATATCATTACTTCTCTATGACATAGAAATACTTCATTTTATAAACTATAACCTACTCCATATAAATAAACCCTAAATATAGTACCTAAACACTATCCTAAACCTATAATATACCTCATCTTCACATCTCCCATCATCCATATGATCCCTAACATGTCATTTTCATCAAACCCTAAATTCTAGTTAATTTTCAGAGTTAAAAATTGGGAATTTTATGTGCTATCTTGATTTCATCACTCTCCTCACATCCATTTCCCTTCATTCCACCCAAAATATCGAGCTAGCATACCACCTTATCTACTGAATGTTTTTTATAATTTTCCCTAGCTCCATAACCCTCCATCTCACCCTCTAAACCTACACTATTCTTACACTCTGTTTTTCTAGATTTCACTACATATACCAATACCATCAACATAATATGGTTTTCATCCTTTTAGTGATAAATAATATGGAGAGTGAGAAGAAGATCTTCAAGGGAGGGCACCACCTCAGGTTAGAACCTTTCAATATGCATGAAATCAATGCTTCACCCTTGGCCAAAAGATGTTTTGAGAGGACTGGATGTTTGAGCCTCTCTGAAAAGCTCATGGAGAAAGGATATCATCTTCAAATGACAAGATTATTTGCCACAAGATTTAGCATGGGAAATATCAAATGCAGGACATGGAGGCTGAAACACAACCAAGGAGGCCAAAAACAAGATGCCTCAAAAGGGCGCTGGATCTAGAAAGACAGTCAGCTCACCCACCTAAATATTTGACCTTTGATGAGCTTATAGCCATGGATACAATAAAGACATAGAAATTTGGTTGTAAAGAGTAAATTATAATTTGGAGAAGCTCTTGAAGAGAGCTAAGAGGGACAATAAACTTCATAGATACATGGAAAATCATTATCGCACTAGGAACATAATTTCTTAAATAAGGCTAAAAAAATTGAAGAAAAGGCTAAAAGAAGCACAAATGAAGCTTAAAGAGAAGGATAGCTTGGAATTGTTGGCTGAAGCTTCCTTGGTTGTTTATCCCATTAGTCACAGGTTCTGTAGGTCCAATTTGGATAATTTTTGAAAAATTTTGGTATTTTTTGTGGTTTTTGCACAATTCTGGAAATTCCTCCTCATAGAAGAGTAACAAAATTTTGTTATGCTAATTTTGGAGGCATCAAAATGATGATTTGTTTACATGTATGGATGAATTTTGATGTCTAAATTATAGATCAGGAACCCCCTTGGCATAAAAAGCTTTAATTTTGGAGAAAAATCCCAAAAACCACTCATTTTTCATGTTTCTACCACTGTTTTGGACCCTATTTTATGCCTATTGAGTAACCTTGGGAAAATGGATTTTTGGAGGCCTTCCCATGGGTCATTTTAAAAAATTCAAGATGTTCTAGAAACTAGACACGTAAATCTAGTTGAAAATTCTTTAAGAAGTGTATTTGGACTCCTAAAAGTTCCTCAAAAATTCCTGCAAACTTCTGTTACGCTTCTATAAAATTATGTTACCCTTTTGTTAGAAATGTTACAAATCAGCATTGGATTCCTCAGGACACTTCTCAAGCTTAGAAAATGTCACAAATTCGAGGTTTTGTTTTCCTATGATTTGGAATTAGATTTATTGATTTGTTTTCTTCCTCCTATCACGAGGGAATATGTCATTTAATGTAAGGGACAAACACTCCTAGTTCATAGCTAAAATTTAGAGAATGGTTTCTAACCTCCGTAGAATCTAGGAAATGATTCATCTCGTGTATTTATGATTTATTTTGGATGGTATTTCGACCTGATGAGGTTTCATAGTCCATATTTTCTATAATTAGACTCTCTGTAGTATTTTTTTGGGTTGGATAGTCTTATTTTGCATTGGAGATATTGTAATCAACATTTTGGAATGAAATTAGAGACAAATTTGCAAAACTTGTGTTGAGAATCTTGTGGTACGCATTGGAGCATTTGTTCTTATTATGTATGTTTATCTATTCATGTTAAATGAGACATATTATTCTTTCAGATACATATTTCCATATTTTTATCTTGTAATTTCATAATAAAAAGTCATGTCTGTTCATGCTTTATTTTAGGCAAGGTTTACATGATATATCTTTTTACTTCTAAATGAATGAATTCTCCTTAGTTATCATTCAGACTCTCTCTTACTTCATCCTATACTTAATGAACTATTAAACTTTCTTTCAAACTACCTACCCAACCTCACACATTCTATTCAAATTGACCTTGGAATTTCAGACCTAAGAACCCTACACACAACCTTCTCGCTAACCTTTCTATCCAGCATTTAAAACATCAAACAAATCCTATTTACTGAGCTTAATTACCTATCCTAAGATCATTAGATAATCAATCATTCCTTTGACTGAAAAAATGACAACAAGAGAGTCCTATTTGGTCCTAGTAAGGATAGCTACTTGACCTAAAACCTGGTTTGTGGTTACCTTCCTTCAACTCCATTCACAGCCTTGGGAAGCAGGGGGGAGTGATAACATTTTTGGCGTCATTTTCTAAGAGCGAAGGTTAAATATTTCCTGGGAAATAACGAAAAAATATTAACTCTGATTGCTGATGGTGAACAATGGTTAGGCACAATAATGGTTGTGAATCTTTCATGTGGCAACTCAAGTGGCGAAGAATCCAAAAGAGTTTTCATGGCGACTCCATTGTTAAAAAACCGGTAGCTTCAAGAACTATCGTTGACTTCACTATTTTCAAGATGCATTCAACTATAACAAGGAATTCTAGGTATGCTCCTATGCATCAAGATCATGTTCCAATATTTCCAAATCCTATGCCTAAAGTAGATTGGAAAACATACTTGCCAAAATTCAGAGATGGAAAAGGTGATGATGCTACACTTCATTTAATAAGATTTCATATGCATGTGCATAAGCTGAAGATTAATTTTCATGAATATTTTTTAATGAAGATGTTCATGATCACACTAGAATAAAAATCACGGTTTTGGTATGAAAGCTTGCCTCCTGCTTGTATTTATTCTCTCAAGGATTTTCACTCAGTATTTTTTGAGAAGTATAGAGAAACATATCCTTCTTTTCTTTTGATTGAGGATTGTTGTGATCACTTTGAGAATTTTATTGAAGAGCTAGAAAGTTCTTATGTTGTGAAACTAGGTCCAAAAATATAAGAAAAGAGATATCAACACCTTAGAAATAAGCCACTTCGAGGGGGAAACCTCTAATACATTGCATGAATGAAAAATTCTTGGATGATACAAATTACAAAACCTCCTTTATATATATAGGAGTCCATGGGGTCCAAAGTAATCCTAGTGGGGCCACAATGTAATCCTAGCCGACCTTGGCAATAATAATTTAAGGGCACAATAATAACAATATGGGGGTTATAGGGGTACAATAATAACAATAAGGGGGTTACACTAACAACAATAAGGGACTATACAAGTAATATAGGGACCTAACATTCCCCTCTCCCTCAAAAAAGTGTTGTCCTCAATGCTTGAGTAGCTCTGGGTGCTTTTGTATAAAATTCTCATCATCCCATGTAGAATTTTCAGTGGGTAAGTTCTTCCACTTGATGAGATACTCTGAAATTGATCGATTCCATAGCTGTCGAGTTCTTGTTTCCGTGACCGCTTCAAGTTCCAATATGATTTTTCCTTCCTCATCAAGTTCTGGAAATATTGTTTGAACTGGAATATTTTCACCTATAACCTTCTTTAAGCATGAAATATGGAAAATTGGATGCACTCGTGAAGAACCAGGAAGCTCCAATTTGTATGCCATAGTACCAATATTTTGCAACACCTTGTAATGACCATAGTACTTTGGCGATAATTTATTATCCTTCTTAGCTTTCTTGAGGGACAATTGTTTGTATGGTTGTAGCCGTAAAAATACCCAGTCTCCTACATCAAAACTTCTATCGATGCGATGTTGATCTGCCTGTTCTTTCATTTGATTTTGTGCCAAACTCAAGTTATCCTTTAAGAGTTGGAAAACTTCTTGTTGATGCTCGATGTGATCTTCCACTACTTGAACCTTCAAATTTTCTCTTAAAGATGATGTGATGGATGGTGGATGATATCCATAAAGTGCCTTAAATGGGGTCATTTTTTTTACGGTATGGAAGGAAGTGTTATACCACCATTCAGTGAGAGGTAACCACTTGACCCATTGTGTTTGTTTATCATATACAAAACAACGAAGATATCCTTCCAAACATTTATTTACTATCTCAGTTTGACCATCGGATTTAGGATGATAAGATGAGCCATGAGCTAATTGAATACCCAAACAAGAAAATAACTCCATCCAAAAATTTCCAGTAAAAATGGGATCTCTGTCGCTCACAATAACCCTTGGGTTTCCATGTAGCTTTTTAATTGTGTCCATAAATGTAGTAGCAACTGTACTTGCTTTAAATGGATTAGATAATGCACAAAAGTGTGCATACTTGGTAAGTCTATCAACTACCACCATGATGACACTCTTTCCTTTGGACTTAGGTAAACTTGTGATAAAATCCATTTAAATCTCCTCCCAATGTTGACATGGAATGGATAAAGGTTGTAGAAGACCTGGGGTCTTAATTGTCTCAACTTTATTCTGCTAGAAAACCAAACATTCCGCCACAAACTTTTGAATATCATATTTAAGGCCATCCCAAAAAAATTATTTCTTCACCATGTGGTAAGTTTTTAAAAATCCTGAGTGTCCTCCTAAAGGAGAAGTGTGCAATTCCAGAAGAATCTTTTGTTTTAGTTGGGAATTCTTACAAAGATATAAGCGATCTTTGTACCATAAAGAATCATTTTTCCAACTAAATTTATCAGATGTACTAGGATCTTGCTGCAACTTTTGAATGAGTGTCCATACTTCTTTGTCCTTCTTCCATTCATCTCTTGCTTTGGTTATCCAATCTGGTTGGATAATAGAAATGGCACAAAGCAATGCTTCCACCTCTTCATTCTTTCTTGAGAGTGCATCTGTAACAACATTAAGCTTTCCTTTTTTGTAGATTATTTCAAATTCATAACCCAACATCTTTGTGATCCATTTTTGCTGCTCTTCTGAAGATAGTCTTTGTTCCAAAAAGTGTTTAAGACTATCATGATCAGTTTTTACCTTGAAGTGTCTTCCCATTAGGTAAGTTCGCCATTTCTTTAGTGCATGCAGTATTGCTAACATTTCCTTCTCATAAATAGGTTTTGTAAATACTTTCCTTTGATTGGACGACTTTCAAAAGCAATGGGTCTTCCTTCTTGCATTAAAACCGCACCAATTCCATTTCCTGAGGCATCACATTCCACAATAAAGGTTTTCGTGAAGTCTGGCGTAGCTAAGACCGGTGCTAGGTACATTGCCTCTTTAAGACGTTCAAAGGCCTTAGTTGCTTCAGGAGTCCATGAAAATGCATCTTTCTTCAATAATGTTGTTAGAGGTGCTGCTATTCTCCCATAATTCTTAACAAACTTGCGATAATACCCTGTTAACCCGAGAAATCCTCGCAACTGCTTTATGGTTGTGGGGACTTTCCATTCCTTAATGGCTTTAACTTTGTTAGGGTCTACTTTAACACCCTCGTGAGATACAATATGACCCAAATATTCCACCTCTTGTACTCCAAAGAAACATTTGGATGTTTTTGCATATAATTGTTTCTCCTACAATAGTTTGAGCACCCCGTCAACATGTTGAACATGATCCTTCCAAGACCTGCTGCAGATTAGTATATCATCAAAAAATACTAGCACAAATTTTCTAAGGAAGGGTTTGAAAATGGAATTCATCAACCCTTGAAATGTAGAAGGTGCATTGGTAAGGCCAAAAGGCATGACCAAAAATTCATAATGACCGTCATGAGTTCGAAATGTTGTTTTCTGAATATCTTCAGTCTTCATTCTAATTTGATGATATCCTGAATGAAGATCCAACTTGGTAAAATAAATTGCTCCATGTAATTCATCCAATAATTCATCAATCACAGGAATGGGAAATTTATCTTTAATGGTGAGCTTATTGAGCTCCCTATAATCCTGACACATGTGCCATGATCCATCCTTCTTGTGTACCAATACTACAGGAGCAGAGAAAGAAATTTGACTAGGTTGAATTATACCCGCCTCTAACATTTCTGCAATCATACGTTCAATTTCACTCTTTTGGACATAAGGATATCTATAAGGCTTGATATTTGGAGGAACACTTCCTGGAATCAAATGAATGGCATGATCATGATCATGAATAGGTGGGAGTCCTTTGGGAGTTTCAAACACCTTGGAATGATTGTCCAAGACTTGTTGGAGATCTGCAAAAATAGATGATTTTGATGTCGGAACTTCTAGTGAGCATAATTGTGCAATTACGCCTCGTTGTTATTTCTTTAGAAGCTTTTTCATGACATTAGAGCTTATTATCCTTCCTGGCTTCCCTTCAATACCCCGTAATTCGACTTCCTTTCCTTCTGAAAAAAATTTCAAGAAAAGTTCTTGAAATTAAAAGCTACCGTCCCCAAAGATTGTAACCATTGTACTCCTAGTACAACATCAGCACCTCCCATAGGAATGGAAAGCATTGGACTATTCAAAACATATTCCCCCATGGTTAGCTTGATATTATGGCATTTTCCAGAGCAATTTATAGTTCCTCCATTTGCAACCATCACTTGACATTCTGGTGCTGGGTATAGGAAACAATTTAATTCCTTGGCTACCTTACAATGAATAAAATTATGGGTGCTACCTCAATCAATCAACACTATTACCTTTTTCTTCTTGATATGTCCTTCTATCTTGAGAGTTTGAGGAGTGGTAATTCCTGCCAGTGCATTACACGATATGGTCGGATTCATTTTTTCCTCTTCTAGGGTTGGTTCCTGGTGTATATCCTCTTCTTGTTCATTTTCTTCTTCCTCTTCACAATCTATGTAAAATAATTTCTTCTCAGCACACTTATGATCTTTAGTGTATTTGCTATCACAACTGTAGCAAAGCCCTTTTTCTCTTTTTTCTTCCAATTTTTGTGGTGTCAACCTTGTAGGTTGTGGAAATCTAGGCGTAGCAACACTTCCTTCTTTATAGAATTGAGTGGTAGGCTTCCTTGTCGCCATAATTTTACATTCAACTTTTCTTGCCAACCTGAATGCCTTCTCCAATGAATCGGGTTCCAAAACACAAACTTCATGTTGGATGTTATCCTTTAGAGTACCTATGAAGAGATCAATCCTGTGTTCCTCTGGAATATCAGTTACCCTTATATTCAATTTTTGGAAGTCCTCAATGTGTTTCCCCACTAAACCCTTTTGTTTGAGATTTATCAATTGGCTAAAGAAGGTGTTGCTCTTTGTATCCTCATAATGTGCTATCATTTCCTCCGTAAAAATTGACCAAGTGACAATTTTTTATGGGAGCAAAGCCATCGATACCATACAAATGTATTTTGTTCTAAATGTAAAGTTGCAATGCGTACCTTTTGTGTGTTTTGCACATTATGGAGATCAAAATATTGCTCCATCCGTAGTATCCATGTTACAGGATCCTTTCCATCAAACTTCCTCATATCCATTTTTGGAATATGGTGGTTCTTCCTGCCAACATTAGAGTTTATGAAATCACGATTAACATTTATTTTGTTCTCATCATGAGGTTCCTCTACTATCTTTTCACCATTAGGAACATTTCTTGTATCAACTTTGTCAAACCTTCGATGTCTGCTTTTATATCATTCTTCATGTTTTTCATGTTGTTTTCCATGTTGTCTTTCATGTCATCCATCTTAGCTTCCATGCCAGCTTCCATGCCATCCATCTTAGCTTCCATTCCTTTCTTCAAACCATCCATACCTTTCTTCAAACCATCCATCTCAGTTTCCACGCCTTTCTTCAAAACTTCCATGTCATTTTTTTTTGCTCTTTGCAATAGCAAAATTTGATGCACTTTCTCTTGAAATTTTGATATGTCATGCTGCCATTCTTCGTCTTCATGAGTCATAGTAGAGCCTTCTAAAGGAGTAATGGGTGTTGAATTATTTTTAGGGGCCATTTGAGAATCCAATATTGATATCTATACTACAATATGCCCTTGGAAGCAATTCAACTTGATTCTTCAAACAAGACTTATGCAATTCGGAAAACAAAATACACACCTTTTACTTGCTTTTGAGGAGCTCGATATTGAAATTGACTTATCTCTATACTTGCAGATACTCAATATCTAAAATTCAGTCCTGTAGTAGTCCTTTGAAGCTTCTTTCAAATTCCAAAGGTATGATTTTATTTGGATTCTTCAAGGAAAAGCTATGTCCAAATCTCCCAAAATGACATAATTATGGACTGGTTCAGTAGAGCGAACTTGTACGAATTTCCACGTGTCACTGTTTTCTCTTTTGGCTCTAAGTTTTATAGACAGGAAACTAGAGTCCATGTACTTCCAGTCACTATTTACAGAATTCCAATCCGATGCTCAGAGAGAGAGTTATGAATATTTTCCCATGATCACCTCTTTGAGATGAAATTCGGGAGCCTGAAAAATACCTAACTTCCATAGATCGTATCTCCAAAAATATTTTGAGATTCAACAAGATGATGAGCTTAGTGAAAAGAGTCGCCTTCACTAAGTGGGCCCGCGGGCTATTTTTGCCACAAGTCTATTTTTAGACTATGTCTATTTTTAGACATGATGATCATATTTCAGAAGTTGCAGGATGCTATTTGTGGATGTTTGATTAAGTTGGAAAAATAGATGAAATTCTATTTTTATAATATTGGGCGAAGTCTATTTATAGATCGTCGATCTAAAAATAGATGCATGTCGATTATTATTAGCTCTTAATAATAATTAGACTCTAAACAACAACTTATTCTCTTGGAGCACTTCAGTTCAGTGCAAAGATGTGGCACATCATCTGACATAAGGAATTACACAATTCCTAAGGGTTTAATGGAGCTAATGCATGGAGGACTCAATTAGAACTCAAGTGGCAGAGTTATGACACAATTGGAAGAAGTAGTTATGTATTTGTATTCAGTTTAACTCAGTTAGACTCAGTTGAGCTAGTTGTATCTAAGTCTAATTGATTGATACACTAGTGAGAGTGGAGTGAATTAATTAGTTAATTAATTCACAAATAATAAATCATTAATCAACTGAACAATACAAGAGTTAACTACAGTGCATGGCAGTTTCAGTGGAGACCAGTGGAGAGATAGGTGAAAGGGAAAGATAGACTCTCTGTTGTGACTATTATTGATGCATTGATTGCATCACACACTCAGTGGAGATGCCAATGAGGATTGCGCAGTCAAGGATGGAGTAATTTGAATTCAGTCAGAGCTATTCTTTAGTATATATTGCGCAATGGAGGCAGGCTAGCAGGTGGCAAAGATCGGTGCATGGATTTGCAAGATTGGGCCTGATTAGTGTATGACGATTGTACTGTACTGAGAGCTTGTGATAAGCTTTGTATGTTTTTATGAGATTTTCATATGATCTCCATGTTACATAATATATATTTGGGGTTTTCAGCTTTAGGATTTCCCCGTTAAAAACTGTGTTATGTGCGATTGAATATTTTTGTTTATACTTCACATGTGTGTGCAATTAATTTTTCCGCAAAAGATTAGCAAGTGGAATAGATTCAGTATCTTGCATAAAGTTAAATAGTGTGAGATCAGGTGGATCTAGGACATATGCATGCTTAGTGCATATAATTTCTACATGGCATCTAGAGCATTTTTTATTGAAGATTGCAACCGTGAAGTGAGTTTTGTGTCGGGTGGAAATTCAATTTGCCGCAAGATTCTTCTTGGTGCAGAAATTGAGTACACGAGTACATTGAAATGTCTTTCAACGGGTTGAGATTGGAGTATGCCCTTGAGGGGAGCTCGAATTACATAGCCTAGAAGGATAGGATGGAGGCAGTGCTAGAGGATAATGGACTGAAGGAGTTCATTGATAGCGATGTTCCTAAGCCAGGATCTAGCGATGTTGCATTACTTGATGCATGGAAAAAGAAGACAACAAATATGAGAAGAATTCTGTTGGAAGGTGTGAAGGACCATATTGTGCCCAGCCTTCATGGGAAAGCCACTCCATTCTTAATGTGGAAGGCTTTGACAGACTTGTTCCAAAGCAGAAGTGACTAGAGGAAGTTGGCACTTAAAGATAAGCTCAGAAAAACAAAAATGGAGAAAGGCAACAGTATTCCAAAATACCTCACGAATTTTGTCCACTGCAAGGATGAACTAGGAAGTGTGGGGGTTAATGTTGATGATGAATACTTGGTGAGCTTGGCTCTCCTTGGGCTTTCAAAGAGTTGGCATAACTACGAATACTCTGTCAATGGGCAGGAGAAACTGTCGGGATGGGAGCGACTTTGGTCGGATCTTGTGCAGGAGGAGATAAGGCGGGGTACTAGGGATGGATCTTCATCGAAGAATGAAGATGAAAAAATTGCACTTTGGCTGCCAAAGTAAGGAAAGGGAAGGGGAAGAAAAATCCTTCTAAATCCGGTGCGAAAGGCAAGAAGCAAGACTTGTCCAAAGTGAAGTGTTTTCACTATCACGAGCATGGACATTTCGCCACTAACTGTCCACAGAAGAAGAAGAATAAGCAGGCTACTGGATCTGCAGCTAGAGAGGCCTTAGCCTCACAATTTGAGCTAGATTTTTCCTTGATCTCATGCTTGGTTTCAAGCTGCATGGGATCGGTGTGGTATCTTGATAGTGGTGCGTCTTTCCATATGACGGGAGACAAAGAGTTGTTTAGTGACTTGGAGGAGAAGGACCTCCAGATGCATATAGAGATGGGCGATGATGGTCAGTACAATGCGACAGGCATTGGGACCATTACCTTTGAGAGGGAGTCTGGTAATCCATTCTTGTTGAAGAATGTCATGCATGTTCTAGGTCTGAAGAAGAACTTGGTCTCAGTCGCAATCCTGGAAGACAGGGGTTATGATGTTGTTTTCAGTGAGGGAAAAGCCTTCCTTCGACATAAAATGACGGGTCAAACCAAGAAGATAGGGGTTCGAATTAAGAATCTCTACAAGCTAGAGGTAGATGTCTGCGCTGCAATGGTGGGCAAAGCAAAAGAAGTGGTGAGCCGGGATGAGGGCGAATTATGGCACAGGAGATTGGGCCATCTTCACCATGGCGCTTTGAAAATTTTGCAGCAAATTTCTACTAGACTTCTGAAGCAACTACCCAAGGCAATGATCACGCAAAGGATGTACAATGGGTAAGTTTGTGAAGACCACCTTTCATGAGAAGGAGAACTGTGCTTTGGTGATCCTGGAGAGAATTCACACAGACGTGTGTGGACCATTCTCGATTACTTCAACATCAAAACACAAGTATTATGTGATATTTTTTTATGATTATTCTTGTAGATGCTGGATCTTATTCATGTAGAAGAAGAGTGAAACATTCTCAAAGTTCTGTGAGTTCAAGGCATTGGTGGAGAAGGAGTCAGGGAAGTAGGTGAAAGCTCTAAGGAGCGATAATGGTGATGAATAAATCTCTGGTGAATTCAAAGACTTCTGTAGCAAAGAAGGAATTCGAAGAGAACTCATAGCGCCTCATAACCCACAGTAGAATGGGGTCGTGGAGAGAAAGAATAGAACGATCATGGGTGCTGCACGAGCGATGTTGCATGACCAGGGCCTACCGATGCACTTGTGGGCGGAAGCATGCAACACTGCGGTTTATGTGCAAAACCGTTGTCCTCATAGAGTACTTGGCATGAGTACACCTGAAGAAGCTTTTACTGGTAAGAAGCCTGATATTTCTCATTTGAATATTTTTGGCTCACTTGTTTACATTCATGTGACAAAGGATGCCAGGAAGAATCAAGCCTTCCATTGTAAGTTAGACATTTTTTGGGCATTTAAATACCCCATAACTATCGTGTTTATTTTCCAAAACAGCTTTCGAATGGATCGTAAGTATAGCAACGAGATATAAAATTCAATGAGGTGAAAACCATGAATTTGTCGCTTGAGAGGAGTCACTCAGATGTAAGAGGAAATTCTTGTTCCTAAAGATGAGCCTCCTGGATGTGGATCAAATCCAGAGGAGGAGATCTGACGCGAGTGGAGGAGTCCACCATGCAAAACCAAACACTTATTGCCAGGAAATTGTACTACGTGCTGAGAGATTGAAGGTGGATGCCACACAGAATGTAGAGTCCCTACATCACAACGCAGATAGAGACAGTCACCTGACCTATTTACTAGATACATGGCTCTTATGAGCAAGTGTATCATGACAAAGCCATCTTCTTTTGAAGAAGCAGTGCAGGAGCCCACATGGGTAGATTCCATGGTGGAGGAGTATGACTCCATTGTCAGAAACAGTGCTTCGGAGATTGTTCCAAGGCTGGTGGGAAAATTAGTTGTAGGATCAAGATGGATCTACAAGGTAAAGCAAGCTGTTGATGGGAGTGTCAAGAAGTATAAGGCAACATTTGTTGCCCGGGGCTTCTCACAGATTGATGGGATTGACTATGAAGAAACCTTTGCACCTGTCACACAATATTCTTCCATACGAACCATCCTTTCTCTCTCAGTGCAGATGGGTTGGCACATTCATCAGATGGATGTGAAGACTGCGTTCGTTAATGGGATCATTGAGGAATAGGTGTACATTGAGCAGCCTAAAGGATTTTAGATCTGCAGCAATGAGTCGCATGTGTGCAGGCTCAAAAGAGCGTTGTATGGGCTGAAACAAGCACCCTGTGCTTGGTACACTCGGATCGACAGCTATTTCACTGGACTTCGATTCACCGAGAGTGAGGCGCATGAAAACCTACACCATATTGTGGTGGAGGGTAAGCTTTTAATAACTGTACTTTATTTTGATGATTTAATACTAACAAGTTATGAGAAGTTGATACACTCATGTAAGGCAAATCTTGCAAAGGAGTTTGAGATGAAGGATTTGGGCCTCCTTCATTATTTCCTTGGATTGGAAATATGGCAGCGGGAAGGTGAACTATTTGTGTCTCAAGGCAAGTATGCCCAGGAGATACTGGAGAAGTTTCACATGCAAGGCCGTAAGTGCAAGCCCATGTATACTTCTCTTTCAAGAAATTGGAAGAAAAGAGGATGCTACACCTGGCAGAGGTAGTGGATGCCACCGTTTACCTGCTAGCTGGTGGTTCGCTCATGTATTTAGTCAATACAAGACTGAACATATGCTATGCGGTGAACCAGCTTTCACAAGTGATGGTTAAGCCTACCAAGCTCTTTTGGAAGGCAGACAAGCATGTCCCGAGATATCTCAGGGGCACATCTGAGTATGGTTTATGGTACAGCTAAACAGATGAGGTGAAGTTGCATGGCTTCACGGATGCAGAATGGGCAGGAAGCCCAATAGACAGAAAGAGCACATCAGGAGGGATTTTTAGTTTCAGATCTACGGTAGTTTCTTGGTACAAGAGGAAACAAATATCCGTGGCAAGTTTAGCCGCATGTGAGGCTATCTGGATGAAGAAGATTCTGGTTGGTTTTTTTGGTTCACATTTAGATCCCATAGTGATACATTGTGATAATCAGAGTTGCATTAAAATCTTGGTTAATCATGTGTTTCATGATCGATCTAAACATATTGATATCCGGTATCATCATATCAGAGATTGTGTGCAGCGGAAGATCATGTTGCTTCAGTACATTCCAACGGAGGATCAGGATGTAGGTATTCTGATGAAGGCACTCACCAGGAGCAAATTCGAATACCATAGAGGCAGGATTAGGGTGAAAGATAATCCCTATCTTTTTGAGAGGGAGTGTTGAGATTCAACAAGATGATGAGTTTAGTGAAAAGAGTCGCCTTCACTAAGTGGGCTCGCAGGCTATTTTTGGCGCAAGTCTATTTTTACTCATGTCTATTTTTAGACATGATGATCATATTTCGTAAGTCATAATGATATTTGTGGATGGTTGATCAAGTTGGAAAAATATATGAAATTCTATTTTTAGAATATTGGGCGAAGTCTATTTATAGACCGTCAATCTAAAAATAGATGCATGTCGATTATTATTAGCTCTTAATAATAATCGGACTCTAAACAACAAATTATTCTCTTGGAGCACTTCAGTTCAGTGCACAGATGTGGCACAACAGCTGACAGAAGGAATTACGCTATTATTGAGGGTTTACTGGAGCTAATGCATGGAGGACTCAGTTGGAACTCAAGTAGTAGAGTTATGAAACAGTTGGAAGAAGTAGTTATGGAGTTGTATTCAGTTTAACTCAGTTAGACTCAGTTGAGCTAGTTGTATCTAGTCTAACCGATTGATACACTAGTGAGAGTGGAGTGAATTAATTAGTTAATTAATTCATAAATAATAACTCCAAAGAATACTCGAACAATACAATGCTTAACTACAAAGCATGAAGCTGGAAAGTAGTGAGAGATAGGTGAAAGGGCAAGATAGACTATCTATTGTGACTATAGTGATGCATTGATTGCATCACATACTCAGTGGAGATGCCAATGAGGATTGTGTAGTAAAGGATGGAGTAATTCTAATTCATTCAGAGCTATTCTTTAGCAGAGATTTCGTAGTGGAGGCAGGCTGGCAGGTGGCAAAGATCGGTGCATGGATTTGCAAGATTAGGCCTAATTAGTGTATGTCGATTGTACTATACTGAGAGCTTGTGATAAGCTTTGTATGTTTGTATGAGATTGTCATATGATCTCCATGTTACATAATATATAGTTGGGGTTTTCAGCTTCAGGCTTTCCCGGTTAAAAACTGTGTTATGTGCAATTGAATATTTTTGTTTATGCTTCACATGTGTGTGCAATTAATTTTTCTGCAAAAGATTAACAAGTGGAATAGATTCAGTATCTTGCATAAAGTTAAATAGTGTGAGATCAGGTGGATCTTGGACATATGCATGCTTAGCGCATATAATTTCTACAAATATTGTGAACCAAGCTCTGAAATTTTGTGAAGATGTTCCACAGGATTTCGGCTTTGCACTCTAAAAATTTCAGCTTCTGAACCTTCGTATAAAAATGTTATAGAAAAAATTCCACGATGACCTATTTGGAGCAGTGAAACCTTAGAATCCAAAGCTCTGATACCAAATGTTGTGAAACCAGCTCCAAAAATGTTGCGAACTAAGCTCGAAATTTTGCGACGACGTTCCTCTAGATTTCAAATTTCATACTCTAAAAAATTTCAAAGATCCTGAAACTGTAGAAAAATGTTATAGAAAAATTCCATGATTGTTGAGATTCAACAAGATGATGAGCTTAGTGAAAAGAGTCACCTTCACCAAGTGGGCCCGCAGCTATTTTTGGCACAAAGTCTATTTTTAGACTATGTCTATTTTTAGACATGTCAACTGGTATTCTATGAGTTGGGCAGGATGCTATTTGTGGATGGTTGGTCAAGTTGGAAAAATAGATGTGACTTATTTTTAGACATATTAAGCATTCTATTTTTAGATTACCACTAAAAATAGATATGTTTAATATTATTAGCTCTTAATAATATTTGGACTCTAAACATTATCTTATTCTCTCGGGAGCACTTCGCTAAGTGCACGATGTGGCACATCAACCGATTTAAGGAATTATGCTATTCCTAGGGTTTAGTGGAGCTATTGCATGGTTGACTTCAGTTAGAACTCATGTGACAGAGTTTGGTGGAGTTGATGAGACAGTTAATGGAGTTGTGTTCAGTTTAACTTAGTTGAGCTAGTTGTATCTAGTCTAACCGATTGATACAATTAGTGAGAGTGGTGTGAATTAATTATTAATTAATTCACTAATTATTAACTCATAAATCAACTGAAGAATACATCATCTAACTACAGTGCATGGCATTTTCAGTGGAGACCAGTGGAGAGATAGGTGAAAGAGCAAGTGTGACTATCAGTTGTGACTATAGTGATGCATTGATTGCATCCAACACTCAGTGGAGATGCCAATGAGGATTGCATGAGAAAAGCTAGAGTAATTAGAACTCATTCAGAGCCATTCTTTAGCAGGGATTGCGCAGTAGAGGCAAGCTAGCAGGTGGCAAAGATCAGTGCATGGATTTGCAAGATCGGGCCTGATTAGTGTGTAGCGATTGTCTTGTACTGAGAGCTTGATATGATCAGCTTTGTATGAGGATTGTTACATGATAAATATGACATATATTATATACAGATAGTTGTGGTTTTCAGCTTTAGGATTTCCCGTTAAACAACTGTGTTAATGTGTGTGAATTTTTATTGTTTCATGTGTGCATTGCAATCTTGACTTAATTTCTGCAAATGATCAATGGTGGAATAGATTCTGTATTTTGCATGAAGTTAAAATAGTGTGAGATCAGGAGAATCTTGGACATATAACACATAATTTATATAATTTATACATGGTATTAGAGCAGTATTGATCATAGGAGATTGCAATTATTGAAGCGGTTGAGTTTTGTGCTGGTGGAATTCAAATTTTCTCCAATGTTTTCTTAGTGTCGAAGTTGAGCATTCATTGAAATGTCTTTCAACGGATTGTGATTGGAGTATGCCCTTGATGGGAGCTTGAATTACATAGCATGGAAGGATAGAATGGAGGCAGTGTTGGATGATAATGGGTTGAAGGAGTTCATAGATGTTGATATTCCGAAGCCTTATTCTAGCGATGCAACCGCACTTGACACATGGCAAAAGAAGGTAGCAAAGTGTCGAAGGATTATGTTGGAAGGTGTGAAGGACCACATTGTGTCCATCCTTCACAGTAAATCCACTCCATTCTTAATGTGGAAGTCTTTGATAGAATTTTTCCAAAGCAGAAGTGACCAGAGGAAGTTGGTGCTTAAAGACAAGATCAGAAAAATAAAAATGGAGAAAGGCGACAGTATACCAAAATATCTCACGAAGTTTGTCCACTATAAGGATGAGCTAGGAAGTGTGGGGGTTACTGTTGATGAAAAAGACTTGGTGAGCTTGGCTCTCCTTGGGCTTCCAAAGAGTTGTCATAGCTACAAAGACTCTGTCCATGGATGGAAGAAACTACCAGGATGGGAGCGACTTTGGTCGGATCTTGTGCAGGAGGAGATAAGGTGGGGTACCAGGGATGGATATTCATCAAAGAATGAATATTGGCTGCAAAATCTTGGAAAGGAAAAGGGAATAAATCTTCCAAATCCAAAGCTAAAGGCAAGAAGAAGGATTTGTCCAAGGTGAAGTGTTTTCACTGTCACCAGCACGGGCATTTCGCCACTAATTGCCCACAGAAGAAGAAGAATAAGCAGGTTGTTGGATCTGCAGTTGGAGAAGCCTTAGCCTTGCAGTTTGAGCTGAATTTTTCTTTGATCGCATGCTTGGTTTCAAGTTTGATGGGATCGGTGTGGTTTCTTGACAGTGGTGTGTCTTTCCATATGACCGAAGACAAAGATTTTTTTAGTGATATGGATGAAAAGGATCTTGGAGTGCACATTGAGATGGGCGATGATGGTAGATACATTGCGACTGGTATCGATACCATTTCCTTTGAGAGGGAGTCGGTAAACCTTTCATCTTGAAGGATGTCATGCATGTTATAGGATTGAAGAAGAATCTGATCTCTGTGGCGATGTTGGAAGACAAGGGTTATGATGTTGTGTTTAGCGAGGGAAAATATTTCCTACACCATAAAACAACTGGTCAAACCAAGAAGATATGGATTCGAGTTAAGATTATTTATCAATTGCAGGTAGATGGTTGCGCAGCAATGGCAGGAAAAGCAGAAGGAGTGGTGAGCCGGGATGAGGGCGAATTGTGGTACAGGAGATTAGGCCATCTTCACCATGGCACTTTGAAAATTTTGTAGCAGATTTCTACCGGGCTTCCCAAGGGTACACTTGCGCAGTCAGATCAGTGCAAGGGATGTACTTTGGGAAAATTTGTGAAGACCACTTTTCATGAGAAGGATAGTCGCGCCTCGATGATGCTCGAGAGAATTCACACAGACGTGTGTGGACACTTCTCGGTTGCTTCAACAGCAAAGCACAAGTATTATGTGATATTTGTTGATGAATTTTCTCGTAAGTGTTGGATCTTCTTCATACAGAACAAGAGCAAGACATACTCAAAGTTCTGTGAGTTCAAGGTGTTGGTTGAGAAAGAGTCGGGGAAGTAGGTGAAAGCTCTAAGGAGCGATAATGGTGGTGAATACATCTCTGGAGAATTCAAATACTTCTGTAGAAAAGAAGGAATTCGAAGAGAACTCATAGTGCCTCATAACCCACAGCAGAATGGGGTCGCAGAGAGAAATAACACAACGATCATGGGTGTTGCATAGGTGATGTTGCATGATCAGGGCCTTCCCATACACTTGTGGGCTGAGGCATGCAACACTGCGGATTATGTGCAAAACCATTGTCCTCATAGAGTACTTGGCATGAGTACACCCAAAGAGTCGTTTTCTGGTATGAAGCCTGATATTTCTCATTTGAAGATTTTTGGCTCACCTGTTTACATTCATGTGACGAAGGATGCCAGGAAGAAGCTGGAGCCGACCGCAGAGGTTGGGATATTTTTGGGGTACATAGAAACACCCCACAATTATCGTGTGTATTTTCCAGACAGTTGGATGACTGTTGTGCGACGGGATATCAAATTTCATGAGGAGAAAGCCATGAAGTTGTCACTTGAGAGGGAGCTACACTTGCATGCAGAGGAAGAGCTACTTGTTCCTAAAGATGAGCCTCAAGATGTGGATCAGCCACAAGAGGAGGTTCATGGAGTGGAATAAACCACTCATGCAGCACCAAACATCAGAGGGCTGAAGCGCACTACAAAATCTCAGCAACTGAATCTTGATGCAGTGCAGAATGTAGGAGCTCCTACATCATAGCGTAGACAGAGACAATCACCTTACCGATTTACTAGATACATGGCTCTGATGAGCAAGTGTATCGTGATGGAGCCATCCTCTTTCGAGGAAGCTGTGGAGGATCCCGCATGGGTAGATGCCATGGTGGAAGAGTATGATGTGATTGTTAGAAATAGTGCATGGGAGATTGTCCCAAGGCCGAAAGGGAAATCAGTAGTAGGTTCGAGATGGATCTACAAAGTGAAGCAAGCTGCTAACGGGAGTGTCGAGAAGTATAAGGCAAGATTTTTTGTCTGGGGCTTCTCACAGATTGAGGGGATCGACTATGAAGGAACCTTTTCACCTGTCGCAAGGTATTCTTCCATACAGACCATCCTTGCTCTCTCAGCGTAGATAGGTTGACACATTCATCAGATGGATGTGAAGACTGCGTTCCTCAACGACATCATTGAGGAGGAGGTGTACATTGAGCAGCCTGAAGGATTCGAAATCTTCAACAGTGAATCGCATGTGTGGAAGCTCAAAAGAGCGTTCTATGGGCTGAAACAGGCACCTCGTGCTTGGTACACACGGATAGACAATTATTTCACCAAACTTGGTTTTGCCAAGAGTGAGGCGATTCCAAACCTATACCAGATTGTGGTGGAGGGTAAGCTTTTGATCATTGTGCTTTATGTAAATTATTTAATACTAACAGGTGATGAACTATTGATGCACTCATGCAAGGCAAATCTTGCAAAGGAGTTCGAGATGAAGGACTTGGGCCTCCCTCATTATTTCCTGGGATTGGAAATTTGGTAGCGAAAAGGTGAAATATTTGTGTCTCAAGGCAAGTATGCCCGGGAGATACTGGAGAAGTTTCACATGCAAGGCTGCAAGCCTATCGACACTCCTCCTCCTAGTGGTTGGAGGAAAGAGGATGCTACATCGGCAGAGGTAGTGGATGCCACTATTTATCGACAGTTGGTTGGTTCGCTCATGTATTTAGTCAATACACGACCGGACATATGCTATGTTGTGAACCAGCTTTCACAAGTGATGGTGAAGCCTACCAAGCTCTTTTGGAAGGCAGGAAAGCATGTCCTGAGGTATCTCAGGGGCACATATGGGTATGGATTGTGGTACAGACAGTCGGATGAGGTGAAGCTGCATGGCTTCACGGATGTAGATTGGGTAGGAAGCCCAATGGACAAAAAGAGCACATCTGGAGGGATTTTCAGTATCGGATCTAAATCAGTTTCTTGGTACAGTAGGAAAAAAATATCCATGGAACTCAGTTCAGCGGAGGCCGAGTACATGGCAGCAAGTTTGGCTGCATGCGAGGCTATATGGATGAGGAAGATCTTGGTCGGTTTGTCCGGTTCTCATTTAGATTCTAATGTGATATATTGTGATAATCAAAGTTGCATTAAACTCTAGGTTAATCCAGTATTTCATGATAGATCTAAATATATTGCCATCCATTACCATCATATCAGATATTGTGTGCAGTGGAAGATCATGTTGCTTTCTTAAATTCCTATGGAGGATCAAGATGCAGATATTCTGACGAAGGCACTCACCAGGAGAAAATTTGAATACCATAGAGATAGGATCAAGGTGGTAGATAATCCCTATCCTGTTGAGAGGGAGTTTTTAGATTCAACAAGATGATGAGCTTAGTGAAAAGAGTCACCTTCACTAAGTGGGCCCGCAGGCTATTTTTTGCGTAAAGCCTATTTTTAACTATGTCTATTTTTAGACATGTCTATCATATTCTATGAGTTGCAGGATGTTATTTGTGGATGGTTGGTCAAGTTGGAAAAATATATGGACTTCTATTTTTAGACATATTTGGCAGAGTCTATTTTTAGATTGCAAGTATAAAAATAGATATGTCAAATATTATTAGCTCTGAATAATATTTGGACTCTAAACATTATCTTATTCTCTTGGAGCACTTCAGTTAAGTGCACATATGTGGCACAGCAGATGACAGAAGGAATTACACTATTCCTGAGGGTTTACTAGAGCTATTGCATGGAGGACTTCAGTTAGAACTCATGTGACAGAGTTTGGTGGAGTTGGAGAAGTATTTGGTGGAGTTGTATTTAGTTTAACTCAGTTAGACTCAATTGAGCTAGTTGTATCTAGTCTAATTAATTGATACACTAGTGAGAGTGGAGTGAATTAATTAGTTAATTAATTCACAAATAATAACTCATTAATCAACTGAAGAATACATCAGTTAACTACAGTGCATGGCAGTTTCAGTGGAGACCAGTGGAGAGATAGGTGAAAGAGCAAGTGTGACTATCAGTTGTGACCATAGTGATGCATTGATTGCATCCAAAACTCAGCGGAGATGCCAATGAGGATTGCGTGAGCAAGGCTGGAGTAATTCGAACTCATTCAAAGCCATTCTTTAGTAGGGATTGTGTAGTAGAGGTAGGCTAACAGGTGGCAAATATCGGTGCATGGATTTGCAAGATTGGGCCTAATTAGTGTGTAGAAATTGTATTGTACTGAGAGATTGATATGATCAGATTTGTATGAGGATTGTTACATGATCTCTATGACATATATTATATACAAATAGTTGGGGTTTTCAGCTTCAGGCTTTCCCGTTAAACAACTGTGTTAATGTGTGTGAATTTTTATTGTTTCATGTGTGCAATGCAATCTAGATTTAATTTCCGCAAATGATCAATGGTGGAATAGATTATGTATTTTGCATGAAGTTAAAATAGTGTGAGATCAGGAGAATCTTGGACATATAACACATAAGTTATATAATTTATACAATGATGACCTATTTGGAGCACCGAAACCCTAGAATCCAAAGCTCCAATACCAAATGTTCTGAAACGAGCTCCAAAAATAGAAGAAAAGAGATATCAATGCCTTAGAAATAAGCCACTTCGAGGGGGGAACCTAAAATACATTACATGAATGAATAATTCTTGGATGATATAAATTACAAAACTTTGTTTCTATATATAGGAGTCCATGTGGCCCAATGTAATCCTAGTGGGGCCGCAATTTAATCCTAGCCGACCTAACAATAATAATTTAAGGGCACAATAATAACAATATGGGGGTTACAGGGGTACAATAATAACAATAAGGGGGTTACACTAACAACAATAAGGGACTATACTAGTAATATAGGGACCTAACATCTTATGGCGATGAATATTTTATGGATGATGAACTTTTGGATGCTTTGAATTGAAACCCTTTTCACCGCCATGAGAAGATCATGGATTCTTCCATGATTACAAAAAACTTGAGAAGAATTCTTCAAAGGATGACATTGATCTTCCATCTTTCGAAGTTGATGATAATTTACAATAGTCTTTCCAATCTTCAAGCAATCAAGATATATATGAATATTTCTATCAAGCTACCCTTCATTCCTATCCTCTTCTCAATTTTTAATTCATGAAGAAATATGTGTAGATCAGAATTTTGAGTTTTCTTGTAAATAAACTCTAAAGATTCATGATTTATCCATTGAGTTCAAAAACAATGTACAACAGGTTTTTTGTCTTGATTTTGATGAACATTTTCAACAACCTTCAAAGGATCAAGATGTAGAATTTTTTCGGAGCCAAGAAAATTCTCTTTCTGATATACATGAAAATCCACTTGTAGATATTTGTGTTGATGCTCATTTGGCTACGTCAATTGAAGATCTGAAAGAACATAACAATCTTGTCTCTAATCTAGATGATATGGAATATCACATTACTGCATTTCTATTTAAGAGGGATCAGCCAAATGAAGAAGAACAATCAACCATTAAATTTGAAATCGTTTCCCTTTTTTTTGTTGATCAACAAGACGTAATGTTTCATGATTTTCAAGACCCCTTAGACATTATTTTGGAAGCTGTCTTCTCAACTTAATGTTCCTAAATTGATTTCATAAATTGTCAACCAGGGTTAGTAAACTGTTGAAGTGAAGTGCACTATATGTGCCTAGGTATCTGTTTATCACTACGTTGTGTTTAGTGTTTTTCCCAATGTTTTTGGTTTTGTGTTTTTATTCTAAGAGGAAAAGAACTAAGTGTTGGTAAAGAGAAGTTGTTGGTCACACTAAAACAGAGAAAAACCTATTCTAAACTATGTATGGCACTTGAAAACAGAAAATGCAAAACTTTAACAAGAAAAATAACTCATAACATAAATTCAATAACTCATAACATGAACTCAGTCCAATTCATTCATTAGAAATATGTTGGAATAACTTGAGAAAAGGATAAGTTTAATGCAATAAGGTTCTTCTAAGTAAACAACAATCTACAATATCACAGATAAAATCTCATCCATGGCTAGAAATTTGTTGGAACACATTTGGAAAAGATAGTCTGCAACATAGTGAGTGACTCTATTCTAAATTATTCTATGACACTGAAATTAATCCATTCTGCAACTTAAATTGTCACTACTAAGCCTCATTCGAAAGTTAGAAATATTTTGGAATAGTTTTGGGAAAAAAAGGCTATTTGTAAAATTATAAGAGATTGCAGAACAGTCAAAGCCTTGAACTGATATCACTAATTCCTATCCATATGATGATGTGTTGGAAGAGATTAATAACAAGAGTAGTTTGTAAATAATGAAGGCCTAGAAGTCTAATGGAACAGAACTAGCATACAACTAACTAATGAAACTGGAAATACATTAAACAGAACTGAACTAGAATGCAATCATTCAAACTTGAAATACAGTGAACAGAATTGAACTAGAGTGCCATTAACCTCCGGAGTTTTACAACTAAACTAAAATGCAACTAATCACTGAAATACTACAGCTCTATCTCATTTGGTGTTAGTGATATTTTGGAACAATTCATAAGAGAAAGAAATGGCTGTAACAATTGATGTCAGTGATCATAAAAATATGAAGTTCAGAAAAATGCAACTAGACTCTAAAACACCACAGCTATGTCTCATTCCGTGTTAGTGATATTTTGGAACAATTCGTAAGAACAAGACTAGCTGTAACAATTGATGTAAATGAGCATAAAACGTAAAGTTCAGAGAACTACTTAAATTAGGAATGAAACAAGGCTAACATTACTTATCTAAACAGTATGCACAAAGCTTCTCGGGAAGTAGGGGCCCTCTACCACCGGATTAGCATACAAATTTTCTCGAGATTGCCTTCGATCATGCAATGAAGTTGAATGTCTTTCATTAAAGAGAAAATTCTTCAGAAACAGAGTATTACAGACTTTTGAGATCTAACAACAAAACATCAATCTAGCTAACTGTCCCTCAGTCTTCCGAGTCATTCTTATAAAATAAATACATAACTACCCTTGAGAAGAAACATGAACAAGTGTATTTTTCAATCAAAATCAAATTAGAACTCTTGTGGAGGCCTCGTACTTTGCTAGAGACATCTGTAGAGTCCCTGTCCTATTAGGAATCTGCTTCTTAGCTTTTATCTCTTCCACGTGCATAACCACCTGTAGATTCTTGCTCAAACTTCATAAAGAGAAATAAATGATGTGGGAGTGTTGTGGAATTCAACCATATGAATTTTTCCTTGAATTGACACCTGTAACCTGTGAGAACATGAAGATAGCTGCGGAATAGGCGACTAGCTACAGAATGGTTGCATTTTGTAGCTAAGTCTAGTCAAAAATTACTACAACAACAAAACCATGAAAATATAGCAAGTCAGTCATTGTATACATTCCTAAAGTGACTTTAATTAATCCTATTGATCATTTAAGCCTGTAATTGATAAGGGACAAAGGAAATGAAGTGAAATTTGGTGAAAGAAAAGGACATCTTTGGGGCTCAACAGAAGCATCAGAAAATATGGAGTTTGTTTTCTTCACCAACACAAATATTGGGTTCAATTTTCAGTTGCGGTTGTTATTACCACAACGCTTTTATTTTTAGGAAAGTAGGAGGAGAAAGAAATTAGATAGCCATTTGCTTTCATGGTTGCATTGGATCTTCGACTTCACTTAATCAAGTGATTTATGGATTAGTTAGAGTAGGTAAGGTGAGATGAATAAGCTCAAAATTTTGAGCATCTTTTTCAGTGTCAGTTCTAGTAGAGTTTGTAGTTGATGATGTACAGTTCAGCTTTCAGTTTGATTTGAGTCAGTTTGAGGATTGTAGCTGTTGTGACTCCATTGCCCAATGGATGAGGCTACTTGGTCTATGGTGTTATTGATGCCTCCTAAAGGAGCTTCCATCCCCATATGGAGACAATGTTAGTGTCCAAATGTTCAGTGATAAAATGCACTCTTTCAGGTTTACTTAGTAGTGGTCCTAGGTCAAAATTTCATGTTTCAAGTCAAGTTTCAAATAAAATTTTGTTCACTAAATAGGTCTTGGTCTGAAATTATACTCCCTTCACTAAATTCATGGTCATAATAATTTCATAGTTCATTTCATCCATCAATAATCCAGGGTTTGAGTTCATTCAACACATCTTCATTTAGGTCATAGTCTATGTCTCATTTGTTTCGCCACCATAAGAGTCAATTATGTCATAAAATAAAGAGAACAAAATCTAATTTTCACCATACAAGTCATTTGCATAGGGAGTTCGAAAATATATGGAAATAAGTAAATATCTCCTCTCTTTTCACCCTCACACTCCACAACTTCCATGGGTTGAAGAAAAATAAGCAAATTTGTGCCAACACTACCTGTGCTACGCTTTTGGGTGTGTTGCGCAGGTGTTGCGCTTTTGGTGTTTGAGCTCCAAATCAACTCTCCAAGGTTCAAAACCACTACAAAAAGGTTCATACACTTCCTAAAAATTAAGTGGACACCCTCCATACCTCTCTCAAGTCAAAATTCATCAGCAAATGAGTGGTTTCCTTCATTAGGTTACCTCAACTACGTTTTGGTGTTTTTCACATTTTGTTTGTTTTAGCTGATAAAAACCTAATCTAACCATATAAAACCTTCATATAAACTTAATTCACCATACCATAACATCTCCTATCACTCACAACCATATTTTCCATCATTAAAATCCTAATTTTCACTACGTTTTGGTAGAAAAACTAGTGAAACCCTGTGTTTTGACCTTTTAGGTACCTTTCACATGCCCATTCCCAAAATTCCACTTACATCCTATAGCCAACTCATCACCCTATATCCCATAATTTTCAGGTATTTTTTCCTAACTTCCTTCCAGTTCATTTCCATCCCTAAAACCACTCTACCACTATCCCTCGTTTTCCTAATTTTCCACCTTCCCTATCCACTACATCAAGCTAAGGCTTTCCTTGTTCAAAAACATGATGTAGGGTGAGAATATGGTAAATAAGGGAGGTCACCATTCTAGGTTTGAGCCAACTCAGAAACATGGTATAATTTTTAGAGCTTCATGATCAAGCTAGGGTTTACATTGCACACAAGGACAGTTTGGATTCAAAATCAGTTTCTGAAGTGATGGAGGTGAATTTTACAAAAGTGAAAGAGGTTTTTTTCAGTCATAGGCCAGATAAAAAACACCTCCTTCATTTTATGCAGAGGTGTTATGGTTTGAGATAAACTCTCCAATTATAGTTTCTCCGGGTCATTTTATATACTTTTGGATAGGTTGTCTTTAAATCAATGTTTCATGGGCTTAGAGTAGGGTTTTGCAGTGCCTAATGACTCTATTCTATAGATGCCATGGTATGCTTTCCAACCATACCACGTTAATCCCAAAACTCTTGTGGGAAGGCCTCCAACTTCCTCGCAAAGTAGGCGTTATGCTTCTACTCAAAGTGTGCTAGGCTTCTACAAACTTTGAGCGATCAACTTACAACTTGGATTCTGAGAAAATGGGAAAGTATTTTGGGAAAATGGAGGTTTTTGTTCATACCATGACAAAGAACAAAAACCTCTCCTAGGTTTGCAAAAAATGTTATGGTTAGAGATATATTTATCCATATTTAAGCCCTATTTTTGCATATTTTTGGCAATTCCTTTGTTACATTTCTAGAATCAGTTGTTACGCTCTGGGAAGTGTTGTTACACTTCTGTAATTCGATATTGCAACTCCAGAAAGGGTCCATAATTAGGTTTTTGGCTTCAAATATCTTCGAACAAGCTCAAGGCTTGTGAACCCTAATCCTTGGACTTCTCACAAATAGTAAGTCACTACTCTCATACCCTCCCTTGGTCGAGTTATTAAGTTTTCAAAGCATTTTCATGCTTACTCTATATTTCTCCATATCATCACTTCTCCATGACATAGAAATACTTCATTTGATAAACCCTAACCTACTCCAACTAAATAAATCCTAACCCTAGTACCTAAAAACTATCCTACACCTCTCATATGCCTCATCTTCACATCTTCCATCATCCATATCGTCCCTAACATGTAATTTTCATCAAACCCTGAATTCTAGTTAATTTTCAGAGTTGAAAATTGGGAATTTCTTGTGTTTTCTTGATTTAATTACCCTCCTCACATCCATATCCCTTCATTCCACCTAAAATATGGAGCTAACATGGCATCTTATCTACTGAATTTTTTGTAATTTTTCGTAGCTCCATAACCCTCCATCTCACCCTCTAAACCTACATTATTCCTACACTCTGTTTTCCATATTTCACTACATATACCCATCCCATCCACATATTAAGGTTTTCATATTTTCAGTGATAAATAATATGGAGAGTGAGAAGAAGAACTTCAAGGGAGGGACCCACCTCAGGTTATAACCTTTCACTATGCATGAAATCAATGCATCACCCTTGGCCAAAAGATGTTTTGAGAGGACAACATGTTTGAGGTTCTATGAAAATCTCATGGAGGAAGGATATCATCTTCAACTAACAAGCTTATTTTACACATTCGTCAACATGAGAAAGATCAAATGCAGGACATGGAGGCTGAAACACAACCAAGGAGGCAAAAAACAAGAGGCCTCAAAAGGGCGTTGGAGCTATAAGGACAGTCAGCTCACACACCTAAAGAGTTGACCTTTGATGAGCTTATAGCCATGGACATGAATCAAGACAGAGAAATTTGGTTATCAAGGGTAAATTATCATTTGGAGAAGCTCTTGAAGAGATCTAAGAGGGACAATAAACTTCATAGACACATGTCAAATCATTATCGCACCAGGAACACAATTGCTCAAATAAAGCTAAAACAATTAAAGAAAAGGCTAAAAGAAGCACAAATGAAGCTTAAAGAGAAGTATAGCTTGGACTTGTTGGCTGAAGCTTCCTTGGAAATTTAGGCCATCACTCATAGGTGCTACAAAACCAATTTTGAGATGTTTTGAATAATTTTGGTATTTTTTTTATTTTTGCACTATTCTGGAAATTCTTGCTCACAAAAGAGTAACAAACTTTTGTTACGCTTATTTTGGAGGTATCCAAATGATGATTTATTTACATGGATGGATGCATTTTGATGAATAAATTATATATCAAGAATTCCCTTGGCATAACAAGCTTTAATTTTGGAGAAAAATCCCAAAAACCTCTCATTTTCATGTTTCTGCCACCTTTTTGGAGCCTTTGTTACGATTTTGGAGTAACCTTGGGAGAATGGATTTTTGGAGGCCTTCCCTTGGGTCATTTTGTAAAATTCTGGATGTTCTGGAAACTAGACACATAGGGCTTGTAGAAATTATATAAATAATGCATTATACATCCAAGATTCTCCTTATCGCACACTATTTGACTTCATGCAGAATACAAAATCTCTTCTACTATTGATAATCATATGCGGAAATTAAATCAATTGCATGCACACATTGTGTTAGCGCTCAAATCTACCTCAGGCTGAAATGAGGTAAAACTCAAGGCTACATCAAACCATGCTCAGCCTCGTAGCTAGCCCTACGAGGACAGGAGAGGGATCTCTCTGTCAATCTCGATAAAATGAGCAATAGGGTGCGAGATGACTTTAAAAGGGAACTGATTTTAGGCTAGTAAAGAGACAGGTATGTTTGATTTTTGATTTTTGGGTTTTCGCTGGAGAAATGGGGAAAACAAATTTTGGGTCTGGGGATAAGGTCAGACCTTTGCAGATTTCGAGTTGGGGCGAGGTAGGTGATTGTCTTGATGCTTTTGATTGGATATACGGACAGATTAGACCGACGAGGAGCTGAAGAGGGCAAAGAAGAACTTGGATCCTCTCCAAACAGTCGAAAACATATAGAACTAAATGAATTCAAAGGCAGAGCACGGTAAACAATGGATTCAACCTCATCTACTCATTCAATTTAGTTCAGAAGCATACGAAAGGAATGGCATACATTAAACATGAAGAACTTACAATAAACAGAGAAGAAACACCATCAAGAATAGAACACCACAAGAATCCCAACAGGTGCCGCAAAACCTCTGATCTTTCCTTAGCCAAAATATGAAAAATATGTACAATGGTGCCAAAAGTTTCCCAAGAGTCCAACCTCTCCAACCTCTGAAAATGATTGAGAAATTACATCATATAGATCACTCTAACCCCTTCCCATGCCTCTAGGGGTCGAAATCCTCCTTCTAGGAGCAGTTCCAACAAATTCTAATCAAGGAGCTAAAATCTAGGCAGCTAACAACTTGCCTCTAAAAGAATGGAAACTGATTCATTTACATGATTTTCACTTTTTTGAGAGTGAATCTTCTAGAATGGGTAAAAATAAGCCAAATTTACATGAAAAACATAAATTTACATCATAATAACTCAAAAATTTCATCCCCAAGCAAAACTGGTCCAAACTGGCCGAAACTCTGAGCTGGAAGTTGAAAATTCAGCCAAAAATTTAAGTGGGTCTCACCCCTGAAACAAGTGGGTTGCGCGCCTTTCAACCTGATTTTGAGGTACTTCCCGGAATCCAAATTGAGCTCATGATAGCTCGTTGGAAATATCTGGATGTTGGCTATCCAACCCAAGTGGAATTTCCCAATTTGGAGCTCATTTTCCCTATCAAAAATCAAATCTCCCAACACTACTCCCAGCAGGTGCATCAATTCTCTTGAGCCAACGGTATTTTTGACATTTAGCCAAAACCATGATACCTGTGTAAAAATTGAAAGAGGTTTTTCTTCCTTGGGATGTTTTGGAAAAAAACCGCTCTCATTTTTCCAAAATTCATCTTTTACTGCTCTGAAACATCTTTTGAGTGAAACCGATCCCGATGTGTGGAACAAGGGATTTTGTCGAAATGAAGCGAAATGAAGGGGATAAGGGGCTTCTAAATTCTTGGGGAAATTTTTGGAAGTAGGGAGGGATGTTAGGAATCATGGGAAAGTGGAATCTCAGAGATTGAGTGAGGGGAAGGGGTCCAAAAGGGCAAAACACAGGCCTAGCCTAGAAAATTGCCAAATTTTGGCAAGAAACTAGGGTTTGTGGAAAAATGAGGAATTTGGGGGATCTCAGTGATGGGAAGTGTTTAATAAGGTATTTTAAGGATAGGGGAAGGTGTGTGAACATCAGGATACAAGTATTTTCAATGATTTGACCATCCAATAGAAATTACCTCCAAAACCCTAGGAGAGGGAAATGGACCTTACCTAGGCACAACTGAAGCATGAACAAGGTGTAAAATGACTCAATGGAACTTGACATGATGATGAAAACCCTCTTAATGATGGTACACTCAGCTGAATGGTGACATGAACCGACATTTGGACAACTCTGGAAGAAGTGAAAGCAAACCCTAGACCTAGTGCCTAGTGACCAAATTTTGCTTGAAGACTCTTTGAAATGAAAAAATTTGACCTTGACACCTTAAAATCACTTTGTAAGAGCATGTTTGATCACTGGAGGAAAGCTTCAAAGGCTGACTCTAACATTGGCTCCAATGGGGATGGTAGCTCCTTGGAGGTGCCAAGAACGGCAGATCTTTGGGAGAGCAGACCAGTGCCTTATCCATTGGGCAATGGAATCAAAAACTCAAACTGAAATGCATGACTGAAAACTGATGACTTGATGACACAAATTGACTCTCACTCAACTAAAAACTGACTCGATACTTAAACACAACCGACAAACTGAAAAAGATGCTCAAAGTAGAGCTTATTCATCAAACCTACTCTAATTGTACTTTTCACCACCCGATCAAGTGTAATGGAACAGCCAATGCAACCATGTAAGCATGTTGGCTGCTATTTGATTTCTTCCCACATGCTTGCTTATGAACAACGAGAAATAACTACTGAAAGGCAACTCCCATGGAAACTTTGAACCAAGTGGACTGCTGATAAACTTGCAAAGCATAAATTGACTGGATGACTGCAAGAATATTGCGAATGGATCTTCATAAACATAGCTCTGGTCCAGATAATCTCCATACCTTGATCTTAAAATTTTCCTCACATCTGCGGTGCTTTTCTTTGGTGATTGCAGCAAGCTGTCAAAAGGATCCTGAAATTCATGAAAAATCAAACTCTGTTGCTGATTCCAGATAGAACAAAAGTCTCCTTCATCAATCTCCTCATATGAATGGAAATCTTGACATGTGCTATGCAATGAACAATCTGTTAAACAAGACAATGAAGGTGACCTTTGAATAAGATTATCATCAACATTCTTTTCGGGCACATGGTTAGCTAATGGAGCAGAATTTTTATAACAAACATCATCCAACACACGAGCAATGGGATCATCAAAAACTTGAGAAGAGTGCTGTAATGTATCCATTGAAACTGTATGACCTCCTTCTGGCTGTTCATCTTTTCCTTGAGATATATTACGAAGATTCTGCCTTATAAACTGAAATGCTTCGAAACAAAAGGGTATAGAATCTTCCTGCATCATCAAATCATGTATTTCATCTTCCACACCTTCATTTGTAATCTGACCTTCAATTGCATTGGATGACTGCAAATCTGATGCTACAAGCTGCTCATCTGAAGATTTACTATGCAATTTATCTCTCAAAAGCTGAAATGATTCAAAACAGAAAGGTATGGAGTCACCTTGAATCATTAAATCATGTGTGCCCACTTCCAAGTCTTCAGCTGCAACTTGACAATCAATGACTTTTGGGGGCTGCAAATCTGAATATGAGAAGTTTTCGTTGCCCTCAAGACGATCCAGATCAAGACTTGTTGACGTTTGATTTCTGATTGCATGGAAGTTATCTCTAATGAACTGAAACAAATCAAAACAAAAAGGCAAAGATCCTTCACTTACATCAAAATTTTCTGCACTTTCCTCATCATTACCATAGCTGATATGCATCGGTTGATCACTGTACTCGAGCTGCTGAAAGTGAACTTCCTCCTCGCACAAACTAGCTACTGATTTGTCTGCAAGATTAGCTTCTGTTTGGAGAACATAATCATCATCATACTGATCAAACTGAGGCAATTCATCGGTATAAAACACATCATCAAACATACACATCATATCAACAGCTCTCTCTTCTTCACAATGATCTATAAAACAATCACTATGACTACTGGGATCAGAAACAAAATGTTTTGGATCAGCAACTTGTTCTTGAATGTCATTTTCATTTTTTGCAGTCATTTTTCGCACCATCTCTTCTACTGCGTTTACCAACATGTCAAGATTTACCTCTAGAGATGTCGATTTCTCCGGATCCATGTTTTTCATCTCTTCTTCCTTCAACCTTGCCCTCCGGATCAGCAAATGAGCCTCTACATTCACTGCCTTGTTCTGCATCTCGTGAAGTGTTGCAATATTCTTTTCTCTCAGCTGAAACTCCATCTCCGGATCAAAGGCACCCGGGTAGTGCAAGAGAGCAGATCTAGGAGAAGGTCTTATATCAACTGGCATCGAATAATAAACTTGGTTAAATCTAGCAGAAAATTGTTGTACTGTCTCACCTGGCATTCTTTTGAGTTGATTATACTTCTCTATAATCAACAAAAAATTCTGTCCGATCATCCACCTGTCAAGGAAAACTTTGACAAACTGCTGGAAATCCGAAATGCTCGCATCAGGCAGGGCTTTAAACCAACTCTTCACTTGGCCTTGCAAAGAAAGAGCAAAAAGCCTAATACTAACATCTTCATCATCAACTTCAAAAAGATCTAGAAACTCTTCACTTGGCCTTTCAAAGAAAGAGCAAAAAGCCTAATACTAACATCTTCATCATCAACTTCAAAAAGATCAAGAAAAGTCTCAACATTCTGCACATGTTGCTCAGCATTGACATTGTTACATTTACCATCAAATCTCGGTAGATATAGGTCATAATTTGCAGGAAAAGCATGAAGAACAGAAGGTAAAACAAGAGGTTTGTACCGATCTGGAATTTTACAAGGTGTAGGGGCATGTACAAGAGCTGTGGGATTAGTTCTGTTTTCTGGTTCATCACTCTGTAGAGAGTCATCACAAGATGTGGGAAAAGTAAGGAGACCGGGATCAAAGGGAAACTCAACATTTACACTTTTTGAATGGGTCGAGTGAAGATTTTGATGACCTTTCTCATACAACAAACTTTGAAAAACTTTCAGGATAGCTTCAAGACCAACAAAGAAGTAATTTACGAGAAAGCAGATTAGATCCTGAATACCATTCCACTTTAGATACCTGAACTTTGTGTAAGATCCTTCCATTTTCTCAGAGAAAAAGTCAATCCTCCAGACTTTGAATTGGAGTCACCAGGTGAATGATTTCAGCCTTCTTATGTCTGATCGTTGTCCACCATCAACCATCAGATCTGAACTTGATACACGTACTGGGGCAATTTATAAGTTAAGTGCTACGATTACAAGTTAAACCGGAGATCGACTCAAACAGCGTTTATCTACTTCGCTGATGCATAGCAACAGCGTTTCGAAAGCTACCTGGCGTGACTTCAGACTCCGTCTATAACAAGCAAACGTTTTGAGTTTCTCCCCAGTATGGTCGCCACTATGTTAGCACTCAAATCTACCTCAGGGTGAAATGAAGTAAAACTCAAGGCTACATCAAACCACGCTCAGCCTCGTAGCTAGCCCTACGAGGACAGGAGAGGGCTCTCTCCGTCAATCTCGAGAAAATAAGCAATAGGATGCGAGATGACTTACAATAAGAACTGATTTTAGGCTAGTAAAGAGATATATATGTTTGGTTTTTGGTTTTTTGGGTTTTCGCTGGAGTAATGGGAAAACAAATTTTGGGTCCGGGGATAAGGTCAGACCTTTGCAGAGTTCAAGCTGGGGCGAGGTAGGTGATGATCTTGATGCTTTAAATTGTATTTATGGATAGATTAGACCGACGAGGAGCTGAAGAGGGCAAAGAAGAACTTGGATCCTCTCCAAACAGTTGAAAACATATAGAACTAACTGAATTCAAAGGCTAAGCACTGTAAACAATGGATTCAACCTTAATCACTCATTCAACTTAGTTCAGAAGCATAATGAAACGATGGCATACATTAAACACGAAGAAACTTACAGTAAACAAAGGAGAAACATCATCAAGAAACAGAACACCACAAGGATCCCAACAAGTGCCGCAAAACCCCTGATCTTTCCTTAGCCAAAATATGAAAAGTATGTACAATAGTATCAAAAGTATCCCAAGAGTCCAACCTGTAGAATGCCTCAGAAATTACAATATATAGATCACTCTAACCCCTTTCCCCACCTCTAGGGGTCGAATTCCCTCTTCAGGGATCAGTTTCAACTAATTCTAATCATGGAACTACAATCTAGGCAGCTAACAACTTGCCTCTAAAAGAGTGGAAACTGATCCATTACATGATTTTTTACTCTTTTGAGAGTGAATCTTCTAGAAGAGATAAAAATAAGCCAAAGTTACATGCAAAACATGAATTTACATCATAAAAACCCAAGAATTCTATCCATAGGCAAAACTGGTCCAAAATAGGCGAAATACTGAGCTGGCAGCTGAAAACTCAAAAAAATCTCTAGGTGGGTCGCTCCTGAACTGCGTGGGTCGCTCATGTTCCAGGCTGATTTGGAGGTAGCTCCCGACATCCAAATTGAGCTCATGATAGCTCATTGGAAAGGTCATTCTGTCTAGTTATCATTTGACTCATCAAGCAAGTCATTTGGCCAAACATGCTAGGAGAAAAACTGATTTTCCCAAGGTCACTTCAGAGGTGCATTCAATCCTCCTGAGAAAACGGTATTTTTGAAATTTCTTCAAAACCATGATACCTGTGTAAAAAGTGAAAGAGGTTTTTCTTCCTTGGAATGTTGTGGACAAAAACCTCTCTCAGTTTCCCAAATTTCATCTTTGATTGCTCTGAAACATCTTTTGAGTGAAACCGATCCCGATGTGTGAAACAAGGAATTTTGTCGAAATGAAGCGAAACGAAGGGGGTAAGGGGCTTCTAAATTCTTGGGGAAATTTTGGGAAGTAGGGAGGGATGTTAGGAAGCAGGGAAAAGTGGAATCACAGAGATTGAGTGAGGGGAAGGGGTCCAAAAGGGAAAAACACAGGCCTAGCCTAGGAAATTGCCAAGTTTTGGCTAGAAACTAGGGTTTGTGCAAAAATGAGGAATTTGGGGGATCTCAGTGATGGGAAGTGTTTAATAAGGTGAATTAAATATAGGGGAAGGTGTGTGAACATCAGGATACAAGTTTTTCCGACGATTTGACCATCCAAGAGAAATTACCTCCAAAACCCTAGGAGAGGGAAATGGACCTTACCTAGGCACAACTAAAGCATGAACAAGATGTAAAATGACTCAATGGAACTTGACATGATGATGACAACCCTTTGAATGATGGTACACTCAGCTGAATGGTGACATGGACTGACATTTGGACAACTTTGGAAGAAGTGAAAGCAAACCCTAGACCTAATGCCTAGTGACCAAATTTTGCTTGAAGACTCATTGTAATGACAAAATTTGACCTTGACACTTTAAAATAACTTTGAAAGAGCATGTTTGATCCTTTGAAGGAAGGTACCAAAGGCTGACTCTAACCTCCCATGTAGAATCTTCAGTGGGTAAGTTCTTCCACTTGATGAGATACTCTGAAATTGATCGATTCCGTAGTTGTCGAGTTCTTGTTTCCGTGACTGCTTCCGGTTCCAATATGATTTTCCTTCCTCATCAAGTTCTGGAAATATTGTTTGAACTGGAATATTTTCACCTATAACCTTCTTTAAGCATGAAACATGGAAAGCTGGATGCACTCGCGAAGAAGCAGGAAGCTCCAATTTGTATGCCATAGTACCAATATTTTGCAACACCTTGTAAGGACCATAGTACTTTGGCGAAAATTTATTATCCTTCTTAGCTTGCTTGAGGGACATTTGTTTGTATGGTTGTAGCCGTAAAAATACCCAATCTCCTACATCAAAACTTCTCTCGCTGTGATGTTGATCTGCCTGTTGTTTCATTCGATTTTGTGCCAAATTCGGGTTATCCTTTAAGAGTTGGAGAACTTCTTGCTGATGCTCGATGTGATCTTCCACTGCTTGAACCTTCGAATTTTCCCTTAAAGATGATGTGATCGATGGTGGATGATATCCATAAAGTGCCATAAATGGGGTCATTTTTGCTGCAGTATGGAAGGAAGTGTTATACCACCATTCATCGAGAGGTAACCACTTGACCCATTGTGTTTGTTTATCAGATACAAAACAACGAAGATATCCTTCCAAACATTTATTTACTATCTCAGTTTGACCATAAGATTGAGGATGATAAGATGAGCTATGAGCTAATTGAGTACCCAAACAAGAAAATAACTCCGTCCAAAAATTTCCCGTAAAAATGGGATCTCTATCGCTCACAATAACCCTTGGGCTTCCATGTAGCTTTTGAATTTTGTCCACAAATGTAGTAGCAACTGTACTTGCTTTAAATGGATGAGATAATGCACAAAAGTGTACATACTTGGTAAGTCTATCAACTACCACCATGATGACATTCTTTCCTTCGGACTTGGGTAAACCTGTGATAAAATCCATTGAAATCTCCTCCCAACGTTGACTTGGAATGGATAAAGGTTGTAGAAGTCCCGGGGTCTTAATTGTTTCCACTTTATTCTGCTGGCAAACCAAACATTCCGCCACAAACTTTTGAATATCGGATTTAAGGCCATCCCAAAAAAATTCTTTCTTCACCCTGTGGTAAGTTTTTAAAAATCCTGAGTGTCCTCCTAAAGGAGAAGTGTGCAATTCCCGAAGAATCTTTTGTTTTAGTTGGGAATTCTTACAAAGATATAAGCGATCTTTGTACCATAAGGAATCATTTTTCCAACTAAATGTATCGGATGTACTAGGATCTTGCTGCAACTTTTGAATGAGTGTCCATACATCTTTGTCCTTCTTCCATTCATCTCTTGCTTCGGTTATCAAATCTGGTTGGATAATAGAAATGGCACAAAGCAATGCTTCCACCTCTTCATTCTTTCTTGAGAGTGCATCTGCAACAACATTAAGCTTTCCTTTTTGTAGATTATTTCAAAGTCATAACCCAACATCTTTGTGACCCATTTTTGTTGCTCTTCTGAAGATAGTCTTTGTTCCAAAAAGTGTTTAAGACTATCATGATCAGTTTTACCTTGAAGTGTCTTCCCATTAGGTAAGTTCGCCATTTCTTTAGTGCATGCAGTATTGCTAACATTTCCTTCTCATAAATAGGTTTTTGTAAATACTTTCCTTTGATTGGACGGCTTTCAAAAGCAATGGGTCTTCCTTCCTGCATTAAAACTGCACCAATTCCATTTCCTGAGGCATCACATTCCACAATAAAGGTTTTGGCGAAGTCTGGCGTAGCTAAGACCGGTGCTAGGCACATTGCCTCTTTAAGATGTTCAAAGGCCTTAGTTGCTTCAGGAGTCCATGAAAATGCATCTTTCTTAAATAATGTTGTTAGAGGTGCTGCTATTCTCCCATAATTCTTAACAAACTTGCGATAATACCCTGTTAACCCGAGAAATCCTCGCAACTGCTTTATGGTTCTGGGAACTTTCCATTCCTTAATGGCTTTAATTTTGTTAGGGTCCACTTTAACACCCTCGTGAGATACAATATGACCCAGATATTCCACCTCTTGTACTCCAAAAACATTTGGAATTTTTTGCATATAATTGTTTCTCCTGCAATAGTTTGAGCACCCTGTCAACATGTTCAACATGATCCTTCCAAGACCTGCTGTAGATTGGTATATCATCAAAAAATACTAGCACAAATTTTCTAAGGAAGGGTTTGAAAATGGAATTCATCAACCCTTGAAATGTAGAAGGTGCATTGGTAAGGCCAAAAGGCATGACCAAAAATTCATAATGACCCTCATGAGTTTGAAGTGTTGTTTTTGGAATATCTTAGTCTTCATTCTAATTTGATGATATCCTGAACGAAGATCCAACTTGGTAAAATAAATTTCTCCATGTAATTCATCCAATAATTCATCAATCACAGGAATTGGAAATTTATCTTTAATGGTGAGCTTATTGAGCTCCCTATAATCCGGACACATTCGCCATGATCCATCCTTCTTGTGTACCAATACTACAGGAGCAGAGAAAGAACTTTGACTAGGTTGAATTATACCCGCCTCTAACATTTCTGCAATCATGCGTTCAATTTCGCTCTTTTGGAAGTAAGTATATCTATAAGGCCGGATGTTTGGAGGAACACTTCCTGGAATCAAATGAATAGCATGATCATGATCACGAATAGGTGGGAGTCCTTTGGGAGTTTCAAACACCTTGGAATGATTGTCCAAGACTTGTTGGAGGTCTGCAGAAATAGATGATTTTGATGTTGGAACTTCTAGTGAGCATAATTGTGCAATTACGCCTCGTTGTTCTTTCTTTAGAAGCTTTGTCATGACATTAGAGCTTATTATCCTTCACGGCTTCCCTTCAATACCCCGTAATTCGACTTCCTTTCCTTCTGAAAAAAATTTCAAGAAAAGTTCTTGAAAATTAAAAGCTACCGTCCCCAAAGATTGTAACCATTGTACTTCTAGTACAACATCAGCACCTCCCATAGGAATGGAAAGCATTGGACTAGTCAATACATATTCCCCCATGGTTAGCTTGATATTATGGCATTTTCCCGAGCAATTTATAGGTCCTCCATTTGCAACCATCACTTGACATTCTAGTGATGGGTATAGGAAACAATTTAATTCCTTGGCTACCTTACAATGAATAAAATTATTGGTGCTACCTGAATCAATCAACACTATTACCTTTTTCTTCTTGATTTGTCCTTCTATCTTGAGAGTTTGAGGAGTGGTAATTCCTGCCAGTGCATTACACGATATGGTCGGATTCATTTCATCCTCTTCTAGGGTTGGTTCCTGGTGTATATCCTCTTCTTGTTCATTTTCTTCTTCCTCTTCACAATCTATGTAAAATAATTTCTTCTCAGCACACTTATGACCTTTAGTGTATTTGCTATCACAACTGTAGCAAAGCCCTTCTGCTCTTTTTTCTTCCAATTGTTGTGGTGTCAACCTTGTAGGTTGTGGAAATATAGATGTAGCCACACTTCCTTCTTTATAGAATTGAGTAGTAGACTTCCTTGTTGCCATAATTTTACATTCAACTTTTCTTGCCAACCTGAATGCCTTCTCTAATGAATCGGGTTCCAGAACACGAACTTCATGTTGAATGTTATCCTTTAAACTGCCTAAGAAGAGATCAATCCTGTGGTCCTCTGAAATATCAGTTACCCTTATACTCAATTTTTGGAAGTCCTCAATGTGCTGCCCCACTAAACCCTTTTGTTTGAGATTTATCAATTGGGTAAAGAAGGTGTTACTCTTTGTATCCTCATAATGTGCTATCATTTCCTCCGTAAAAATTGACCAAGTGACAATTTTTTTACGGGAGCAAAGCCATTGATACCATACAAATGTATTTTGTTCTAAATGTAAAGTTGCAATGCGTACCTTTTGTGTGTTTTGCACGTTATGGAGATCAAATATTGCTCCATCTGTAGTATCCATGTTACAGGATCCTTTCCATCAAACTTCCTCATATCCATTTTTGGAATATGGTGGTTCTTCCCACCAACATTCGAGTTTATGAAATCATGATTAACATTTATTTTGTTCTCATCATGAGGTTCTTCTCCTATATTTCCGCCATTAGGAATCATTTCTGGTTTTAAGCTTGTCATCAAGCCTTCCATGTATGATTTTAGATCATTCTTCATGTTTTCTATGTTATCTTTCATGTCATCCATCTTATCTTCCATGCCCACTTCCATGCCATCCATCTTAGCTTCCATGCCATTCATCTTAGCTTCCACGCCATCCATCTTAGCTTGCACACCATCCATTTTAGCTTCCACGCCTTTCTTCAAACCTTCCATATTTACTTCCACGCCATCCATCTTAGCTTCCATGCATTTCTTCAAACCATCCATCTTCACTTCCACACCTTTCTTCAAAACTTCCATTTCATTTTTTGCTGCTCTTTGCGAGAGTGAAATTTGTTGCACTTGTTCTTGTAATTTTGATAGATCATGTTGCAATTCTTCATCTTCATGAATCATGGTAGAGCCTTTTGAAGGATTGATGGGTGTTGAATTATTTTTAGGGGCCATTTTAGAATCCAATATTGATATCTATTCTACAATATGCCCTTGGAATCAATTCAACTTGATTCTTCAAACAAGACTTATGCAATTCGGAAAAAATACACACCTTTTACTAGCTTTTAGGAGCTCGATATTGAAATTGAATTATCTCTGTAGTTGAAAATCTTCGATATCTAAAGAAGGTGTTGCTCTTTGTATCCTCATAATGTGCTATCATTTCCTCCGTAAAAATTGACCAAGTGACAATTTTTTTACGGGAGCAAAGCCATCGATACCATACAAATGTATTTGTTCTAAATGTAAAGTTGCAATGCGTACCTTTTGTGTGTTTTGCACGTTATGGAGATCAAAATATTGCTCCATCTGTAGTATCCATGTTACAGGATCCTTTCCATCAAACTTCCTCGTATCCATTTTTGGAATATGGTGGTTCTTCCCACCAACATTCGAGTTTATGAAATCACGATTAACATTTATTTTGTTCTCATCATGAGGTTCTTCTCCTATATTTCAGCCATTAGGAATCATTTCTGGTTTTAAGCTTGTCATCAAGCCTTCCATGTATGCTTTTAGATCATTCTTCATGTTTTCTATGTTGTCTTTCATGTCATCCATCTTAGCTTCCATGCCCACTTCCATGCCATCCATCTTAGTTTCCATGCCATTCATCTTAGCTTCCACGCCATCCATCTTAGCTTCCACGCCATCCATCTTAGCTTGCACACCATCCATTTTAGCTTCCACGCCTTTCTTCAAACCTTCCATCTTTACTTCCACGCCATCCATCTTAGCTTCCATCCCTTTCTTCAAACCATCCATCTTCACTTCCACACCTTTCTTCAAAACTTCCATTTCATTTTTTGCTGCTCTTTGCGAGAGTGAAATTTGTTGCACTTGTTCTTGTAATTTTGATAGATCATGTTGCAATTCTTCATCTTCATGAGTCATGGTAGAGCATTCTGAAGGCTTGATGGGTGTTGAATTCTTTTTAGGGGCCATTTTAGAATCCAATATTGATATATATTCTACAAGATGCCCTTGGAATCAATTCAACTTGATTCTTCAAACAAGACTTATGCAATTCGGAAAAAAATACACACCTTTTACTAGCTTTTAGGAGCTCGATATTGAAATTGAATTATCTTTGTAGTTGAAAATCTTCGATATCTGAAATTCAGCCCTGTAGTAGATCTCTGAAGCTTCTTTCAAATGCCACAGGTCTGACCTGATTTGGATTCTCCAAGACAAAGTTGTGTCCAATCTCCCACAATGACCTAATTCTGGACTGGTTCAGTAGAGCGAACTTGTACGACTTGCCACGTGTCACTATTTTGTCCTTTGTCTCTGAAATTGATAGCCAAGAAACTACAGGCCGTATTCTTGCGACCACTTTTTACGGTACTCCAATCCGATGCCCAGAGAGAGAGTTATTGAACTTTTCCCACGATCACCTCTTTGAGATGAAATTCAGGAGCCTGAAAAAGCACTACCTTCCACAGATCATATCTCCAAAAATATTGCGAACCAAGTTCTGAAATTTTTTGACGAATTTCCTCGGGATTTCAGCTTCGCACCATATGAATTTCAGACTTTGACCCTTCGTACAAAAAAATTTATAGCGCAAATTCCACGATGACCTGTTTATGAGCCTGAAAAAATACCTAACTTCCACAGATGATATCTCCTCAAATATTGCGAACCAAGATCTGAAATTTTTAGACAACCTTCCTCAAGATTTCAGATTCGCACCCTAAAAATTTCAGCTTCTGAAGCTTCGTAGAAAAAAATTTATAGCGAAAATGCCACGATGACCTGTTTGGAGCAGCGAAACCCTAGAATCCAAAGCTCTGATACCAAATGTTGTGTAACCAGCTCCAAAAAGAGAAGAAAAGAGATATCAACGCCTTAGAAATGAGCCACTTCGAGGGAGCAACCTCCAATACATTACATAAATGAACAATTCTTGGATGATACAATTTAAAAAACCTCCTTTCTATATATAGGAGTCCATGGGGCCATAATGTAATCCCGGTGGGCCACAATGTAATCCTAGCCGACCTAACAATAATAATTTAGGGGCACAATAATAACAGAATGGGGGTTACAAGGGTACAATAATAACAATAAAGGGGTTACACTAACAACAATAAGGTACTATACTAGTAATATAGGGACCTAACACAAAGAAATAGAGAAGGTTTACTTTGCAATCACCTTTAATGTGTAGGAAAAAATTGATGTGATATAAGTGTACAATACTATATCTCCCATCACATGGGACCTCTACAGGGACACACAGATGAAAGGACCTACCTTTTTGACTTCACCGTGCTACCACAACCAAGTCTTTATGGGTGATAAGAGACAATTCTTCCCAAGGTTCTCTTATCCAATCCCTAGGAATTCCTCTAGTTCTATCAAATGTTCTCTTTCTATGTTTTTCTAAGAAGAAATTCAACCCTTTTTCTCTAAATTGTTGTCCCTTGTGGTATTCTTCTCTTGTCAGTGGAAATTTTGTGGTTTAAGCAATATATTTTGGAGTAATGGGAACAATAATATCTCCTACTCTGGTTTTTCATTATCAAAATTAGCTACAAACTCTTCTGTGACTTTTCCATTATGCCCATTAAACTTTCTTATAAATTCTAATAGCCCTGCTTGGTAAAGTTTTTCTATGGTTTCTTTGTGACAATTTTCCAATTGAAATCCATTGGGTTCAATCCTACTCCCCATACTGAAGTTTGGGTGCTCTTATTCCTTTAGGTTTCTGTACCAATGTAAATAACCCTCGACTGTAAATAATCTCATGACATAATAACTCTGTGTTTTTAATAAAAAAAATATTTGCAAGTTTAATACAATAGAGAAATCATATGTATGCCAGAGGAGAAGGATATTTCTTGGTGGATGTATTGAAAATCAAATTTTTCTTTCAATAACACAAGAGTGTTACTTACCAAGACTTGACCTGGAATGCTGGACACTCTCTGCGATGAGAGAAAAAGAAAACTACTCTAAAATTTCACCTCTGAAATTTTAATGCTTTGAAAATGCCCTTTCTGGAAAATTACCCTATCAAAATTCCTATGAGAATAGTCTTCTAATCACCACCCTTCTTTATAATTGAGTTCTGGACACCTTCAGGTTTGATTTTAACCTTCTATGCCTTCGACTTTTTAAAATCAACACCATACTTGTTTCAGAAATCGAATTATGGAAGTTAATGAGAAATTTATTTCAAATTGACCCTCTCTGTCTCCTTAGAAATAAAACGTTGGAGATCAATCTTCATAAATCTAAAGAATTTTTTAAATTAACCTTCTCTGTCTCCCCAGAAATTAAATGTTGGAGATGTACTTATCTGGAGAAATTGAAATAATAGAGAATGCTCAAATTACCCACTTCATGCACTCATTCATTCAATACCTTTTCAAAAGTCAATTTTTAGAATAAAATCGATTTTCTGGGTGCTTCTACAACGGTCAACATGCATTTTGAAGTCATATAAGGTTAACTAGGCTTATCTCACACACTTGTAGCTTGAACACAAACCTTTGATGCCACTACGCAATTGACAACTTGGATTCACCACCAACGTTTGCCTTTGTTGGAGTTTGCCACGTTGTTAACTGGATTTTGTTTGTTACTTGTACTGCCAGTTATTTCAATGCAAATCTTCAGACTTTGGATATCACTTAACAACTCGAACTAATTGCATTTCATTCCTATTCAAACTCGACTTGTTGTCTCTACGAATTTAACGGGATTTGAATGGATATTTCAACGTTTTAGTTTGTGGGGTTATCATTAATGGAACACAACATTCTCTTCTGGTTCTTTGTCGAGATTTTTGGCATTAAAACCTACGCATACCCTATTCCTTTGTTTTCATTTCAAAGGGTTGTGTTCCCTACCTAAGCCGAGGTGCAATACTCTTGTTGATTTCCTTCTTTTCTTGCATGAAGGTGCCTTCTGTTCTTGCTTTGTGTAGGTGATAAAGTCCCTTCCTTTCTCTGCATGAAGGTGCTAGACTGTTCACTCTCTGTTTTTGCATGAAAATTGTTGTGCAAGTATTTGACCAGGCAATGTTTTGAATCTTCTTCCACCATGGCACACATGTCCCTTCTCCTTTTTTGTTTTTTTCTACAATCATTCCTTTTCATCGTTCATATGCATCAAAACGATTTTCCTTATAGTTTGTGTTTGCGCCATATGTGTTTTTTTTTTTTTTGTTAAATTTGAATTATATGTGCCCTTTATGCCTTTTCAAAGGTTTCTATTTGTCTACATGCGCCACCATTGCATATATTTCATTCATGAACCTTCATTGCATATTCATATCCATCCAAACCTCATTCCATTTAATGATTTTTTATTTTGCAAAGTATTTTTTGTCATCATATTTTTGCAAATTCCTTTTTGTCATCATTTATTCCTCCTCTTTGTCCTTAAGGGTTGAATGTTTTTCTTTACCATGACGCATTTCTGAAATTTATTACTCTTTAAGGTATCTTTTTTAAATGACCATTTCAAGTCTTAGAATAGAGTAAAAATACATCATTGAACTATACATAATTTACTTTTTTTCTTCCTTTATGATACTAATCCATGCTTGTTTGTTTTGTAGAGAAGGTTTGTAGGTAAAGAGACATGACTTGAATAGGTAGTAGGGTGTAAGATGGTGTAAGATTTTTATGAAAGGGGGATATAGGGTTTTACGAATAGAGAAAATGTGCATGGAATGAAGGGTTTGCACCCTTATACATTAGGGTTTAATTAGTCTCCTAAGTTAAGAATTCTTTTCAAAATAAAAAATGTATTAAAAATAATTTTATAACTTACAGTACTTTCCTTGATTGAGTAGCTCCTTCAGTTGATGATGATCTTGAATAGTCTTGAATAGTGAGTCTTAATTGAGTACAGATCCCTTTTTGAATAATGAACTTGAGCGAATGCAGGTCCCTTCTGATGATGAACTTTGAACTTGATTTGAGTATTGGTCCCTTATGATGATGAACTTTGTATACAAGTCTATTTTGACAGAATTTACATGTTGATCCTCAGGCCTCTTTAAGAAATAGTCTTTGACTCATATATGTTCAGGTCCATCTGTGATCTTGATTCTTATCATGTCTGGGTCTCTTTTTGATGTGATGCTGCTCATACTCATGTCCCTTTGTAACATGTTTTGATGTTAAATTTTCAGGTCCCCTGCATTCTGAGTTGTTTCCATATCAAGTTGAATAGTATGTTGAGTTGCTCATATTTTAAAAGAAAATGCACTTGTTTTATTTTGTCTTCCCCCTTGCTTATTTTGAGACTTGTCCTCAAGTCTGGAAATTGGAGGATAGAATGTCAACCTGAAACATAAAGTGAATTAAAAACAAATTTTATTTTATTTTTAAAAGGAATCCATATTAGCCAAGTGACTTGGTTTTCCAATATGAATTCAGATTTGTATTGTTCCAAAAATATGAATTTTCACAGCCAAATATATTTATTATTATTATTATTATTATTATTTTCTTTTTTCTAGATGGAAGTGGACTGTAATGGAGTAGGGAATTATGGAAATTTTATGAAATTAAGATAGGTTGAAGTCAATTTATAAGAGTATATGGATAGATAGATAATAGATTTGAACTTCAACATGAATGATTGCAGAGCTTAGCATAAAATATGGTATATGAATGACATCATGAAAAATATGGCTTATGAAAGGATTTTTAGGCAATGGATGTGACTTTCCATGGTACAAAACTTGACTTCTTCTAATGATTAGCTCCATGTCTTTTTCCTTGACCTCAATTCATCTTGTAAGATTGTTTGTGTTGTTGGTTGGCAACTGAAGTCAAGCTTCAAGAGTTTTGAGTTTGTTTGGATGGGCTTAACATCAGGTGAATTTTCACTTTTCTTTGACTTGAACATTTGTATTTCATATTCTAAAATATGAATTTAAATATTAATTTTGAAAAGACCTATTTCCATGGAATTATCCTCTTAAATCTTCATGTGACCTAAAAAAAAATAACACTTTCCTACAATACAAGATTAGATGATGGAAAAAGAGAGGTGTACAGTCTCTCTTCTTCCAAGAAAAATGTAAAATAATTACAAGTAATGCTTGAAAAACAAGTCGAAAGATGATACACAAATAAAATTAATTTGTTTACCCCTTAAGGAATGGTGGCCAACCTAGAACTCCTAGCGGTATTTTGTTCACAAAATCTTCGTTTTATGTTCAATTAGAGTGATTCCAAAGCCAGTAATTTTTTCCCGCTACTATGATCTGGAGGATCATTGCAGCCTTCGTGACCTAGGAGCAAGCGCATCCTTCCTCCTCTGCTGCAACTCGAGCATGGTTGCATGGCCCCTCCAGTGGACACCCGGGAGGCGGCCTCCCAACCTGATCACGCACAGGCCTTTTCGACGCTAATCAGCTCCCTAAATCTGCCACGAGCAAGGCCAACAATTTCAAAATTCATCAAAAAACTGGAGGGCATTCAAGAAGTCTCTCTTCCCCCTGCGATCCCTCAAATGGTTGTTCTCTCCCTCGTCGAGAAAGGCCTCATTAGGAAATTTACAGGATTGTAGCATTCGCCGAAAACGGTTAAAAAATGAGTCAAGCACAATTGGACGGACAAGATCAATGGGAAAATTTCAATCAGATTTTGTGGCAGGGCTATTTTACATTCCATTTTGAGACAAAATAAGACAAGGATTTGATATTCAGGAATGGGCCATACTTCATGGACACCAGAGGGCTCTACCTCAACAAATGGACTCCAGACTTTGATCCCGAACTTGATGTGCCCAATGTTATCCCTGTCTGGGTCCGCCTCCCTCACCTTCCCTTGCATTGTTGGGGCGATGATTCAGTCCGAGTAATAGGGAATGTAGTAGGAAAATTCATTGACAGAAGTGAGCCAAAGGAAAACATGCAACCCTGCGCTAGGATTTGCGTTGAAGTGGATCGGGGGAAAGGTCTTCTTAAAGCGATCAAACTAAAGGTCGACAACTAGACTCACATACAATAGCTAAACTATGAACAAATATTGTTTAAATGAAAGGTATGCCATGAATACGGTCATTTCTCTAATAGATTCACTAAAGTTATTAAGGTTGAAAACTCTGATCCATAATATCAATGGGAAATAATAAAAGAAAAAAAGATTGCTTAGAATCTTAGAAACACTGGTGCACCATCTGCCCAACCCTCCCAATCTTCCCTCCCTCAGCAAACCTCTGACACCCCCCCTCCCCCCTCATCTCATCTTCTAATCCTTCCTTTACCTCCCTCAACCCATTCTCCTCCCTTGCTCCTTCAAAAGAGGACCCTTCTCAGCCCTCCATTCCCTCTCCTCTTCATGGATCCTCTCCCCATACCTCCCCATCCAAGTCTTGCCCCCCCTCCTCTGTTGAACCTTCTTCAGCTCGGATTGTTACCAGGAACACTGCCAAAGAGCAAGGGGTAACTCTGGAAACCCTTAAAAAAAATGGCCCCGGAAGAAAATCACCCAAGCATCATCGAGATGAAGAAGCCCAGAAGGACATCGCCCTTGGAATCCAGCACCCAATAGAAACTTTCATCGTAGGGCATATTAACAAAGAAGCAAGTCAACATCAATTAGGAGGGAAGACAGGTCCTCAACCTGCATTCCTAAAATGATGAAATCCCTCTCTTGGAATTGTAAGGGACTAGGGCACCCCTCTAAAAACTCAGCCCTAAGAGACCTTATTAATCATGAAAAGCCTGACATGATTCTACTTCAAGAAACTAAGCAAGGAGAAAGAGACATGGGCATAATCATAAATAAAATGAAGAACTACATGGGCACTATGGTAGAATCCAGGTGTTCCTTTGAAGGAATTGCTACCATTTGGAATCAGAATGCTTGGAAGCCAATGGCAGTTTTCAAGGCCCGGGACTGGATCAAAGTCGATCTACAGAATACACAAGAGAACATTGTTGTAACTATGTACAATATATATGGATCAAATCATTACAAGGACAAAGAAATCTATTGGAACACCATGAAAAAACACATATACAATGAGGATAATAAAAGCATCATCATTGGAGGGGACCTCAACTTGATCCTGCATGCCAATGAAAAAAGAGGAGGAAGCTTTAATTCTGACCCTTCAAGAGATTAGCTAGAAACCATTATCCAAACCCATGATCTAGTTGATACCATCCCAAAAAACCAAAAATTAACTTGGAGCAACCGAAGAATCGAAGCTGGAAACATTATGGAAGGACTTGACCATTTTATAGTGGATGTCCCTCTAATATCTCATTACTATTGTTGTTATGATAACCCTCATCTTACAAGGTTCGGCAAAAAGATAAATTGAGGAAAGCAAATAAATAACCTTGGGAAGTGTAAGCGGACCAAATAGATATGAGGGAAGTATGCAAACCCTCCCCTCATAGAAAAAATGCGGACAAAGGAGTCAATGTCGCGTTACAACTAAGCAAAGAGCTTGCGGGCCAGACGTGGGGCATCCCAAGTAGCGTCGCCACGTGGAGGGATTCCAGGGGTACCCAGGACGATATAAAGAGGGTGGAGCTATACCCCCCGAAAATCATGACGTCATAGGTTGGTGCGGCAAGTTTTTACCGTTTCGTGGGGTGGTGGTGCATCACGAGGACACTTCACATGTCCACGCCGGAACTCTTCAGTGGTCCCCTCGAGACTAACAGGTGGTGTGCATAAAATCAAAGGTAAGGTAAGTCAGGAAAGCTGGTACACAGCCAGTATCGGTATTAACCCGGCTCGTGGCTCACACCTACCCGGCTCCTGGTAGCCAACAGCCAAATGCCACGTGCCTCAGTGTTGACGTCCTTATGACGTCAAACCTCCAAGTTGTTACCCAAGCCTCGTTTTTTGTAAATCTATGGCCTGTTTAACCCTGTATTATGCCCATTTTTGGTAAAATACTCGTTTTTACAATCTCGTCGAGCAGTTAAGCTTGGATTAAAACACTAGGTCGCTTTCAACCCCTGTGTCGCTTTCCCTCTTGGGTTTTCCTCACTGGTTACAGGTATTTAGTCATTCCCGCATCTTACAGTTTTCCTTCCACTTTACTTTTCAAAATGGTCATCGGGAGAGTCAAATCCAGAAAGTCTGAACCTGAAACCCCTCAAGCCCGTGAAGTTAGGGCCATCCCTAGACCTGAGCCTCTCATTGATACACAGGCTCGTATCCATGACCCACAGTGGCCTTTCAGTGTCTCTTGTGTCAGACCCGACCTGTTAGAAAGCCATGTGAAAGGCCAAGACCAGTTCAGAGTCGTTCGGTTTGGCCTATATTACCAAATTGCTCCACCCACCTTTCCAGTCCCGAAGTTCATATGTTGGCTCAGAGATGCCTATGATGAACACAGAGATGTATTTCTTTCGACTCGAGGAAATAAGTTTTTCCATATATCCCCTGAGCTCATTAAAGAAGCCCTTCGTTTCCCTCACATCCAGGAGTATGTCGAGTTCACAGAGTTGTCGTTGTCTCATCAATTTTCCAAATTACCCTGCAAATATCAGAGTGAATTCCTCTCTTCCATCTCAAACTCTCGTCTCACGTCTATCCCATCTTCGGATATGGTGCCCTTGATCGCATTCACAGACAATCTCCAACCTGTTCTCGCTTTCATCTCAGGGTTGCTAGGTCTCAAAGAGATCGAGAGGGTGTCGAAAGAATGCATAGCCCTCCTTTGGCTCATGTCCCAGCCAGGTGTCGTTTTGGATATCCCCACTTTCTTGGCCTCGGCCATTCAAACCCAGTTTCAAGAACTACCCTCTTCAGGGGCTTTTTTTTTCTGTTCACTTATGTTTTACCTCTTTCTGTTTGAGCACGCTGACAAGTTCGAAGCTTTGGGCCTTGAAAAACTCTCAAGAACGAACAGCCAGCCAAGAACTGTCTTTGAGTGGAACGTGTCAGTACGTCAGCAGCCTAACAGGAGGAGTTACTCAAGGTTTTTGAACGACTTCATGACCATTTCCTACACCATACTTCACGACAGCCCCCCGCCCAGGATTTTTCCCGAGCAGAAGGATTGGCTACAGTTTGGTGATGAGGAAAGCACAGGGGACTGGTACTTGTTTGATGACTACACTGAGATCAGAGTCTATGGTGAAGATGTACCCCCCTACAGCCTGCCATTGTTCCCTGCTATGCGAGTTTTTGCCCTTGAATACATACGTCAAACCCTAAAATCGGACCAATTCCACTTAGTCCCCATGAAGAAAGGCTACATCCTCAAGCTCCCTACCACCATCAGCCCTTTTACCATAAACTCAAGACACACCCTCTCCACAGTGGAGACGCTGCTTCAGGGGATGGATTTAGTGCTGGGGAAAGTTTGGCCCTATGACCCAAAAGAAATCCTTTCTAATAGGAAAAGGAAGATTAGGTCTACTGCATATGTGCATGAGACTATGCCCTTCATTGAATGGAAAGCTAACCTTGACACATGGCCTTTGGCTTCGCATATGGAGGCTGAATCTTCAGCTGCAGAAGGAAGGGGCGACACTGCTTCAGCGGGTACAGGAAGGAAAGGGAAAACTGACAAGGTCGATTTTTCAGAGGAACTAGAAGGTTTGGATACAGGGGAGGGATCCCATCCCTCCAAGAAACATAGAATTGAGGATGTGGAGATTACCCGGGATGAGCCGCCGCAAGAGGAATTGATTTGATATGGGGAGCCTGACAAGAGCAAGGCTGGTTTCAGGGTAAATTATGATGGTGCTTTCTCTTCAGAACCCTCTGGGATATCATAGACCGCTTTAGTAAATAGAGTCGAAGTAAGGGAAGAAATTGGAAACAGAAACCGGACAGTAAAGGAAAAACTCCGAGCAGAATTGGTCGGGTTCATGGATAAATATCATGCCCGGCTCACCTCAAAGCTGGATATGGATAAAGAACAGTTGATAATAGCTATCACAGAGGCAGTGCTAGACCCTACAGCTGAGGGAATTAGCTACCGAGATTTGGAGGTTTTTGTGAATCTAGAAAAGGTCCCTTTAACTGACAAACTTGGCCTTCACCAATGCATCGGGGATATGCTAAGGGACGAGGTTGTGAAGCTTGCACTTGCACTAAGGAAGCTGTAAGATAAATACAAAGAGGTATTAGAGAATCAAAAGAAAGAAAGGGCTAGTGCCAGGGTCATCATCAACAACCTGCACAATCTCATAAGGATAATGAGTGAAAAAGGAAGTGACAAAGAAGGAATCCAGAAGAAAATCATCCTAGATTTAGAGGTCGAGAACTCAGAGTTGAGGGGGAGACTCAACATCCCCTACAGGGAATATATACAACCTGAGGAATTAGTCCAGGCGGAAAGAGAGAAATCAGCCCTCACTGATACCATTTCTCGGGAAAGGGATGAGAATGCGAAAACAACCGTAGAAATGGTTGTCCTCAGGTAGAGATTGGCTGAATTGCAAGGGAAATGGGACACACACGTCTGTGTGACTCCAACCTCCGATACACCATGTGCCACTCCAGCCAGTTAACCAAGAATCTGTCGGACCTACAGGTCTCAGAAAAGCAAGCCCATACAGCACAGCAGAAATTTCAGTAGTTGGTAGCTAGGTTGGAACAAAATGACAAGGTAATAGCGGCCCTGCAAGAAGAGGTAGAAGGAGCGAAAAGGGAGAAGCTACAGCAGGAAAAGGTCATCAAGGATTTGAACAATCGGATGAAAGGAAACGCAACCCTCCTGGAAGTTAGGCGCCTCATCTGGACCGAAATTATATCGGAGGTAAGGAAATGTTAGAATTATATTCGGTTAATGGATGATAAGAAGATTGTTGACTGATTGCTCAAAGGGAAGTTGCAGGAAGGACAAGCGGAAGCCGAGGCAAAGGTGGTCATGGCCAAGAAGTATATCACTTACCTAAATGGATTGGACTCTGAAGAGTTGGTTGTCCAAGGGATTGAAGACCATTTCAGGGGAGTGATGGAAATCAAAAGGGTAATTGAGAAATGCATTGAGTGGTTTGGAACAGGTTGCCAAGGGAGTGGAGAAGTTTGAGCAAGAATGGGATGAGCTGGTGAAAGCAGGCCTCCCATCATGCTGGGAGCCTGTAATGGCCGCGTTTTCAGGTCTAACTGATTACGAAGAGAAGCTGACAGCTGTTATGAATCAAACCAATCTCTGTAAGATCAAATAGCGCTTAGCCATCCACGTGGATTACTCGGAATTGACTGATATACAAGCCTTAGTGGAGATTTTTTCCACTATGCCCCCGCCAGGGTTGACCATATGGAAGAAATGCGGCGAGTATGTAAATGTACCAATCGCCACACCATCCCTCCAGTCCCTGCCTCCTCAGAAACATAAAGTTGGCTCGTCCGCGTCATCGGTGCTTCCAAATCAGCCGGCAGCAGCTACGCCCTGTCTCCCCAAAAAATGATGCTCATGATCTGGCCCCAGTGGCCTTTTTACTTGTTATTTTTACTTTGTAATATCGGGTGAAATCTTCATTTCACCCTATGCATTTTATTTTTTGTTTAAGATTGTTTCGTTTTTGGTTGGCGCCTTCATTAAGGCCACTACAAAGATGATGAGAGGCGTCTTTTCTCATCATCAATTTTGATTTTTATAGAGACAAGCAACAGAAAAGATATTTTTGTAAACAAATATTGGTCTAAAAATATCTTTTGGAAACAGTCAGCAAGGGATTATAAAAGAAAGAACTTGAGTTTATGCAAGGATTCCAGATTTTCCAGAACAGAGACTGTTAGTTGTAAACACTCCTTTTTGTAAAGTTTTAAGTCTTTCTAGTGGTTTATGTTGAAGAATCCCGTTGGGAAATCAAAGTGTATTATTCTATTGTGAGGTGGATTCCTAGTGAGATCAGTCACAGTTTGTATTCCCTCTATTATACTCTAATACAAATGTTTTTTTTCGGCATTTCATCAATCCCTTTATATTATAAGCTATCGGAATGCAAGTGCTTGATTAACTAGATGTGAATTTATCTGTCAAAATATACTCATGTCTATTGGTCTACGACGCTTTAAATATGGCTCGAATCTTTGATATTATGTTCATATGTTGTATCTCATTTACTCGCCTTTCTTCTAATATTAACTAGTGATAGATTCTTACATGATAATAAGTCTATCTGTAGTTAATACTCTCTTCATTTGTTTTCGTTGTTACCACACTTCTTATTTTGATAACTGTACACTATGTTTCATGTTCATCCCTCTTCACAGCTTTTTAAATCCAGATTCATCTTTGATAATGTGCTTATATACCCTTATTGTTTTACTATTGGGCACTATTTCTAGTTTATCTCTGTTCCTGATGTCTCGGTCCCACCTTATGAAGTTTCAAAAACAATTCTGAAAAAGAGGTTTTATATTCATGACCATAGAAATTTCCTCTGAATCCTCTTAATCTTAAGATTTCATAGGCACTGGTCCTTTGCAACTCAGGGCTGTCTCTAGGAGGGACAACATATTTTTGGCACCGTTTCCGGGGAATGAATTTGAATATCTTATCCCTGGGTACAACAAGAACATTCGCCCTTCAAAATTAGGTGAGCAAGAAGGGTTGAGAGTTGTAGATCCCTCACCTTGGCGACTCCACTGTCCTTTGAAATATAAAATCCATTTGCACTCCTGGCTTATCAAAATCCCCACCTAAGGTCAGATACCTCTCAGTTAAGAATGCCTTCCGTATCTGACCCAGAGAATATCTTATTCAAAAGAATCTAGAAAGAAAAGCAAGTTGCTCATACTGACATACCAAGATTCTCTCTTGAAGACTCCCCATCTTCCTCACAGCAAGCTCAAGCTCAAGGCCCTGGTTTCACTACACAAGTCCTTGAATACCCACTAGATAATCCTTTCCCTGAACAATCAGAAGTAAAAGATGAAGCTGAGTCAATAGATATTTCGAGATTTTTCTGACATCCCACTCCTGAAGTTGAAGAGATAAAACAAGTAACCATCACTCAGATTCCATTTTCTCAAGAAAATTCACATACTACCATTTAGTTTACCCCATTTTTCATTCAGCCAAATCTTCCTCTTGCTCCACCCCCTCCCATGGTGGTTCCTGGCTTTTTTTTTAAATAAATATGCCCCCCGTGGCATTACCTCAAATTCTAAATGACATGCCTCAATACTACATGAAACTCTTACCCCGGTTTACCGAAGAAGAGAGTAGTGTTGCGCAAAAGCATCTGGAAGATTTATGTGCTTTCACAGAGAATTTTATTGTCAAACATTTGGATGTGGTACTGAGATCATTTGTTCAATCTCTAGATGGAGAAGCCCGGAAGTGGTTCAAGACTCTTGGAGATCGCTCCATCACTAATTGGGAGGAAATGGAAAATGCTTTCACTAGAAAGTGGGGAGAAAAAAGATACCATGGCTATTGCCTCACAGAGTTCAATGCACTAAAGAAAAAACATAATGAAGATGTGGGTGAGTTCATAAAGAGATTTAACAAACTGTACACCAACTTGCCGACTACTAAGGTAGTGTTCGTTGGAGCATTTGAATCCAAGTTTGGTTTCACCCTCAGAAAGAGGAAATCAGTTTCTCTGGATCAAGCTCAGACTGATGCACTAGAGGTAGAAGCTAACTTTGCTTCTATAGGGAAATCGAAAGGAAGATTGGATCATGATTTCAGGAAGCCTCTTCTTCTAACCAAGATAGGGAGGTTTCAGATTACAAGATTGAAGAAATGAATAAAATGATTAAGAATTTGTCAAGTAAATTGGTGAAACTTGAGTTAGAAGAAAATAATGCCTCATCCCAGACATCTCAGACTGCTCCTAACCGAGGATATAATCCACAATACTAAAAGGCACTGCTACAGATATTGCAGAGAGAGAAAAAAGAGCAACAAGATCAAATACAACCCCCTCTGTATCTGGAAGGGAAAATGGAAGGCCCTGTTGAGGATGTTCCTGATGGACAAGATGACCAATATCTCGCATATTCAGAAGGTGGGGAAGTTGGGTTTTCTATACCGGAAGAGGAGGAGGAGGATACAGCGAACCTTACTGTTGATCCTGATATTAATGAATATTGCAGAGAGTTCGTGGATTTCATGCAAGCCCATCTCCACAAGAAGTATGACCTTCGGTCTTCAAGGAAGAGGAAACGTACTCAAGATCAAGAGGAAGAGTCACCTTCCAAGGAGTTGACTCTCCCAAAGACTGATAACAAAGGTAAGAAACCTGTCAAAGAACCTTCAGGACAGAAAGGTACTCCTGCATCATCATCCAACTCTGTACCCAACCCTCTTGCTCATGCTAAAGGTATATCCACTACCGAAAAGCCTCCTATCCTCATCAAGGAACCAAAAGAGACCTTTGTAGAAAAGGGGCACACTGTGTTTAATCTCCTAAAAGAGCTAGAAAAAGTCAAAATCCCCATTCCTTTGGTTGAACTCCTAAAAAAACCCTCCTATAAAGCTCAGGTCTCTCAGTTCATGGTAACTTCACCCCCAAATTCTCTTAATCTTCAAGAAGAAAGGCCCATGGTAGTTTTTTGCCCCCATGTAGAAGAGTTAGACTCTGCAACCCCACCCTTTTACATCTCTCTAGTCATCCATGATTTGTTGTTACATAATTGTATGTTGGACTCAGGGGCTTCACATAATCTGTTACCTCTTTCAGTAATGGAACAACTAGGATTGCAGATCACTCAACCCTACAAAGACCTCTATTCATTTGATTCCAAACAAGTAAAATGTCTTGGGATGATTAAAGATCTGGTGGTAAACTTAGCTCAGATCCCAGCCAAGGGTGTCATCATGGACATAGTAGTTGCTGATATCCCAGCCCGTTTTGGAATGCTTCTATCCAGATCATGCGGTACTAAGGTTGAAGGGTCGATCAAGCTAGATCTTACTTATGCAACTATTCCAGTGTTTGGAAGATAAGAAAGAAGGTTGTATAGGGAGTCAAGATTTGTGAAAATGGTGACCAAAGCTGACGGCTCAATAAATTCCCCGGTGTATAACAAAGAAGGGGAGTTCTCTTGTCTGATTCTTGAGGAGGACTAAGAGTTTTTGCAGGAACCAGCATTCATCTTACTAAAGTCGCAACATTCTTCAAGTGATGATGAAAGGGGAATGTGGACCTTGCACTTTGATGGAGCGAATTCAAGGGAAGGAAATGGAGTGGGAGTGCTTCTAATCTCCCCTACTAGACAATTAGTCCCCTTCTCTTTTAAATTAGAGTATGAGGCCACCAATAACGTGGCTAAATACGAGGCACTACTTCTAGGCCTACAAACTACAAAGAGCATGAATATTCGCAGTCTTAAAGTATTTGGAGACTCAGAGCTGGTGGTAAGACAGATTAAAAATCAGTGCCAAGCCAAACATCCTCGGCTAAGGGCATACAGAAACGAAGTATGGAACCTAGTGGAGAATTTTTTTCTTAGTATTTAACACACAGTTTATGCCGAGAGATCAAAACAGGATGGCAGATTCACTGGCTGTGGCAGCAAACAATTTCCGTCCACCTCAAAATCCACTTCTGAGATATGAAGTGGAGGTGTGTTATCGTCCTTCCATCCCAGAAAACGTCAAACATTGGCAAGTGTTTGAAGACGAAGAACAGATGAAACGCTTCATGGAAACTATTAGAGAGTTCTCTAACTTGGTTATCGATACCGAGGAGGAAGAGGAAACTGAAGAAAAACCCCAAAATAAACGGCAAGAGATGGTGGTTGGTCACAAAGTGCTGCAGTTGAAAGGAAATGTGATCCCCAGAGGTTTAGTACCCTTGGAGAGGTTTTTTGATAAAAACGACATTCCCGTCAGCCCCAATAAGCTGACACCAAAATCTCAGGTAGAAGATGTTAACGTTGAGATGGAAGAAGATCCTAAGATAGTCAAATTATCTAAAGGAGTCCCGGAAGAACACAGAGAAAGGTATGTACAGCTATTTCACTCCTATAAGGATGTTTTCGCCTGGTCTTACCAATATCTTAAAACATTTGACATAAGTATCATCCAACACAAGATCCCACTGAGGGTTGATGCCAAGCCACATAAGCATAAGCTAAGGCAGATTAAACCATTGTTGCTTCCCGTCATAGAGAAGGAAATCAAGAAGTTGTTGAAGGCTAAGATTGTTGTACCTCTGAGGTATTCAGAATGGGTGGCTAACCTGGTACCGGTCCGAAAGAAGAATGGAGAGATAAGGTTGTGTGTATACTTTCAAAATTTAAATAGAGCATCCCTTAAAGACAACTATCCTCTCCCCAAAATGGATCACATCTTACAGAAGGTGATCAGGTCCTCTCACATGTCCATGATGGATGGTTTCTCGGGATACAATCGGGTGGTAGTCCTTCCCGAAGACCAAAAGAAGATGGCATTCACCACCCCATGCGGCACTTTCATGTATGCCTGAATGCCTTTCGGTTTGATAAATGTTGGAGCCACTTTCCAAAGGGCGATGGACATCGCGTTTATAGGAGAACATGACAATTTCGGGGTGGTATACATGGATGATATCACTGTCTTTTCGAAATATGATGCTAAACATGTTGAGCACCTGTGCCGGACTTTCAAAAAATGTCGCAGGTATGGTCTGTCCCTAAATCCTCAAAAATCTATGTTTGCTTTAGAAGAAGGAAAATTATTGGGCCATATTGTAACTAAAGCAAGAGTAAAGATTTATCCAAAAAGGGTGGAAGTGATCAATGTCATATCATTACCTCGTAATAAGAAGGAAGTTCAATTTTTCCTCGGGCGCATAAATTTTTTGAGAAGTTCATCCCGAACTACGCAGAAATAGTTCGGCATATCACCGAAATGCTTAAGAAAATCAATGAGTTGAAATGGACGAATGAGTCAAGAGAAGCATTTAATAGAATCAAGAGTGCCTTTGCAGATGCTCCAGTATTAGTAGGAACATATTACAGTAAGCCATTCATGATCTTTTCATTTGCCTCCCGGCATACTGTAGCCGCTGTACTTTTACAGAAAAATGAGGAGGGGTATGAACAGCCCATCACCTTTTTTAGTCAAGTACTTCGAGATGCCGAACTAAAATACAACATTCTAGAGAAACATGCATATGCTTTGGTGAAGTCGTTAAAGGCATTCCGGATGTACGTCCTATAGCCAGCCATCATTGCTTTTGTACCTACGGCCGCAGTTAAAGATATTCTGATTCAAGGGGATAGTGAAGGAAAAAGGGGCAAATGGATCGCTAAGATCCAAGAATATGAATTAGACATTCACGCCACAAAGCTCATCAAGGGACAGGGTCTAGCCAAGATTTTGTGTGAGTCTAACTGTCAAGCTCTAGGAATAAATCTATCCATGGGAATTGGGGAGTTGTCTGGAGACACGGAGGAACATCTCGGGATAGAAATGGCCATGCAGAAGACCCACATGAAGTATCTGATCAGAGTTTGGTATAAGGATATTCTAGAATATCTTTTAACTCTCAGGTGTCCTCTAAACTTCGATAAGGCTAAATATCGAATGTTGAGTTTGAAGTCGCAGAAGTATATCATTACAAATGGCCGAGTATATTAGAAGGATCCCTCAGGAATCCTGCTCTTGTGCCTCACAGAAACGGAAGTGGAGGAAGTTATGGTTGAATTCCATGAAGGCATTTGTGGAGGGCATTACAGCTGGAGGTCTACAACCCATAAGATATTGAAGGCAGGTTTCTTCTGGCCAAAATTGTTTGGGGATGTGCATGCTCGAGTCAGGGCCTGTGAAAAGTGTCAGAGGTTCGCTGAAAAACAGAAATTTTCTCCTTTACCTATGATCCCAGTACATATAGAAGAACCTTTTCAGCAATGGGGGATATATTTCATTGGGGAAATTCACCCAAAATCCAGTGGCCAACATAAATGGATCCTAACTACCACTGAATACTTCACCAAGTGGGTAGAGGCAATACCAGCAAGGAACACAACTGATGTAGGGGTGATCAAGTTCCTAGAAGAAAATATTATATCCAGATTTCGCTACCCGACTAATATTGTGACAGATAATGCACAGGCTTTCAAGTCTGTAAAATTCACCAATTTCTGACAGCAATACCATATCACCTTGGGGCACTCCACAGCCTATTATCCTCAGGAGAATGGTTTGGTTGAGTCTTCAAATAAGACATTGGTAAGGGCGTTAAAGAAAACTATAAATGAAAGTCAGAAAAACTGGGATTCCCAGCTAAAATTCGCACTGTGGGTGAACAGAATCACAAATAAATGATCGACAGGAAAGTCCCCATATGAACTAGTCTATGGTAGAGCGGCAGTTTTCCCAATACAGCTTGCCTTGCCTGTGGCCAGGTTCCTTCAGGATATTCAAGAAGAGCCCAACGATATTACCAGAATAATAAATCAATTGGTCGAGTTACAAGAGACTCGGAAGCAAGTAAATGATCGTTTAGCAGAGTACCAAGAGAAAATGAAAAATTTGTTTGATCAACACACCAAAGACAAAGAAATGCAAACAGGGGATTTAGTTCTAAGGTGGGACATCAGGAGAGCCGACAAAGGTAAACATGGAAAGCTTGAACCTCTGTCGTTAGGACCTTTCAAAATTGCCAAGGTTAAAGGTAATAACACCTTCACACTAGAGAATTTGGTAGGTGATGTGATTGAGACGCTCGTAAATGGGCAGTTCTTGAAGCCCTATTTCCAAAACTGATCCAGGTCCTGGAGACAGCTATATTATAGTGTGTATATATTTTTCATTTCTACTTTCATAGTTGATGTTTATTTCACCATGTGAATGTTTGAAAATTTTGAAGAGACTCTGGCTTTCAAAGAATGAGTTACAAGTGGTCTGCGGACTTCTCGACACGTCCGAGGATGAACATGTCATCCCCAGGTGGAGCCAATGTTATTATGATAACCCTCATCTTACAAGGTTCAGCAAAAATATAACTTGAGGAAAGCAAAGAAATAACCTTGGGAAGTGTAAGCGAACCAAATAGATATGAGGGAAGTATGTAAACCCTACCCTCATAGACAAATGCAGACAAAGGAGTCAATGCCGCGTTACAGCTAAGCGAAGAGGCCGCGGGCCATACGTGGGGCAGCCCAAGTAGCGCCGCCACGTGGAGGGATTTCGAGGGTACCCAGGACGATATAAGGAGGGCGAAGCTATACCCCCAGGAAATCATGACATCATAGGTTGGTGTGGTAGTTTTTTACTGTTTCGTGGGGTGGTGGTGCATCGCGAGGAGACTTCATATGTCCCTGTTGAAACTCTTTAGTGGGCCCCACGAGACTAACAGGTGGCATGCGTAAAAGCAAAGGTAAGGTAAGTCAGGACAGGTGGTTCCCTAAGGCTTTGATCTTTGGCCTAGGGAAAAGTGTTGAAATTTGGTTACCGGAGGACAGGTGGTTCCCTAAGGCTTTGATCTTTGGCCTAGGGAAAAGTGTCCAAAAGAATTTAATTTTTCTCCTAAAGTGACTTTATAAAGTTATAAAGTCAAATCTAATTTTAAAAGTGAATTTAAGTGATAAAGTTACTAAAGTCTAATTTTAAAGTGACTTTAATAAAGTCGATGTGAAATTAGAAAGGAAAAGTGACTTTGGAAATAAATGACTAAGTGGGTCTTTATTAAATTGGGATGAATTAAAAAATAGAAAGTGAGATTTAAATGAGCATTTAATCTCAGCCCTAGATCTAAAGCTATCTCAGCCATTAGATTTAGGGATTCCTCAAAAGTCACTTAGGGTTAGGTTAAACGAGGAAAAGAAGGCAAAAGGTCATTCATTCTTCCATGAGCAGATTGAGAGAGGAGGAAGAGAGCTGGAGTCATTTTCAGGGATTGAGCTTCAGAAGGTGAAGGAGAGGCAAATTCATCAAGTCCGTACAGCAGCAAGGAGCAACATGCTTTTCGAGGCAGTAAGAGGCTGCACAAATTTCGAGGCAGCAAGGCCGTACAGCAGCACAGATTTCGAGGCAGCAGTCCGTACAGTAGTTTTGTGGCACGGTTTTCGAGGAGAAGGACAACATGATTTTCGAGGAAAGGTACAGTAGCTAAAGGTACGGATTCCTAGGTGGTTGGGCACAATTTTCGAGGCAGCCATCATAGATTTCGAGGAGGCAGCTCTATTGTAAATTTCCATACAGTCCATACGGCAATACAACGAATTTTTGGGCACGATTTCCAAGACTGTCATTTGCTGTAATAAATTTTTGTTTTGAGTTTTTTGCTGTTCTGGCACGTTTTCCAAGGCGAAGGCAAGCATAGAAAACAAGTCTGTAATTTATTTGCTGGAATTTTTCCTGTATATTTTACCTCTCTGTAAAAGCATTTTCCAGAAATAAGGAGGAGCTTTCGAACTGGTTTTCCCCAAGAGTTGTAAGGGGTTTTTCCAGGGTCACATTGATAAAAAATCAGCGTGTCTATTTTTCCGTGTGACTGATTTATTTTGCTGAGTTTTATTTCTGCATTTCCAGCATTGTGAAAATTTACAGAATTTGTGTTTTCAGAAAATATTTATTTTTTCAGCTTGTTGAATGTAAGGCTATGGGAATGGGCATTTAACTATATGGAGAAATAAGGTGAAACTGAAAACCGGGGTGGGAAACAGAAATTTCTACATGGTATCAGAGCTATTTTGTTGAAAAGGCAATTTGGGACAGCAAGAAGGAAAAATTACAGCAAGATGTTTTTTCACTCAGAAATTACAGCAAGCTGATTTTTCATACAGAAAATTTTACCTTTACTACAGTAGTGTTATTTTCAGCTTATTTTGGACAGCAATCATGTATTTGGGCTTGAGGGTGGAGGATAGGTTGGATGGGCATAGCAACTACAGTGTTTGGAAGGAGAGAATGCAGAGTATCTTTGAGGAGGCAGAAGTCTAGGATATCATGGTGCATACCGCAAAGCACCCTGTTAATGTGCTTATTGATGTTTTTCAGTTGGCAGCTTATAATAAAAAGAATAACAAGGGTAAGAGACTGATTCTAGACGAAATCAAAGACCATTGCATTCCTCATGTGAGAGGAAAGAGAAATGCTCATGAGATGTGGACAACATTGACCAATCTCTACCAGAGTACCAATGAGAATAGGAAAATGGTCCTAAGGGAGAAGTTGAAGACCATTAAGATGGGTAAGACTGATAGTGCAGCTGGATATCTCACAAAGATTACTAATGCGAGAGATGAGTTGGCAGCAGTTCGAGAGGTCATTCCACCCACTAAGTTGGTGTGGATTGCAGTGAATGGCCTCCCCGATTCATGGTTGAACTTTGCTGATGGGGTTTGTGCACGTGAGACCCTTCCCACTTGGGAGAGGTTCTGGGATGATTGCCAGACAGAAATCAGGAAGAGCCAGCTTAGAGCAGCCAAACCAGTTGAGCAAGATGTGGATGTAGCACTGTTGGCAGGAGGCAAGAAAAGCAAGGGAAAGAAGCAAGCTTCCAAAAGCAGTGGTGAGGGCAAAGGTAACGGTAAACAAGGGAACACGTAGAAGGACTATTCCAAGGTGAAGTGTTGGAATTGTCACAAGATGGGACACTATGTAGTTGTGTGTTCGGAGAAGAAAAAGAAGGGGAAGAACCAGAACAGGGCAGCATCAGCAGAGGTAGAGGACTTTACGGATCGCTTTGACCGGGAGTTTAGGTTCATTGCTTGTGAGTCCACTAGAGCAGGATCACCTGCCATGGAGGTTGAGAGGGAGTGTGTATTTACCTCCACTAGTGGAGCATCTTCAGGTGTCTGGTATGTTGACAATGGGGCTTCACGTCATATGACAAGAGTCCATGAGTACTTCTCATAGCTTTCAGAGAGTGCTACTGATATAGAGGTAGTACTCGGAGATGACAGCATTGTTAGAGCAGTCAGTGTGGGGACACTCACATTTGATAGGGAACCCAAACCTCCCTGGAAGGTGTCAGATGTTCTATATGTGCCAAGGATGAGGAAGAACCTCATATCCGTCTCAACATTGGAGGACAAAGGATATGAGATATTTTTCAGGAGAGGACGGGTGTTGATATATCCTAGGGGCACTCCAACTGATTCAGCTAGAGTGATTGGTGTACGCCATGCAAAGGTGTACAAGTTTGCATTTCAGCCCCTTTTGTCATTGAGCAGTAGTACCGGCAACAGAGGTAGTAGTTCAGAGCTGTGTGAGATTTGGCACTGCAGGATGGGGCACATGTATCATGGAGCCTTGAGGACATTGCGGGAGATCACTATAGGTGTGCTAGATTTTAGTACTGATCACTTTGGTACTTGTAGAGGATGTGCGATGGGCAATTTTTCCAAATCCCCTTTTCCCAGGAGTGATAGTAGATCGACTGTGATACTTGATTTGATTCATTCCGATGTGAGCGGTCGGATGTCTCATGTTTCCTTGAGTGGATATGAGTATTATGTATTATTCATTGATGATCACTCCAGGAGGACCTGGATTTGTCTCTTGAAGACCAAGGATGAGGTCTTCAAGTGGTTTCAAGAGTTCAGAGCTCTTGTGGAGACTCAGACAAGTCGGAAGATCAAGTCCCTGAGGTTGAACAATGGAGGTGAGTACACCCTTGGAGAGTTTGTTGATTATTGTACAGAGGAATGCATTAGGAGGGAGTTAACAGTTCCTTACAACCCCCAGAAGAACGGGGTTGTGGAGAGGAAGAACAGATCCATTAGAGGGGTTGCCAAAGCCATGCTACATGATCATGGGTTGCCATTGTTTTTGTGGGTAGAGGTCTACAACACTGCTGTATATTTGCACTATAAGAGTCTGCATCGTGCCTTGGGGCATGTGACTCCGGAGGAGGATTTTTCTGGGAAGAAGCCTGATATTGGTCATCTTCGTATCTTTGAGTGTATTGCATACTCCTACGTACCTAAGGAGAAGAGGACCAAGCTAGAGCCCACCGCAGAGAAGGGTATATTTTTGGGCTACAGTGAGACCTCGAAGGCCTTTCGGATTTATATTCCCGAATAGAGGAGAGTTGTTGTCAGGCGGGATGTGAAGTTTGAGGAGGACAGGGCCTTTAGGAGGTCATGGGAGTTAGAGTATCTGGATCAGCCAGACCCTCAGGAGTAGTTGAGTCAGTTGCAGGGATCCAGTGGGCAGGTATCAGGAGGATCCGGAGGTACATCGATTATGGTGTCAGGTCTGTCAGTGAGCAGTGGCTCACGGAGCCAGAGGGGTGGTGCTTCAGGCATCATGTAGAGCAGTCCGTAGAGAAGTTCACTAGGGAGTCCACTGATGGACAGTTCACACGGTACTTCAGCGTCTACAGGTTCAGGTTCAAGCAAGAGGACAGTAGACAGACAATCAGGAGTTCAGGGTCCTGATGATGATGATGAGGAGTTTCATTCTCCAATGGGAGAAGTGTTCTCGGGGAAGAGGAAGCCCAAGTGGCTTCAGGATACCTTGAGAGAGGCCACATCTGTTGTTGGGCCTAAGAGGCCAGTCAGAGAGAGCAGACCACCTAATAGGTTATGTAGCTATATGGCAATGGTTGCCAACATCTTAGACTCTGAGCCTTCTAGCTATGAGGAGGCAACTAGCCAGCAGGTCTGGAGAGAGGCCATGCAGGAGGAGTATTCTTATATCATGAAGAATGATGTTTGGGAGGTGGTGCCAAGGCCTGAGGGCAAATCCGTGGTTACTTCCAGATGGCTTTACAAGGTAAAGCATGCTGCAGATGACAGCATTGAGAAATTCAAAGCAAGGTTTGTGGCTAGAGGGTTCTCCCAGGTAGAAGGAGTAGATTATGAGGAGACCTTCACTCCCGTGGCTCGATATACTTCGATTTGCTCCATCATATCGATAGCAGCAGAGATGGGTTGGAAGATCCACCAGAAGGATGTAAAGACCGCATTTCTCAATGGCTTCATACAGGAGGAGGTGTACATTGAGCAGCGACAGGGCTTTGAGGTGAATGGGAAGGAGTCCCATGTGTGCAGACTGAAGAAGGCCCTTTATGGCCTGAAGCAAGCTCCTAGAGCTTGGTACTCTAGGATAGATACATACTTGCAAGAGATGGGTTTCACAAAGAGTGAGGCAGATCCGAACCTTTACTTTATTGTGATAGGTGAGGAGCCTCTCATTCTGGTGTTGTATGTGGATGACTTGGTCATTACGGGTGCAGAGAGACTCATAGAGCATTGCAAGAGAGATCTTGCGTCGAAGTTTGAGATGAAGGACATTGGCTTGATGCATTACTTTTTGGGTTTGGAGGTGTGGCAGGAGGAGGGGCATTTCTTCCTGGGGCAGGGGAAGTATATTGTGGACATCCTTGGCAGATTCCACATGGAGGATTGTAGACCCATGTCGACATCGATGATCACCAACTGGAAGAAGCTTCATGCTTCAGATTCCGAGTTGGTGGATCCCACATTGTACATACAGCTGATTGGTTCCTTGATGTATTTGGTCAACACTAGACCAAATATTTGTTTTGCAATCAACACGATGAGTCAGTTTATGTGTGAGCCTAGGAAGGTTCACTGGGTGGCTGCAAAACACATTTTGCGGTACTTGCAGGGGACAGTGGATTATGGTCTGGACTACAGGCAGGGGGATGGAGTGAGATTGGCAGGTTACACTAATTCTGATTGGGCAGGTTGTGCTTCTGATAGGAAGAGCACTTCAGGGTGTTGTTTTGGGTTGGGTTCGGCAGTGGTGTCATGGTTCAGCCGGAAGCAGCAGTCAGTAGCATTGAGTTCAGCGGAAGCAGAGTATATGGCAGCCAGTCTAGCTAGTTGTGAGGCCATCTGGCTTCGCAAGATGTTGTTTGGCTTATTTTGTCAGCCGTTGAGACCTTCAGTGATTTACTGTGATAATCAGAGTTGCATTAAACTCACGGAGAATCCAGTATTTCATGACAGGTCAAAGCATATCGGGATCAAATATCATTTCATTAGAGACTATGTTCAGAAGGGAGCTGTGAAGCTTGAGTATATTCCCACTGATGAGCAAGTTGCAGATATTCTTACCAAAGCCTTACCACGAGGCAAGCATGTCTACTTCAGAGACAAGATGGGTGTGTTGAGGAACACCTTCCTCGGTAAGAGGGAGTGTTGAAATTTGGTACCGGAGGACAGGTGGTTCCCTAAGGCTTTGATCTTTGGCCTAGGGAAAAGTGTCCAAAAGAATTTAATTTTTCTTCTAAAGTGACTTTATAAAGTTATAAAGTCAAATCTAATTTAAAAGTGACTTTAAGTGATAAAGTTACTAAAGTCTAATTTTAAAGTGACTTTAATAAAGTCAATGTGAAATTAGAAAGTGAAAAGTGACTTTGGAAATAAATGATTAAGTGGGTCTTTATTAAAGTGGGGTGAATTAAAAAATAGAAAGTGAGATTTAAATGAGCATTTAATCTCAGCCCTAGATCTAAAGCTATCTCAGCCATTGAATTTAGGGATTCCCCAAAAGTCACTTAGGGTTAGGTTAAGGAGGAAAAAGAGAGAAAAGGTCATTCATTCTTTCATGAGCAGATTGAGAGAAGGTGAAGAGGATTGGGTGTCATTTCGAAGTTGAGCTTGAAAAAGGTGAAGGAGAGAGCGAGATTCCAGCAAGTCCCTTTGCTTGATGAGAGTGACACTTTTTGAAATGAAAGCAATAATTTTGAGCGATGAGCCATACGGCCAGATTTCAAGGTATCAGTCATACAATAGTTTTGTGGCATGGTTTTCAAGGAGAAGGACAGCACGATTTTCGAGGAAAGGTACAGTAGCTAAAGGTACAGATTCCTAGGTGGATCGACATGGTTTTTGAGGCAGCCAACACATATTTCGAGGAGGCAGCTCTGCTGTAAATTTCCGTATAATCCGTACAGTCTGTACAGTCGTACAGCTAAGTTCTGGGCACGATTTCCAAGACTATCATTTGCTGTAATAATTTTTTTTTGAGTTTTTTGCTGTTTTGGCATGTTTTCCAAGGCAAAGGCAAGCACGGAAAACAAGATAAGTCTGTAATTTATTTGCTAGAATTTTTCCTGCATATTTTACCTCTCTGTAAAAGCATTTTCCAGAAATAAGAAGGAGCTTTCGAACCGGTTTTCCCCAAGATTTGTAGGGGGTTTTTCCAGGGTCACATTAACCAAAAGTCAGCGTGTCTATTTTTCTGTGTGGCTGATTTATTTTGTTGAGTTTTATTTCTGCATTTCCAGCATTGTGAAAATTTCCAAAATTTGTGTTTGCAGAAAATATTTATTTTTTCAGCTTGTTGAATGTAAGGCTATGGGAATGGGCATTTAACTATATGGAGTTATAAGGTGAAACTAAAAATTGGGGTGGGAAACAGAAATTTTTACACGGAGTTCTCGACACGTTCGAGGATGAACGTGTCATTCCCAGGTGGAGCCAATGTTGTTATGATAACCCTCATCTTACAAGGTTCGACAAAAAGATAACTTGAGGAAAGCAAAGAAATAACCATGGGAACTGTAAGCGGACCAAATAGATATGAGGGAAGTATGCAAACCCTCCCCTCATAGAAAAAATGCAGACAAAGGAGTCAATGTCGCGTTATAGCTAAGCGAAGAGGCCGCGGGCCATACGTGGGGCAGCCCAAGTAGCATCGCCACGTGGAGGGATTCCAGGGGTACCCAGGACGATATAAGAAGGGCGGAGCTATACCCTCCAGAAATCATGACGTCACAGGTTGGTGCGGCAGATTTTGACCGTTCCGTGGGGTGGTGGTGCATCGCGAGGAGACTTCACATGTCCCCGTCGGATCTCTTCAGTGGGCCCCTCGAGACTAACAGGTGGCGTGCGTAAAATCAAAGGTAAGGTAAGTCAGGAAATCCGGTACACGAATAGTACCGATATTAACCTAGCTCGTGGCTCACACCTACCCGGCTCCTAGTAGCTAACAATCAAATGCCACGTGCCTCAGTGTCAATGTCCTTATGACGTCAGCCCTCCAAGTTGTTACCCAAGCCTCGTTTTCCATAAATCTATGGCTTGTTTAACCCTGTCTTATGCCCATTTTTGGTAAAATACTTGTTTTTACAAACTCGTCGAGCAGTTAAGCTTGGATTATAGCACCAGGTCCCTTTCAACCCCCGCGTCGCTTTCCCTCTTGGGTTTTCCTCACTAGTTACAGGTATTTAGTCATTCCCGCATCTTACAATTTTCCTTCCGCTTTACTTTTCAAAATGGTCATTGGGAGAGTCAAATCCAGAAAGTCTGAACCTAAAACCCCTCAAGCCTGCAAAGTTAGGGCCATCCCTAGACCTGAGCCTCTCATTGACACACAAGCTCGTATCCGCCACCCGTAGTACCCTTTTAGTGTCTCTCGTGTCAAACCTGCCCTGTTAGAAAGCCATGTGAAAGGCCAAGACTGGTTTAGAGTCATTCGGTCTAGCCTATATTACCAAATTGCTTCGCCCACCTTTCTAGTCACTGAGTTCATATATTGGCTCAGAGATGCCTATGACGAACGCAGGGATGTATTTCTTTCGGCTCAGGTAAATAAGGTTTTCCGTATATCCCCTGAGCTCATTAAAGAAGCCCTTTGTTTCCCTCACAGCTAGGAGTATGTCGAGTTCACCGAGTTGTCATTGTCTCGTCAGTTTTCCAAATTACCCTGGAAACAACAAAGTGAATTCCTCTCTTCCATCTCAGACTCTCATCTCACATCTATCCTGTCTTCGGATATGGTGCCCTTGACCGTATTCACAGACAATCTCCAGCCTGTTCTCTCTTTCATCTCATGGTTGCTAGGTCTCAGAGAGGTCGAGAGGGTGTCAAAAGAATTCATAGCCCTCCTTTGGCTCATGTCCCAGCCAAGTGTCGTTTTAGATATCCCCACCTTCTTGGCCTCGGCCATTCAAACCCAGTTTCAAGAACTACCCTCTTCGGGGGCTTTCTATTTATGTTCACTTGTGTTTTACCTCTTTCTGTTTAAGCACACTAACAAGTTCGAAGCTTTGGGCCTCGAAATACTCTCAAGAACGAACAGCTAGCCTAACGGGAGGGGTTACTCAAGGTTTTTGAACGAGTTCATGACCATTGCCTACACCATACTTCACGACAGCCCCCTACCCAGGATTTTTCCCGAGCAGAAGGATTGGATATAGTTTGGTAATGAGGAAAGCACAGGGGACTGGTACTTGTTTGACGACTACAATGAGATCAGAGTCTATGGTGCAGATGTACCCCCCTATCGCCTGCCATTGTTCCCTGCTATGTGGGTTTTCGCCCTTGACTACATACGTCAAACCCTGAAAATGGATAAGTTCCACTTCGTCCCCGCGAAGAAAGGCTACATCCTCAAGCTCCCTACCACTATCGGCCCTTTTACCGTAAACTCAAGACACGCCCTCTCCACAGTGGAGATGCTACTTCAGGGGATGGATTTAGTGCTGGGGAAATTTTGGCCCTATGACCCAAAAGGAATCCTCTCTAATAGGAAAAGGAAGATTAGGTCTACTGCATATGTGCATGAGACTAGGCCCTTCATTGAATGGAGAGCTAACCTTGACACATGGCCTTTGGCTTCGCAAATGGAAGCCAAATCTTCGGCTGCAGAAGGAAGGGGCGACACCACTTCAGCAGGTATAGGAAGGAAAGGGCAGACTGACGAGGCCGATTTTTCAAAGGAACTAGAAGGTTTTCATATAGGGGAGGGATCCCATCCCTCCAAGAAACATAGAATTGACGATGTGGAGATTACCTGGGATGAGCCACCGCAAGAGGAACTTATCTGATACGAGGAGCCTGACAAGAGCAAGGTGGATTTCAGAGTAAATTATGATGGTGCTTCCTCTTTGGAACCCTCTGGGATATCACAGGTCATTTTAGTAAATAGAGCCGAAGTAAGGGAAGAAATTGGAAACAGAAACTGGATAGTAAGGGAAAAACTCCGAGCAGAATTGGCCGGGTTCGTGGATAAATATCATACCCGGCTCACCTCAGAGCTGGATATGGATAAAGAACAGTTGATAATAGCTATCACAGAGGCAGTGCTAGACCCTACAGCTGATGGAATTAGCTACCTAGCTTTGGAGGTTGCTGTGAATCTAGCAAAGGTCCCTTTAACTGACAAACTTGGCCTTCACCAATGCATCGGGGATGTGCTAAGGGACGAGGTTGTGAAGCTTGTGCTTGCACTAAGGAAGTTGGAAGACAAATACAAAGAGGTATTATAGAATCAAAAGAAAGAAAGGGCTAGTGTCAGGGGCATTAGCAACAACCTGCACAATTTCAAAAGGATAATCAGTGAAAAAGGAAGCGATAAAGATGGAATTAGGAATAAAATAATCCTATATTTAGAGGTCGAGAACTCAGAGTTGAGGAGGAGACTCAACATCCCCTGCGGGGAATATATACAACCTGAGGAATTAGTCCAGGCGGAAAGAGAGAAATTAGCCCTCGCTGATACCATTGCTCAGGAAAGGGATGAGAATGCAAAAACGGTCACAGAAATGGTTGCCCTCAGGCAGAGATTGGCTGAATTGCAAGGGAAATGGGACACACACGTCTGTGTGACTCCAACCTCCGATACACCAGGTGCCACTCCATCGCAGTTAACCAAGGCTATGTCGAACCACAGGTCTCAGAAAAGCAAGCCCATATAGCACAGCAGAAAGTTCAGGAGTTGGTAGCTAGGTTGGAACAAAATAACAAGGTAATAACAACCCTGCAAGAAGAGGTAGAAGGAGCGAAAAGGGAGAAGCTGCAGCAGGAAAAGTCATCAAGGATCTGAACAATCGAATGAAAGGAAATGCAACCCTCCTGGAAGCTAGGCGCCTCATCTGGACCGACATTATATCGGAGGTAAGGAAACGTTGGAAGTATATTATGTTAATGGATGATAAGAAGATTGTTGTCTAATTGTTCAAAGGGAAGTTGCAGGAAGGACAAGCAGAAGCTGAGGCAAAGGTGGTCATGGCCAAGAAGTATATCACTTACCTAAATGGATTGGACTCTGAAGAGTTGGATGTCCAAGGGATTGAAGACCATTTCAGGGGAGTGATGGAAATCAGAAGGGTAATTGAGAAAGAGACCACACATGTAAATGCACTGAGTGGTTTGGAACAAGTTGCCAAGGGAGTGGAGAAGTTTGAGCAAGAATGGGATGATCTGGTGAAAGCAGGCCTCCTATCATGTTGGGAGCCTGTAACGGTCGTGTTTTCAGGTCTAATTGATTATGAAGAGAAGCTGACAGCTGTTATGAATCAGACCAATCTTCCCTATGAGAAAACCACTCGCTTGAAAGCTGAAACCATAATTGCTGCCCTGGGAAAGGAGATTTCCCCTCTCTGTCAGATCAAATAGCGCTTAGCCGTCCACGTGGATTACTTAGAATTGACTGATATACAGGCCTCAGTGGAGATTTTTTCCACTATGCCCCTGCCAGGGGTGACAATATGGCAGAAATGCAGCGAGTATGTAAATGTACCAGTCGCCACACCATCCCTCCCGTCCCCGCCTCCTCAGAAACATAAATCTGGCTCGTCCGCGTCATTGGTGCTTCCAAATCGGCCAGCAGCAGTGACGCCCCGTCTCTCCAAAAAATGATGCTCATGATCCGGCCCTAGTGGCCTTTTTACTTGTTATTTTTACTTTGTAATATCGGGTGAAATCTTCATTTCACCCTATGCATTTTATTTTTTGTTTAATATTGTTTCGTTTTTGGTTGGCTCCTTCGTTAAGGCCACTATAGAGATGATGAGAGGCATCTTTCCTCATCAACAATTTTGATTTTGATAGAGACAAGCAACAAAAAAGATATTTCTGTAAACAAATATTGGTCTAAAAATATATTTTGGAAACAGTCAACAAAGGATTATAGAATAAAGAACCTGAGTTTATGCAAGTGTTCCAAATTTTCCAGAACAGAGATTATTAGTTGTAAACGCACCTTTTTGTAAAGTTTTAAGGCTTTCTAGTGGTTTATGTTGAAGAATCTCGTTGGGAAATCAAAGTGTATTATTTTGTTGTGAGATGGATTCCTGGTGAGATCAATCATAGTTTGTATTCCCTCTGTTATACTCTAATACAAATGTTTTTTTTCGGCATTTCATCATTCTCTTTATATTATAAGCTATTGGAATGCAAGTGCTTGATTAACTGGATGTGAATTTATATGTCAAAATATACTCATGTCTATTGATCTATGGCACTTTAAATATGGCTCGAAGCTTTGATATTATGTTCATATGTTATATCTCATTTACTCGCCTTTCTTTTGATATTAACTAGTGATATATTCTTACATGATAATAAGCCTATCTGTAGTTAATACTCTCTTCATTTGTTGTCGTTTTTACCACACTTCTTATTTTGATAACTGTGCATTGCGTTTCATGTTCGGCCCTCCTCACAGCTTTTTAAATCTAGATTCATCTTCGATAATGTGCTTATAGACCCTTATTGTTTTACTATTGGGCACTATTTCTGGTTTATCTATGTTCCTAATGTCTCGGTCCCACCTTATGAAGTTTCAAAAACAATTCTGAAAAAGAGGTTTTATATTCCTGACCATAGAAATTTCCTTCAAATCCTCTTAATATTAAGATGTCCTAGGCACTGGTCCTTTGCAACTCAGGGTTGTCTCTAGGAGTGACAACAAATATGTTGCCTCCTCTCAGTATCCTCTCATGCTCTGCCTCTGATCATTACCCCATTACCCTCTCCTTAGGAGATCAACCCTCCCTCAAACCTCTCCCTTTCAGATACAATCTGCTATGGTGTGACTTCCTTGAAGCCAGACAGATTGTGATTTATTCTTGGCAGTATCATGTGGAGGGATCCCCAATGCTTATTTGGTAATAAAAGATGAAGAGAGTACGTATGGCATTTAAAGACTGGGTAAAGCTTCACTACAGGGAGCCGGACAAAGTCAGAAATGAAATCAAAAAGAAGTTGGAAGCAGTCCATATTGACATTGACACTCATGGAGTGAATCAAGAAAATCATGAGCGGGAGAAACATCTTTACTGGAACTTGTATAAATGAAACAGGAAATAAGAAGAGAAATGGAGGCTTAAATCCAGAAATCTTTGGTTGCAAGCCGATGATAAAAATACCTCTTTCTTCCATAAACAAGCCATGGTTAGAAAATCAAGAAATAATATTTCAGCCATAATTGATGATGAAGGAAAGGTACACGTAGATCATGAAGGTATCAAGGTTGTTGCTAACAACCATTTTAAAAATATGTTCACTGAAATAGATGCGCCGGAGGACTACACAAATCTCTTGAATTACTTGCTCAAACTGATCACAGATGAGATTAATAGTTCCCTCACCAAAGATATAGAGGAGGCTGAAATTCTTAATGTTATTTGGACATTACATCTAGATAATTCTTCGGGCCCGGATGGATTTTCCATAGTTTTTACTGGACTCTTTGGGAAGTCATTAAAAGGGATCTTATCAAAATGATTTTGTGGGTACAAAGAAAGAAGAAGATCGGTGGCTTCACAAACTCTACATTCCTCACTCTTATACCCAAAGAGAACCGTCCCTCTTCTTTCTCCAGATTTAGACCTATCTCCCTCTGCAATTATTTGTACAAAATCATAACTAGAATCCTAGCTACCCACCTTAAACCCCATCTCCCAAACCTCATTTCTAAAAATCAAGGGGGCTTCATTTCCCAAAGACAAATTTCTGATTCTATTCTCTTGGTCCAAGAATCCATCTACTCGAGTATGATGAGATCTGAGCAAGGAATCATACTAAAACTTGATCTTGCTAATGATTTTGATAGAGTGAGACATTCATTCCTCTACTCTATCCTTCAAAAAATGGGATTTGACTCTGAATTTATATCTCTCGTCAATGCCTGCATCTCCAATCTTTGGATCACTCCTTTATTCAATGGTAGGCCTGGAAAATTATTTCAAAATACTCGTGGCCTCAGACAAGGCTTCCCTCTCTCTCCTTTTCTTTTCATCCTCATGGCAGAGTCCTTCAGCAGAGCCTTGGATCACAAGCGCAGAGTGGGCCTCATCACTGGTATCAAGTTCAGAAATGGAGCTAAAAATATGAATCACTCTCAATTTTTTGATGACACCCTCTTGATGGGTGGTGCCACCATCATTATTGCTCAGAGATTCAAAAAACTCCTTGACAAATTTATTCTTTATTCAGGAGCACAGATTAACTACCATAAAAGATGCATCTATGGGTGGAATGCTACAAATAATACCATTCATAGTATTGCACAAATCTTCGGATTCCCCTACAAGTTGAACTGGACCCATTTTAATTACCTTGGGATGTCTGTCAGTGTTGGACAAATGAAGACCGAGATTTGGAACATGACAATTGACAAAATGAAAAAGAAAGTACAACAATGGGGATCCTCCTGGCTTAATCTGGCTGGGCACACAATCCTCTTAAAATATGTCCTCACTACCTTTCCTTTGTATCACTTTCCCTTACTTTATGCTCCCTCCAACATTCAGAAAATAATAGAAGTTATATTAAGGAAATTTTTATGGCAAGGAGGGAAAAATGAGAAGAAGAAATTCAATTTAGTCCAATGCAAGCAGGTCACTCAAAATTATGAAAATGGGGGACTTGAAATTCACATTCTAAAGCTCTTGAACAATGCGTTTGGGGGGGAAATAGTGTAGCGCCTTATTACTAGACAACATTCTTGGTGGAAGCAAGTACTGGAAACTAAGTATCTTACCAATGTTACGCAAAATATTCTTGATTAAGCTCTCCCAAACAAGCCCTACTCTAGAATCTGGGCCTTATGTAAAAAAGACATACCATTTATCAACAGATATATCTCCAAAGCCCCACAAGGAGGAAGCAGTATAAACATATGGGAGGACAAAATTATGGGACCGTCTCCTCTCACAGATGGCCCGAGCATCCATCGTATTCAAAACTACCTTCGGAGTCAAGGTATAAACACCATGGATCAGATTTCCAAATGGGATTATCACTCCAATGCTTGGTGTGGATGGGCATTTCCTAACATTCCCCCTCACCTTGAGGCAGATATGGCAAAGTTGAAGGCAATGCTCCATGGTGCAGCTCCATTGACAAAAGGCAACCATGATAGTTTTCAACAAGATCCCTCTGGATCAACATACACAATCAAAGTAGCTTATGGGTCCATTCTCAAAGATCAATTCCCTTTTCCACTGTGGCCCATATGGAAGCTTACATGGAAATCTGAAGCTCTTCCAAAGATAAAAATGTTCATCTGGATTCCTCTCAAAGGTAAGATTCTGACTTCATATAATTTATAAAAAAAAGGCATTTGTGGTCCTTCCAGATGCCCCCTCTGTCATAAGGAAGAAGAGACTTCACTCCATTTATTTGTGAGGTGCCCCTTTTCCAATAAATGTTGGAACGGTCTCACAAATTTCTTTGAGATCGACTTAACAACCATCAATTCAATCTCATAGTTGATAAAAAAATGGAAAAAGGACTACCCCTGGGGCAAAAGGAGTAAGAACATAGCCAAAATGGTCTGGGACACCCTCCCATACATGCTTCTTTGGAGTATCTGGCTAGCAAGGAATAAGGTGACTTTTCAGGACAAAAACCCTGCCCAAGGAAAGCTCAAAACAAGACATGGAGTCTCTCAGTTGAAACGATCCTATCCAAAAGTAATAGCAATATCAACCTCAATGATCTGCAAGTAGAAGAAAAAACATTTCTGGGGAGAGTGCTTGACAATCCAGGCTACATAAAAACTCTTGTCATACAAACTCCCAAAAAGGAGCAATGGAAGATAAGACTCAAGGGAAAAGTGTTCATAGAATGGCTGGATGGTTGTAAAAGACCTACACTATTCTTTGATGGAGCATAAAAAGCCAACCCAGGCATTGCTGGGGCAGGAGGTTTCATTAGAAATGACCATGGATGTATTTTGACCTCCTTTGAATGGGGGCTTGGCTCTCTATCTAACAAAAAAGTAGAGGCCTACGCTCTGTTCAAAGGTATTTAAATGATCAAGAGCCTAAATCTGCAAAACGCTATGATATTCGGTGACTCGCCCATCATCATTAGCATGGTGACAAATAGCAATCAATCCCCCAAAATCACTCTTTGCAAGCTCATCAACAGATGTCATATCCGGAGCAAAGATATCAAAAATATCTCCTTCTATCATATTATTCGAGCCAATAATAAACAAGCTGAAATCTTGGTTAACAAAGCCTGCACTAGACCAACCGGTCAATTATTTTGTCAAGCTGGCAGTTCTTTTTCCTCTCTGCCATGAAATCCCTCTCTGCCTTTTTTATAGATTGTATGACACCCTACAAGATTCTGTCAGCATTTGTAATCTCACCACATACCTTCAGTATCGTCATGCCTGTGACCCTATCTTCTCGTGAAGCTCACCTTGACTCCTTCATCCTTCCAACTCTGCTCGCCTTCCTTATTTATTCAACATTTCCACTCTCTCTATCTCATTCATTATGCCTCTGCGATTGTCCCCCTCTACCTTTGACAAGGCATCGAGCCTGCACTATCAAGTCCTTCTCTTCTCGGTGATTGACTACCTTCTATCTTGTATTCTCTATCTCGCAATTTTCTAGGCTCTTTGACAATCCTCGTGGCAATCCCGATCTAGTTCCTTCGTTCAGAGTTTTTAAACGGTCGCATTGTGTATCAGCGTCAGTGATTTCTGCCTCCAATCCCGACCTCCTCTCTGCCCCCAATCAACTTAGACCTTCAACTCAACTGTCTGCAATGCGTCTCTCTGCTCAAACCATTGGAGCCTGATGAACTCTTAGTTAAAATGAGAGGGGAGGGGTGTGAATCAGTTTAGTACATTCATGGACATTTAAAAATCTTTGCATTCAACTCAATTACACCTTCAATTCATAAGCAGCTTAATACATAATAAATCAACAAACTTAATGTGTGTAGAGCAAGTAATTAAGTAGATTAAAACATCACATCAACACATAATCATCAAGCACATAGAAAGCAGATATAAGTGGAAACCCATAGGGGATAAAACCACATATTATTATTGTTGTGATGAAAAGGCAAGCTCCAACTCCCTTGCACCACTGATTTTTTTTAGGCTCCAACCTACAGGAGGCTACTACCTCAAATTCTGCAAGCTACAAATTGCAAGGAAACTCCAACTCCCATCTATTTTCTGCAGCCTACAACCCACAGGAGTCTCCTACCTCAACCAGCTCCAACTGGACATATATCAAGCTACAACTTGAAACGGAAGCACCAACTCCCATGTATTTTTCTGTAGGCTACAACCCATAGGAGGCTCCTACCTCAACCAGCTCCAACTGGACATCTATCAAGCTACAACTTGAAATGGAAGCACCAACTCCCATGTATTTTTCTGTAGGCTACAACCCACATGAGGCTCCTACCTCAAACAGCTACAACTGGACATCTATCAAGCTACAACTTGATATGGAAGCACCAACTCCCTCACACTACAATAAAATTATATGTTGATTTACCTGGATATCAGCTCTGTTTTACTCCTTCTTCACTTTTTCCTTTCCAGCCTTCATATTTGCTTCATATCAGCTCCTGATATGCACAACATCTCTATCAGTCCTCTCTTATTATTTCACTCACTACAACTTTCTTATATTCTTATTCTCTCTTCCATTCTACAGCTTTCTAACAATCTTCAACTCTCTTCAATTCTGTTGCTCTCTCTCTCTCTCTCTCTCTCTCTTTGTTTTCGTAACATTATGCACATGGATATTACCTGCTTTATATAAATAACTTCATGGTTGTTTGCATTATACAGGGAATATGAAGTGAACAGGCACGACTCTTGCCTTTCACCCACTCATTTGCTCACTCAGCATTTTCTGAATGTTACAACAATATATACAATCATTATAGTATAAAATTGGAGTTTTTCTTTGCCTACGGAGACTTGCCTTTGCATCACAAACAATATAAAAATAAATAATACATTTTCAGTTACAATCAATTATTTACTCAACCCATTAGCTTCTTCGCTTTGTTGTGCGTTTTTCTTCTTCTTCTTGCTGTGTTTGTGTCTTTTTTACTTCTGCCGTCATATTCCACCTTTGCTGCATAACTGGCCCTTTTAGCCTGAATCTTCTTCCACGTTTAGCCCTTTCGTTAGCTTTACTGTAGTAACATTGTTCTGCTCGAGCTCCTGGTCCTTTGATTTGCATTCAAATCCTTTTTTTGTGACCTATGGGATATGGCCCACATACAACTCCCTTTATACACGCGGCATATTACAAATCCGAGCTTTAATCAACATACATACGTTTATCGATCAACAACACACACACATATATATATATATATAACATACATATGATTAGAAATAAACAGCATAAACTTTATAATATGGAGCATATAACATACACAGAACAAGGGCTATTGTGTCCCACAGTGCTTGACCAATCATATCTCATCGCAAATCCCGCAGGTTTCCCACTCTACCATTAGCGATAAACCTTAAACCATAAGATCTATGATCTACGCTCGATCGTGTTGTTGCCACGTGGACTCCCTTCCTCGCATCGCATCACTTGATCCTTGTCGCATCGCAACCAAAACAACATACCTTGCGAGGTCTTCAAAGTTAAACCCCATTTCTTACGGGATGCGATGTTGCGCAAGGTCGACACGTGTCCCTCCATTTTGAATCATAAAAATTTTAACTTAACTTGCAGTCGCCTTCCTACTATCCCTTAAGCGCTGCGATGTGTGGTTTCACGATTCACCGTCCGTCGTTGATCTTCCCCCAGATCTAACGGTCCTCATCTGATCGCACTTCGCACTTTAGAAGATTTACTTTGTGGTTATATTCTATTTCTTGCGATCTACGATGTTGCGTCGTGCCAACACATGTCTTCTCCATTTCGCATCGCAAATACTTTAACTTACCATGTGACGCCTTAATGTTAAACTCTTAAATGTTGCGATTTGCGAAATCACTCCTGATGCAATTCGATCTCCGTCGTCTATCTCTCGCCTTCACTTTTGCGATCTAATCCTGACCGCCCGTTCGCCTCCCTTGGAATTCTTCAAAGAATTCTCTGCCTTCATCGATTTTTCGTTTATTTACACTGTCCCTCTCTGTAACTTTGATTTTTGCACGTTGTTCCTCCCGTGCTTGTCTTTGTTAATGAATGTTAGCCCGAGTTATCACACTCGACATCTACTGATTAAAGGCCTCACTTTCTCTCGACTCTCGCCTCTCTCTCTTGGCTTAATCATCTCTATGTAAGATCTTTGATCCTCGCTGTGTCTGGAAAATCTGAATGCCTTCATTTGTCTCTGCCTCTTTTTTGTCTCTGCTCCATTTGTTGCCTCCGTTGTCTTGGCTGCTACTTTGTTGCATTTGCTGCCTCTGTAGTAATCATTGCATCTCTGCCATTTATTTGTTGCCTTTGTTTCCTTGCTACCTTTGCTTCCTTCTTAGTTGCATTCGCTGCCTCTGTTGCATTCACTACCTCTCTACATTTGCTGCCTCTCTGCTTTTGCTGCTTCTCTGTCTTTGTTGTATCTATGATGCATTCGCTACCTCTCTACACTCATTGCCTCTCTGCTTTTGTTGCTTATTTGTCTTTGTTGTATCTCTGTTGCCTTTGGTAATCGTTGCATCTCTGCTATTTCTGCTTCTTTGTTTCCTTTGCTGCCTTGTTGCCTTTGATGCCTTCTTAGCTGCATTCATTTCCTCTCTTCTTTTTCTATTTCTCTGTCTTTGTTGCATCTATGTTGCATTCGTTGCCTCTCTACATTCGTTGCCTCCTTGCTTTTGTAGCTTCTCTGTCTTTGTTGTATCTCTGTTGCATTTGGTACTTTTTTCTTCCTTTCACTGCCTTAACTGCCTTGATTTCCTTTGTTCTTTTGCTACTTCTTTGCCTTAAATAATCATGCTAAAGCTTCTCCATGCTGCTCCTTTGCCTCTTTGTTTCTTCTCTCTGCTTTAAGTTATACTTCTATTGCTGCTCCTTTGCCTCTCTGCTGCACATTGTTGCACATTGCCTGATCTGCTCCTTTGCCTTATAACCGCTGCTTCTCTGCTCCTTTGCCATCAATGATAATTCTAATGTAACTCTTTTCTAATCCTTTGCCATGAATGAAAATATTTCCAATAGTCTCCCCCTTTGGCATTGATGGCAGCACATCTACCAATACTCCAATACTTCCTGCAGGACTTCCTCCCCCTTTCGTTATGAGAAGTGTGTTTCTTCCTCTGCTTGCTTTTCAGAAGAGCCTTTCTTCTTCTGCTTACTTTCCCTCCCCCTTTGACATCAATGGAAAAGGGTTGCACATCTCCTAGTGTAGATTCTATCTTTGCATTTCCTCTCTCTGAGTTGTGTTTAGGCCTTCTTCTTTTGACTTTATACCTTGCTACTCCAGACTGGTGTACAAAAGTTGTTGGGAGAACACTTTTGAGAATCATTGAACTTGTATATACATAGTAAGCTGATACCATCCCAAAGCACAGACTCCTTGCACTTTTTTACAACTGAAAGTGATGATAAGGACACTTCATAGAAAAAACTTATATAATCAGACTTATATTATCAGAGATGCATCATTGGAACAATACTAAAATATTGAGAATGCTCCATATGACATATAAAGTCTGCTCCAAATATACTTCATTCCATATTATGATCTTCATCTGAGATACAAATTTGTAGTACACATCTATTCAAATATGACGATGCCAATATATCTTTTATAGATGTGGTTCACCTTTACTGCCTGTTGGTGGTGATATGAGCTAGGCTGCTAACAAGGATATTACACTTAACAGCCAAAAGGTCCTTGTTACTGATGTGAATAATGAATCAAACCAGAGCTTACAAATTATAGTGAGATTAGACAATAGCTTTCAATCTAAGAGACCAAATGACTTTACTTCTTGTACATTGTACTTTCAAAAAAAACCCTTGAGGCTAGATACATTCAATGTATTGGTCAGTATCACTTATCAACTATGCAATTTCATTTATGACATAAGGGGGCATGTATGTCAATGATCAACCTCTCTTTAATGGTGAAATACCAGCAAATCCTTTCTGCTGAAGTATGATTTAGATGAATCAATAACATACTCTTGAGCTTCAAATGTAATATTAACACAACTAGTCATTCATACTTCAGATACTTTAACTGTTATATCATGATGATCTTCAGCAAAACATCTTCAAGTTGTTTAATAGAAATCTCAGCAAATAGACTTCACACAGTTTTATGAATTATCTTAATAAAGAGTCCTTGAAGATATATCTTTACTAACTTGAGGAAGGCATGTAGTTATATCTAGAAATAGATACTGCTTCAATGCTTAATATACTACAAGTGTAAACAAGATAATGATCATTTTGCACTTTCATTGACCTTTTTATGCTTTAATAATGTAGATAACATTGGGTATACTACCTTGATGTACTTCTGCCATAATACTCTGATCTTGAGGACCTGTACCATACCACTGCTTCACTGATAACAGTTGGTATTATGCTGATAGGTGGGTTGCTTGATCCAAATACCAATTGATACTAATTTGATAAACTATGCAGTAATTTCACTTCAACTCGCACATGCACATAGTTAATACAACCTTCATAGTTTCTACTATTGATCTCTCCACTGTTCTTAACAAAAATCATCAATACACTGAATCCGATCTTGGCATCATTAGCCTTTTGCTTATTCTGTCATTCTAGTTTAAAAGAATGTCACTACATATTCCTTTCTAGGACTGCTTCAAAATCATTGCTACTCTATATACAATTCAACTGTTCTAACATAATGATCTTCGAGAAGGCATCTTCAATTTCTTTACTTGGAATCTACAAGGGCAAACCACTCATAGTTGTATCACTCATTTAAAGGGGACCTTCTATAGATGAAACATGGAATGATATAGTGATGATAAACATTTCTCTTACTCATCCTTCTTAAATTTTTTTCATTGCTAACTCTTGTAGTGTGATGCACAGTGTGATCATCCTCTATGGATCTTTCCAGTTCTATAGCTCAAAGCATATTTTTTCAATTTTAATCATTCATCACTTAGTGTGTTGTTGTCTTCTTGGCTTACATGTTCATGGTTGAAGTTCCCTCTACCACCATGGTTGCTTGCTTCCTTCTCTCCTTCCATCAACCTGTTGGCTATTGAATGCTTCGGGTATTCTTCTTCCTCTATAGTTCTCTGTTAGAGGAATTGTCCTTTCCCTTTTTGAACTTTTAGTTGTTCTTATTCCATGGAGCTCTTCTTAGACTACTTTTATGGGGACTAATTATGAAATGCACTCCCCCTAGGATGTTGCTTCTTATTTATTGCTGGCTGGATATTTGTGTTGCTTCCTAGAGCAGCTCCCCCTAAGACTGTGATGGATTCATTATGTTATTGAAGTAACAGGCTCCCCCTTTATCTTTTCCTTCCATACTTTATTGGGGTTCTTCATAATGTCTTCACTTCTTTTTTATTCACATTTTTGTCTGATTTTATTGGATTCCATCATCTGTCTAGAGTTCTTTAATGTATATGGCATCTTATAGTCTTTTTCTTTGTGACCAAGCTTGTGGCATACATAACATCTTATTTTACCAAGGTACATTTGAGTTGATGTATAATATTTTGTGCTCCCTTTTGAACATAATTTACATTCAACAAGTTTATGTCCAAAATCATTGCATGCATAACAATAGCCATGGAAATGATTTGTGTACCTGGTGATCGATTGTCTTCTCCATTTTTTTGCTTGAGGTAGTCTTTTCATTGGCTGCATCTTTAGTTGGTTGGACTAGATTTGCTTTGTCTTACAGTATGCCACAGTATGTTCAGGTTTTTGGCAATCAAAACAAGTGATACTTATCACAAGAGGAAGGAACCTCCTTTGACATCTTCCGAATTTGTTCAGTTCATCCTTAGGAGCGTATAAGCCTTTAGCAGTTGACTGTTTCTTCCTCTCATTCTTTTTCCTTTCATATTGCTGCTTGTTTCTGTTTGTTTCTTTACAAATCATGTTCTTGTTGGCTTCTACTTCTGTAGGAATCTTTTGAGTTGCTTCTGTTACAGCTTTTACAAAAATGATATTCTTGTTATCTTCTACCTTGGACTTACTGGTTTCTCCTTCATAGCCTATCTCAGTCTTTATGAGAGGACATCTTTGAGCATTTAGTATTTTTTCCAACTGTTCAGAGTTTTTCATTCGTGGAGTGTTCATAGATAACTCCCTTTGGGCATTTTCTAGTGTCTTTCTCAGGCATACTACTTCATCTTCCAATTTCTCTTGCTCCTGATGTTTATCTTTAATTTGCTTAAGCAGAATGTCTTCCACCTTCCTAGCTTCTTCAAGTTCTACTTTCAACTAAATGAGGTTTTCCGAATCAGGTTCTTCCTTTACATATTTCAGGAGAATGTATTTTTATTTTCTGCACTTGAGTTTAAGTCTGTCTATTTCCTCCAGGGCACTCCTTAGCTCCCCCTCAAGGTCTACCTCACTTTCTTCCTCATCTTCCAAAAGGAATCCTTCAGGATCTTCCTTGGCCATCAACATAAATTCAGAGGTTCCTTCTTCATTTGAGGATTCATCTGAGCTTTCAAATGCACTGTTATCTTGTTGAGCATAAAATGATTTTCTATTGACTCTGTTCCCTTTCTACCATTTATTTATTTTGTTTTTCCCCGTCTCTTGTGGTTGGTTCTATGTTTTCTTATGAGGAAATTTAGATTCATACTGCCCCAATCTTCCACAGTTAAAGCACATAAATGGAATTTTACCTTTGTATTTACCCGTGCATTTATCCAATCTTCTGACGAAATTGGCCTCTTCCTCATCTGAGCATGAACATGTATCTTCCTTCTCTTTCATGCACTTGTCTATCTTAAAGGTTTCCTCCCTCACATTTGACTTCCCTTGTGGAAGTCTCATCTCATAAGCTGTTAAGTTTCCAAGCAATTGGTTCGTGGTGAAGGTTTCCCAATTTGTTGTTTCTTCTATGGATGAAACCATAGGGTTAAACCTGGATGGTAAAGATCTCAATATCTTTTTCACAATTACACATTCCTTAATGGGTTCTCATAGAGCTTTCATGTTGTTCACAATTTCCGCAACCTTTAAGAAGAAACTGGCTATATCTTCATCTTCATTCATTTTTACATTTTCAAACTGAGCTCTATAGGTTTTCAGCTTAGCCATATTCACCATTTTATCTCCCTCATGGATACTTTCTAATGTATCCCATATTTCTTTGGCAATCACACTATGCATTACCTTGATAAATGCAGACTCACACAAATTGCTCAAAAGTGCATTCATGGCTTTTGCATTGGCTATGAAATTTTATTTTGCAACTTTTTTTGTGTCAATATCCTTTGGAGCATATCCTTCTTCCACAACAGCCCAACTTCTATTCCTAGAGACATTATGTATGTCCCCATTCTTATTTTCCAGAAAGCATAGTTTGTGCCAGTAAAAATGGGGCTTTATTTGTTGAGCATCCTTCTAGGCTAGCCATCTTGGGGACCTAGGATCTCCTTCCAGTAGTTAAACTGATACATAAGGAACTGGCTCTGATACCAATTGATGAACTCTTAGCTAAACTGAGAGGGGGGAGGGAATCAGTTTAGTACATTCATGGACATTCAAAATTCTTTTCATTCAACTCAATTACACCTTCAGTTCATAAGCAGCTTAATACATAATGAATCAACAAACTTAATGTGTGTAGAGCAAGTAATTAAGCAGATTAAAACATCACATCAACACGTAATCATCAGGCACACAGACAGCAGATATAAGTGGAAACCCATAAGGGAGAAAATCACATCTTATTATTGTTGTGATGCAAAGGCAAGCTCCAACTCCCTCTCACCACTAATTTTTTGCAGGCTCCAACCTATAGGAGGCTAATACCTCAAATTCTACAAGGTACAACTTGTAAGGAAGCTCCAACTCCCATCTATTTTCTACAGGCTACAACCAACAGGAGGCTCCTACCTCAACCAGCTCCAACTAGACATCTATCAAACAACTTGAAACGGAAGCACCAACTCCCATGTATTTTTTTGCAGACTACAACCCACAGGAGGCTCCTACCTCAACCAGCTCCAACTGGACATCTATCAAGCTATACCTTGAAACAGAAGCACCAACTCCCATGTATTTTTCTACAGGCTACAACCCACAAGAGGCTCCTACCTCAACCAACTACAACTGGACATCTATCAAGCTACAAGTTGATAAGGAAGCACCAACTCCCTCACACTACAATAAAATCATATGTTGATTTACCTGGATATCAGCTTTGTTTTACTCCTTCACTGCTGCCTTTTCAGCCTTCATATCTGCTTCATATCATCTCCTGATATGCACAGCATCTCGATCATTCCTCTCTTATTCTTTCACTCTCCAACCGTCTGTAGCTTTCTTATATTCTTTTTCTCTCTTCCATTCTACAAATTTTTAACAATCTTCAACTCTCTTCAATTCTTTTGCACTCTCTCTCTCTCTCTCTCTCTCTCTCTCTCTCTCTATTTTCATAACGTTCTGCACATGGATATTACCTGTTTTATACAGATAACTTCATGGCTGTTTACATTCTACGTGGAATATGAAGTGAACAGGCACGACTCTTACCTTTCACCCACTCATTTCCTCACTCAGCATATTCCAAATGTTACAACAATATATACAATCATTACAGTATCAAATTGGAGTTTTGCTTTGCCTATGGAGACTTCCTTTTGCATCACAAACAATATAGAAATAAATAATACATTTTCAGTTACAATCAATTATTTAACCAGCCCATCAGTTTCTTCGCTTTATTGTTCGTTTGTCCTCTTTTGCTTGTTGTCTTTGTGTCTTTTCTGCTTCTGTCGTTATATTCCACCTTTGCTGCATAACTGCCCCTTTTAGCCCGACTCTTCTTCCATGTTCAGCCCCTTCATTATCTTTATTGTTGTAACACTGCTATGCCCGAGCTCCTGGTCCTTTGATTTGCATTCAGATCGTTTCTTTGTGAACTGTGGGATATGGCCCACATACAACTTCCTTTATACACGCGGACGGATTACAAATCCGAGCTTTAATCAACATACATACGTTTATCGATCAACAACGCATATATATATATATATATATATATATATATATATATATATATATATATATATGATTAGAAAAAAACAGTGTAAACTTTATAATATGGCGCGTATAACATGCACGGAACAAGGGCTATTGGGTCCCACAGAGCTTGCTTAATCATATCTCATCGCAAATGCTTGCCCGTAGGTTTCCCACTCTAGCATTAGCGATAAACCTTAAACCATGCGATCTGCGATCTGCGCTCAAGCGCAGTGCTGCCATGTGGACTCCCTTCATCGCATCGTGTTGCTTGATCCTTACCGCATCACAACCAAAACAACATACCTTGCGAGATCTTCAAAGTTAAACCCTATTTCTTGTGGGATGCGATGTTGCATAAGGTCCACACGTGTCCCTCCATTTCGCATCGCAAAAAAATTAACTTAACTTGCGGTCACCTTCCTGCTATCCCTTAAGCGTTGCGATGTGCGGCCTCATGATTCGACGTCTATCGTTGATCTACCCCCAGATCTAACGGTCCTCATCTAATCGCACTTTGCACTTTATAAGATTTACTTTGTGGTTATACTTTATTTCTTGCAATCTGTGATGTTGTGTCGTGCCAACACGTGTCTTCTCCATTTCGCATTGCAAATACTTTAACTTACCATATGACTTCTTAATGCTAAACTCTTAAATGTTGCGATTTACGAAATCACTCTTGATGCGATTCGATCTCGACTGTCCATCTCTCGCCTTCACTTTTGAAATCTAATCTTGACCGTCTCTTCGCCTCCCTTGGAATTCTTCAAAGAATTCTTTGCCTTCGTCGATTTTTCATTTTTTTACACTGTCATGCTCTGTAACTTTGGTTTCTGCACGTTGTTCCTCCTATGCTTGTCTTTGTTAATGAATTTCATCCCAAGTTATCACACTCGACATCTACTGATTAAAGCCCTCTCTTTCTCTCGGCTCTCGCTTCTCTCTCTTGGCTTAATCATCTTTGTGTAAGATCTCTAGTCCTCGCTGTGTCTGGAAAATTTGAATGCCTTCATCTTTCTCTGCCTCTTTTTGTCTCTACTCCATTCGTTGCCTCCACTGTCTCGACTACTTCTCTGTTATGTTTGTTGCCTCTGTAGTAATCGTTGCATCTCTATTATTTCTACTTCTTTGTTGCCTTTGTTGCCTTGCTACCTTTGGTGCCTTCTTAGCTGAATTCATTGCCTCTGCTGCATTCACTACCTCTCTACATTCGTTGCTTCTCTGCTTTTTTTGCGTCTCTGTCTTTGTTGTATCTCTACTGCATTTGCTTCCTCTCTACATTCGCTGCCTCTCTCTTTTTTTTGCTTCTCTGTCTTTTTTGTATCTATGTTGCCTTTGGTAATCATTTCATCTCTGTTATTTCTACTTCTTTGCTGCATTCGTTGCCTTCTTAGATATATTCGTTGCCTCTGCTGCATTCGTTGCCTCTCTACTTTTGCTGCTTCTCTGTCTTTTTTGTATCTCTGATGCATTCGCTGCCTCTTTGCTTTTGCTGCTTCTCTATCTTTGTTGTATCTCTGCTGGCTTTGGTGCCTTTTGTTTCCTTTCGTTGCCTTAACTGCCTTGAATTCCTTTGTTCTTTTGCTGCTTCTTCGCCTTAAATAATCATGCTAAAGCTTCTCCATCCTGCTCCTTTCCCTCTTTGTTGATTCTCTCTGCTTTAGGTTATACTTCTATTGTTTCTCCTTTGCCTCTCTTCTGCACATTGCCTGATCTGCTCCTTTGCCTTATAACCACTGCTTCTCTGCTCCTTTGCCATCAATGATAATTATGGTGTAACTCCTTTCTGATCCTTTTCCATCAATGAAAATATTTCCAATAGAGCCATCATCCTTAAAGAAGAAATGTATCTTATTTGCGGGCAGTTGATGATAATGGAAGAAAAACACCAAGTGGATGCCTTCCTCCAGCAACAGGCTCAGTCCTGCCAGCATCAGCGTCTAGCTACCTCAAATCGATGTGCACATGTGGAATAATCCCTCTAGAGCCGGAAATATATGCTAGACAAATGCCCTGCACCTAGTTCCATCTCAAACAATGTCAAAAACACCAATCCAGATGACAATCAAGATAACACCAATGCTTCCTCTGGACGACCAATTAGCATTGCCTAATGCTTATTCCACCCCTCTTTTTTGCTCATGTATTTTAAATTTGCAGTTACGCTTATGTGATTTTTTATAATTCACCTTGATTCAATAATGCAGTATAGTATCAATAGTCAACATTTTCAAGGCTCGGTGTTTTTTTTTCATACCCCTCCTTGGATGTCCTCATCGCCATTAGAATGTAATTGGGACATCTCCTTTCTGTTTTTTCGAATATAATATAGCATCCGACTTTGTAAAAAAAAAAAAGAGTGATTCCAAATCCAAGTTGAAGTGAATTCATATGGCTACTTCTAGTATAGACAAGTTTTCAAAATGTTTTAAAATGATATGCTAAAAATTATGAAGAGTGCCATGTTTGATAGAGCTGCTTGTGAATTTTTTTCTAGACCAACAGTCACTATTTGGAGTGTAAAATTTTCGTTAAAGATTGGATTGATGTGATTCCACTTGAAGATTAAATTTGATTCATTTTTTTCTATCTAGTAGAAACAGGTTTTTAAAATCCCTGGGTTTGATATCACAAAATCGTTGATGAACACACCTAGGAGGCATAGTTTTACTATGTTGATTTTAAGACATGTAGTCACTAAATGTGGAATAAATTTTTCTCCTGGCCTTCAAATGAGATGATTCAAATTGTGTCATAAACTAGACTTCAATATCTATCTCCCATAGAAACAGGTTTTGAAAATAATATGATTTTACATGTGAAATATGCCAATGAACAGTAAAGACCTAAAATTGTCACCATGCAGATTTTTCGATGAGCAGTTAGTATTTTGAACATAATTTTTTCATATGATGTCAAATTTGGGTGATTCAAATTGATTTGGAAACTATATTCCAAGGGCTATCTCCCTATACATATCGTGTAAAAATGTTTCCATTAGAACCCTCGAATCAGTGTTGTACTAACTCTGTCCTCAAAAATTTCACTTGAGACATAATATTTATTTTGATCATATTTTTTTGATTTGTGATCCAAATTGAAAATTTCAAATTGGGTTTAAAAACTAGATTTCAAAAGATATATTGTTTAAAAACATGCTTTAAAAATTATCCTATATGGTCACCCAAAATAGGATTATTCTTAGTGCATTTTTCCATAAAATCCTTCCAAATGAGTATTCAAGAATGATTTGAAAAATTATTCACGAGGGTTTGAACCAAAATTATTATGCAAGTCTTATTGTGAACTTATTCTACCTATTTATTTATTTATTTTATTCTATCCTACTCTATTGTAGAAAAATAAGTTATTCTCTCAAGTATAAGAGAATTTCCAATGCATCTATTTGCGTAACAAGATCATAAGTAGACTCACATCCAAGTTTGAAAAATATACTTTAATGAGTGCTTGGATATGAAAATTAGTTGATCATAAAGATTTGATGCTAAGAAATTTTGAAAAATGGAGTAGGGTTGTGGCCTAATGACTAGTTGAAACCAAACTTGAGTATGATCTTTAAATCTTTGATTCTCCTCAACTGTCATAGCACAAAGTTATTCTTATGGAACTTGTTCAAAATCATGGATGCACAAGGGATCTTGTGATACATATGCTAGATATTCTTCAATTTATAGCTCTTTTGTTTGAATTTCATCGCATGTAATCCATAACTCATTGATCTCCTTACAAATATAACTAGAAGAACCTTCTAGATTCTCTTCTTGTGGATCCTCTTCATGGATGCTTTGTTCCTTTTCTATATTTTGAAATGAAAATTCATCCCTAGTGAGCATTCTAAATTGTGGACAAGTATTTGAGAAGATACTTATAGTGGCATACCCTCCATCTCTAAATGACTTCTTTAACATCATGTTTTGTGGATCTTGTTTTGCAAATGGATTTTGTAGTTATTGAATTTTTTTTAATGATTGCGGGGTTTTCTTTAGAAATCTACCTTTCTAATTTTTATGTCTATGCATGAATAACCATAATGAAAAGTGTTTATTTCTTTCTTTCTTTATTTTTTAACAATCTTTCTAACTAGCTCTATCTAAGCATGCTTCCCCAGCAACGACGCCAAAAATGTCAGTCTAATTTATTGAGTTGAATTAGAGCACTTGTTTTAATTATCAATCCGGGTTGGTAAACATAGAATCACACCAAGGTATATGGATCTTAGATTAAGCTAATGTAGGAAGTAGTTGTTTAGGTGAAAATAATGGAAATGCATATTAGAAATATAAATTACTGAAAAGAAAGCATTGAAATTCTAATCTAAAAGCAAGAGTTCAATGAATTTTTATGGAATATAACCAGCAAGGAAGAGGCTCTAACTTAGAGGTCCTGGTTTTCCTTCCTTATCATTCCTATTCCAACAATATTAGTTCCACCATAAAGCATATCATAACCAAAGTAGTAAAGATCAAATGCATAAAAACAATTTTCAGTTCGGTTCTTAATCTAGAAGGAAGAGGGTCTAACTTAGATACATTGGTTGAACTTCTCTAGTAAAACCAATTTCTAAAAGGAAATCATTCAAAAACATAAATGGAAATGGAATATAATGAATCTATTCATAAAATATTCACAAGAAACTATAAAGGAAACAACAATCTAAAATACTCACAATTATACAAAAAATTACACAGCAGTGTACTTAGCTTAGAATGGGGGCACTCCACCTCTACTTTGTACACCTAAAGACTATCAACTATAGTAGATCAGCAATCACATCCCACAACAATAACAACAAGAAATAGAAGGCAGGTTATTCAAATTATATTCAGAAATAGAGAAGTCTCATTAATCATAATACATGTTCATAGTTGTTGAATAGTTATGCTTAAATCAAACAAAAGTATAACTAACTCAACTAAAATAGTTGTAACAACCTATAAGAATCATAATCTATAATCAATTCAAACTCATCCCTTTTTTTGCACAAAATATGGTAGAATCCCACTAAATCACAAAACTGCCCCTTTTAGTTGGCGATTTCTAGATGATTGGTCAAGTTTGACCAGCGTTGATTAGGCATGTTCGGACTCAATTGGATGGTTCCAATAGGAGTCTGTTCATCCTTGGTTCCCATGCTTCTTGAATATATTTCCAGTTTCTACCGAGATGTCTTACACATATGACTTTAATGGAGCCATTACGGGAGATTATGTTCTAGTCAAAAATAAAATTTAATACCCAAATTTTACTAAGTATTCTAAAATTTAAAATACTTAATTAATTTACCTTAAAGTATCATTAAAGGAAAAATATGGCAAATATAACCATATTATGATGATAAAGGATGATGGATAAATGGATTATGCATGGAAAAAAGGGTCAAAATTGAGGGCCAACAGAATCTGTGAGTGACTTTTGGGTTGTTGATTGGGGAATTGGGTATGACTATAAAAATGAAGACCCCATGGTCTCTCAAATCCATAAGAATGAGATTAGGAAAGAAGGTGGTGTTTTGCCCCTTCTGAACAATAGTATTGGCCCTTATGAAGCCCTTCTTGGTGATTAAAAGGATCTCTTCTTTATGTTCCAAGATGATTCAATCAAAGAAGAGTCTTCCAAAATTGTGGGCAATTTTGATGACTCTAATGTAAAGGAAGTTGAGGAAGGATCTCCCTTTAGCCATGCCACCGATAAGGGGTTTTTATTCATGTTTGAGCATCCAACCTCTTATCATGTCCTTGCCCCAGAAATGGATGTTTTTGATCAAGTTTGTTCCCCTAGTTTTGATGAAGAGTTGGTTTCCCCTTCTGAAAAAAAAGAATCATATTTTTCCCTAAACACAATGATGAGTCCACTTCTTGCTTTCCCAATGACCAAAATAATATCGTCCTAAATATTTTTGAGTCATTTAGTCCTTCTTACCCTGAGGATGATAAGCCCAAGATAGTTCTTCATCAAAGATTCATGTACCTGATCATTGGCATTTCCATCTCCTATTTATAGGACCAAATTCAATCCTCTCGGTTGGTGTCTTTTCTTTCTTCCAGGATTCCTTTCTATGGCATATGGGTCTCTTATTTTTCCACCTCCTGCCCTTGTAGCCCCTCATATTATTATTCTCATTTGTTTTTTTGGTTCCATTGCAAAAATAATCATGGAAACATGCATTCTTGTATTAATCGATTGATATGTTGGTTGCATTGGATCTATGATTACACCTAACACTTGATATTTTATATTATGCATATTAGAGTAGGATGCATTGCATGTTGATTTTCTGCATTAAAATTAATGTCATATGATATTTCTCATGATAGATTAGATGCATTCAAAATAAATTTGCACACTTTTTATTTGCTAGTTGGTTTTATGGGCTGACATTAAGCATGGGTGATCATTAGACACTGTGAAAAGCATGCTACCCCGTGAGTTAGGTCATTGACATGTGTAGGTAGCAATTCTATGGTGACCAAGAGATTTCTGGAGTTATCGTGACCTCCCGTTCGAGTAGCTTCGCTCACTTCTTTGAGAGATCACATCCTAGTTGGAGCCAAATGTTACCCAACAATTCATGGGTGATATCCCTAGGAAAAAAATTTCTCCATGATGGACCTCAGTTGGCAGCCAACAACCACTTGCAGCCCTCAACTAGCTCATTGTGCCATTTCTTTGCCACTTGAGCCAGCCATGTGGTGCCTCACCCATCTGTATTCATCGTATGTTTCAAGGTGATGTTGATTTTTTGGTAGTATTGGAATTTTTCTAAGTATCAAATTTTGTGAGGAGGCTTAGACACACGTATTCCAAAGAACCCAGAAATCGTTTATGGAAATTCCACTCGGAACGTGTTTTATTAAAATAATTAATTATTTTAATGGTGACCCTAAGTTTGAACTTAAGGAAATTAAATAATTAAAGGGCATTAATAAAGCATAATGTGAATTTTCTAGAAAACACAGATCAAGTCAAGTTATGATCTTATTTGTTGATATCTCAACGAGAAGATTATAAAAGAAGACTCGTGGGTCATTTTCAAAACACACCAATGCAGATACTCAATTTCCCAAGCAAAATCGATTTTCTCAGTGGCTAAAGTTCGGAAATAGAAAATCGATCTAGAGGGAGAGTTGCAGGTGGAGGAGAGATAGAGAGGGTTCAACATCAATCCGGGGTATAGGAACAAGTGACGCAGTAGCAGGAAGTGACAGCACAATGGCTGGAAGGGACATCGCAAAAGACAATGCAAGGGTGACGTAGATATACACAATCCTCACGTAGTGCTAGTGTAGGGGTGACACAAGAGGCCTAGGAGAGCCATTCCAGGGTCATTTCTCATCAGAAAATTTCAGAGGAATTTCTCCAGTGTTAAGAAAGCAGTAGGGTCTACACCAAAGGGAACTCATGGAGTTGCCTTAGCAGCAAAACACATTCTTGAAGGGATTACACATTCCTTCTGCAGAATATGTCGGAATAGGGAAAAGCAAGGAGAAGATGGAAGATCGAGTTTTGTCAGAGTTGGCCTCTAGGCTGGAAAAATAATGTGCTTGTTTATCAAGCACTCCATCATCAGATGATTGGTACATTGATCGGAGCTTCAACTCATATGACTGGAGAAAGAAATAATTTATCTATTTATCAAGAAGAATGGATGGATTTTCAAATTATTATGGGAAACAAGACAAAATGTACCCCTGCGGAAAAAAGGACCATAGCATTTCAGACAGAATAAGGAGAGAGTCTTCGAGCCACTAATGTGTTGCATGTGCCAGTATGGGAATGAATTTACTTTAAGTGCCTCAATTGTAGGGCAAGGGATACTACATACACTTTATCGAAAGAAAGGTCTATGTCAAGCATCCAAGCTGGAAGAAAAAGGCTCAAATTGGGACTCGAAGCAACAGATTATACAAGTTGTAGCTCGAGTCTCCAATGGCACTAATAGGCAACAATCTAAGTGGTGAGTCAGATCTGAATGAGTTATGGCATAGGCGAATGGGGCATCTACACCATGGAGCTCTGAGAATTCTCAGAGAAACAGTCACAGGAGTTTCAGTTCTTGGTACCAAACATGATGACATATGTAGAGGGTGTGTTCTAGGCAAATACCCCAAGGCAAAGTATTCCAGGAGAAACAATAGGAAAAAAAGTGTATTGAGTCTAATACATTCAAACATCTGTGAACCGATGTCCACTAGAGCTCTTGGTGGAAGTGAATATTTTGTCACTTTCATAGATGACCATTCTAGGAAAAATTGGATTTACTTCCTTAAGACGAAGGATGAGGTATTTGACAGATTTAGATAATTTAAAGCTCTGGTAGAAAATCTGACGGGGAAGAAAATCAAAGTATTGCGATTAGATAACGATTGTGAATACACTAATAAGGAATTCACATATTTCTACGTAAGGAAGGATATCAAAAGAGAATGGACCACTCCTTACAATTTGAAGGAGAATGGAGTTTCAAAATGGAAGAACAGGACTATTGTTGGGGTAACAATGGCAATGTTGTATGACCTGGATCTTCTTAGATTTTTGTGGGCATAAGCATGGAGCACAACTGTATATATTCAGAACATGACCCCTCAAAAAGCATTGGGCAAGACAACGCCTGAGAGTTTCTTCACATGGATGAAGCTGAAGGTAAGCCACCTTAGGAATTTTGGGAGCGTGGCATATTTCCACGTTCCAGACGAGAAACAGAGAAAATTAGATCAGACCGTTGAGAAAGGGTATCTTGAAGGATATAGTGAGATGTCCAAGGCATACAAGATCTACATTCTGGGTAATCGGAGAGTTGTAGTAAGGAGGGATGTGAAATTTATGGAGGATCGAGCCCTCAGAAGATCCCGTGATATGTCTACCAAAGATCAATTTGAAGATGAACCTCTTGTCCAACTGCAACTAGGAGAAGATCCAGCATATGGATAGCCATCAAGATCTAGCACTATGACCAGTACTAGTATTTCTTCTAGGGAAGAAAATCCAAATAGCTCGCAACAGATGTGACAGCAGGATGAAGAGATGATTGAGCCACCCACTACCAGTGGCAAAATCAACATAGAAGTATGACAAATGTTGTGGGACGCACAGGAGTTTGTTGGGGCTCCCAGAACCAAGAAAAGGCAGCGTAGACAACCTGACATATACCAAGCTCTGGTAGCATAGTTTGTCGATCCCTCTAGCTTTCAGGAATCCATTCAGCATCAAGTTCGGGTATATGCTATGGTAGAGGAGTACATCTCTATCATGACCAATGATGTTTGGGAAGTGGTACCAAGACCTCGGAACATATCAATTGTAGGTTCAAGATGGATCTACAAGATTAAGTATGTCGCAAACGGCAGCGTAGAGAAGTACAAGGCTAGGTTCATGGCAAGGGATATGATCAGAGGAAGTGATAGACTATGAAGAAACCTTCAGCTCTATATCCATAGATACCTTTATCAGATCCATTATATCCCTTGCAACGCAGATGGGATGGGAGATTCACCAAATGGACGTCAAGACTACATTCTTGAATGGGGTGATAGAATAAGAGGTTTACATCGAACAGTCGGAAGGCTTCTAAACACATGAGAAGAAGTCTCATGTATGTAGGTTGAAGAAATCCCTGTATGGATCAAACATGCACTTAGAGCATGGTATGATCAAATTGATGGATACTTGTAGAAGATGGGATTTGTCAAGAGTGAGGTTGATCCCAATCTCTACTATCTCACAGTAGAGAATGAGTCTCTTATTTTAGTGTTATATGTAGATGATCTATTTCTAACATGATCATCTAGGTTCATCAAAGACTACAAGAGGAACCTGACAGAGGAATTTGACATAAAGGATTTGGGGTTGATGCACTATTTTTTGGGATTGGAAGTTTGGCAGCAAAAGGGAGAAATATTCCTTAGGCAAGGAAGATACGCTACAAAGATTCTAAAGGGATTTAGAATGTAGGATTGTAGACCCATGGCTATTACAATGATCACCAATTGGAATAAAATTGATGCATCTGAAGATAAAGAAGTGGACCCCACCTTATACATACAACTCATAGGATCTCTCATGTATTTGGTCAACATGAGGCCTTGAATTTGCTACGTTGTTAATTCCCTCAATCAGTTCATGGTCGAACCAAAGAGGACACACTGGGAAATAGCTCAACACGTTCTTCGATATATCCAATGAACATTCGGATATGGATTAAAATTGTAGTGCCCTACTCTAGTTGAGTGACAGTGATATTAATTTTAACATTATTTATCCCTAAGACCCGCACTTTATTCTTTGAGGACCTCAGGTTGAGGATCCGGACACATGACTCTATTATTAGTGGATGTGATGGTTATGTATGTCTTTATTGATACTATGATGATGACAGCATTTATGGATATGCATGTTCTTTATTGATATGATCGTAGCATTAATAGATATGCAGGTTCTCTATTGATATCATGATGATGATAGATTTTATGGATAGATATGTTTTCTATTGATGTTACGATGATAATGTCTTTGATGGATATGTTAATTTACCATTGATATTATGATTATGATAAACATGATGGATGTGTCCCATATGTAGCTACTTACATTAGTTCTGATTCAAAATAAACAATGATGTGAATGACTAGGTCAAGATGATATTTCTATTATGATAATGACTAACACTGAGAACTTTGTTACTGACGATTATTGAGTATGACAAGAAACCACCAGAGGCACTCGCATATGATGAGTGGATAACATCTGGTTTGATAGAAATTAATATTTTTTCTTTGAAATTCTAAGTTCAGTTTGAAACTAGTTATATATATATTACATATACTCTGATGATATGTCAGTGGTTGCAGGAACATGTTAGTTGCTTGGCCGAATGACTCACATATGGGTAATGGGGTTGTAAAATTGAATGGAACAACATGGGAGGGGTGGAACAGTGTTCTTGATCTCACCCACTAACACTCCCGCCATGACTTAGGTTGGAAAGGTCGAAATACCTTCGCCTTGAAGATCATGATGTCGTGGGGGCAGGTCCCAATTTTGGTTCGCTCACGAGGATTTTCTGGAGGGCGCTCATCAAGGCGGATTCCTTGATCCCCAGCACCATTAGTCTCACTATAGTAGGCAACATACGATATGATAGGGGTCTCTGGCGTTGCACATATAATTTCCCCTCGTAACCACTAGATACTTGAAGGGCAAGTGGTGTGGCACCCTTGGAATTTCAAGAGAAATTCTTGAAGGGCACGACTGACTTGGCACTCTTGGCATCAAAAATAAATTCTTAGGCATGGCACCCCTGGAACTTCGAATGGAAGTTCTTGAAGGGCATGACCAACTTGACACCCTCAACATCATTAAAGAAACTAATAAATATAATCAATATATGAAAATCCAACTAATTCATATCAAGTGACATATGATGTTAGAACCAAAGGAATTAAATCAAGAACAAAATTTAGGGTAAGGGAGGAATAGGAAGAGATAAAATATTTTACCATGATAACTCTACCCTTTCCATGTTAAAACAAAATATTAAGTACATAAGACTTAATTAGGAAAAAGGGGGAAAGAGGGACATAGAGTTAAGAATAAATATTTATTAAAACTTCATTAAGAGAAGAGGGTGGTGAATTAAAATAAGATTAATAAATTAAAATTTGAGAAATTTAGAGAACTTCCATGTGGCAAGAGCCAACATAAGAATATTCATCTAAAAGGAAAATTGAGGTAGTTAGGAGACCAAATCTGAGACTTATCAATTAACTTCAGTGATAAACACAAATTGAGTAAAAAGGGGGAATCAAGAGACAACTAGGAGAAGAAATAGGAAGCCTTGTTGGGTTGAGGGAAATACTATTTTAAATGAATAATTAAGTAAATTATTTTTGGAGAGTCTTGATGAGAGGGTGACACATGGGTGGGTGAATAATCACATTTTGGGTAATAAAAAAAATAATTATTTATGCATGAAATTCCAAGTGTCACCTATGAAGCCTTCTATAAAAGAAAGGGAATTGGAAGGAAAAGGCATATTTTTTGTTTACCCTATTGTTGGATGGAGGAGATTATGTCATTTTGAGTGGTTATGAGCTATAGTTGAGTTTGGTAAGGTAGAGTATTATAGAGAGGGGACTCTTGAGCCAAGAGGGGCTCACCTTTATCAACTAGCACAGTCCTTCGATGTACAACCCCATTGCAGCTCGGGGGTCTGCGGGGAAGGAGAGTACCCAAGGAATAGGCTGGGAGGTCAACCGGTGAGTCATTACATTCGGATTAAGCACGACAACCTTCAGGCTTGGAGGTAGACGACAACGAGGGAGCTCAAGTAGCGGCAAGTCAAGTTTGGTTCTCGTCTAAGGGTGAAAGGTACATGTGTTAGTTATATTGTTTTTATTTATGATGATTTTATTGTGCCTATAATCAACAAGTTAATTAGATGTACGTGTTATGAAGTTAAATTATGGACTTTGATATAAGTGATTTAATTTTACTAAGTTTCAAACTCGTATGATTATGGTTTAAATTCCTAGTTACTGTGTTTAAAAAAAAAAAAAAACTTTTAAAGCCTAGCGATCATCTAGTATAATATAGGAATGGTCTCTACAAAAATACACCTAAGGCGATGAAATCGTTCTGCGTGGATTCACATATGAAGATTGGGTAGGAAGTTCGATGGATCAGAAAAATACCACAAGGTCCAGCTTCAACATTGGATCTTGTATGACTTCCTAGTGCAGTAAGAAGCAGAAGTTCGTAGCACTGAGCACAACTGAAGAAGAGTATTGTTGAAAAGTGTAACTAGGTCGGTCTTCATGCTGACTATGTAATTATGTATTTATGTATAGAAGATGTCAACGATAATAAAATGTGTTTTTGGTGTACTTGCTTCATGGGTTTCATGAGCAATATTTTATTATGTAGATAAACTTCTTCTTGATGTCTATAATGTTTATGTCTTCTAGGAATAAATATAATTAGGTGTCATATTCATGAACGATTTAGTTTGTGCTCCAAATACCTTAACAGCCCTCATATAATGTTGAAATCAAGCTTCATAATATAGTGAAGACAATCTTCAACATTGCTGAAGATACATCTCTTGGAAAGTGTAAGAAATTACAAGTCATGTCGGCCTACATGCTATGGTGAAGTCAACCTAAATCATATTTGGATGGTCAGCCTAAAAGGTGAGAATAACTCACTATATATAAGCCTAGTTTGTTGATCATTTGGAAGAGAAAGTCTTGCGGATAGCACTAAAACTCAATGTGGATTCCTCTATGATATTGCGGGCAAGCCGAGGCAATTTGCAGACTGTTTTGGGAAAGAAACAAAAATGAATAACACAGAACCGAATGCGGACATATACACAGTTACACTGCAGAAAAATATCAGTAAAATAATTGTGGATGTCACTGCAGTAAATACGGAACCATCTCAGAAGGGATTGTGAGTTAAACTTCAGGAAGATTTGCAGATTTATCTTGGTTAAGGAGTACAGATATATATGAACCTACAGCAGAGATAGTGCAGATATATACCAAGAGACAATGCGGATAAAGGGAAAGACTTTAGTTCAGATAAATTAAGGACACAGTGCAGATAAAAGAAGAACATAAGTGCGGATAAGAGACAGTGTAGAATGCAGATCTGAAACAATGATACAAGAAGAGGATTGTGGATATCAAGGGTACAAGTTAGATTGCGAATAAGTGCAGTAAAGATTGTCAAGGGTTGTTAACCTGAAGAGGTAATTTGTGGTAATCATAAGGAGAAAAGAAATCAATAGTAAGGAAGGTAAATTTATGATTTACCTTCCTACTTTTCAAGCAATTCAACTAAAAGCATATGCAAGGTCTCTACTGCTGATGCAGATCTACGTAATTTGGTGAAGAGAATATCTAAGGTTGAAGAGGCGGAATCAAGGTCTTGGAAGCATATCTAGGTCAAGGGTCTATTTCTGGGTCATGGTACTTTTCAATTGAATATCTATAAGAAGAATTATTTGCGGGTTTTCCTCTCTAAGAGGGAGAGGTTTTTCCCTGGCTCTAGGAGCCTAAATTTTTGTGTCTTGTGTTTTTTGATAATTGACTTGATGAAATATTAACTAAACTAAAAGAAGAAAAGACATAAGTATCATAAGTAAGGTCACACGTAATTATCAAGAAGAGAATTTGTATTATTCTCCAGCCCTCCAAATTCCTAACATGGTATCAAAGCTAAGGTGTTGAACACAAGGGTTGCTTGTCAACAAAGACACTCAAGGAAGCGTAGATCAAAGTTTGGGTTGGAAACTCAAATCAGTTTGCAAAGAAGACTATCTAGCTACTTCAAACATCCTTTACCATCAAGGATCCAAGATCACCTAAATTGAAGAATTATATCTTGGAAGAAGTTCTTAAACCTCTTTGTTATCATCAAGAAAGCTGATGAAGGAGAAATCCACTCTCTCAAGTAAGTATCTATGTATTCATCTAAATTTGTCCAAATGACTTATTGTTTAGAAAGCAACGATTTGGTTGGGTTATCAAACTTCAATGCATGGAAGAAAAGGACAGATCTGAAGCTAATTGAAAATGAAATTATAGGCTTCATAGAAGGATCTACAATTCAACCTCCAAAAGAAGACATTCTAGCATATATCAAATACATGCAAGGAGACATAAGAGCCCAAAGTATTCTTATAGAATCCATAAAAGACTCTCTCATTCCCTATGTATCAAAGCTAGAATCCTCAAAATAAATATATGATAAATTGGTGGAACTGTTCTCAAAAGGTTCTACAAAGGAAATAATATTCCCGAGACAAAAACTATACAAATTGAGAATGTCAAAGGAAGGAATAATTCCATATCTGATGGAAATTTTCGCAGTACGAGAACAACTACTGAAGTTGGGAGAATTAATGTTTGATAGATAAATACTCACTATGGTACAAAATGTCTTACCGAAAGAATTTAGAGATTACTCTTCCAACATAGATGGGAGAGAAGAAGCCATGACATTCCAAAGTCTAGGTAAGATAGAAGAATCAAGATTTAAAGAAGGATCAAGAGAAGAGAATCGAGCCTTTGCCACCACGTCCAGGAAGAAAGAAAGATTTGGTAAATTTGGTCCTCAAAATAAGAAGAGAAATGTGGACAAAGCACGATGCTTTGGGTGTAATTATCTTGGGCATTATAAACGAGATTGTCCTAGATTGAGAAAGGACAAGAGGAAAATGGAAGAAGCCCATATAAGAGAAGAACCTAAAGAAAAAAAATCTAAGAAAGAAGAAGCAAGGGATCTCAACTACGATTAAGATTGATGCAACCATAAGGCCACAAATAACCAAATATGCAGGGTTAGCGGAATTAACCCCACAATTACCCACATTTCCATTATGGATTCAATGTTACTCCATAAATCACCCATCCATATGGGTTATCCCAAATATCTCCTTCTTCTTTCTTTGGACTCTTAATTCACCAACAAAACCCACTTTATAAACATTAATTATTTTATACACATGCGGAAGCTTATTTTAAAGTGGTTCTTTGATTCTAAAGCTCATACTTTACCTTTATATAGTGGTTGACTTCTTTACAGAAACCCGTGGACCTGTGGTTTATGGCCCACATAACTATTCCTTAATGCAACAGCGGATCACTTTATTTAACTTTAAGCTTCATCGCACTTCACAGTTTGCAACTTATAACAAATACCTTTAAAAGCTAAACAATACATATGCCGATGCGAAATTGCGATGTAATCTCCACCGTAGATCTTTGCTAGATCTAATGGCCCCAATGTACTATCTCACACTGCCTTCTCTCGTCCTTGTCGCATCGCAACAAAAATACTTTACCTTATGATGTCTTAATGCTAAATTCTAAACCTGCCGATGTGTGATATGCACTAGAGCATTGGGCCGACACGTGGCTTTTCCCTTTATGGCATCGCAACTTTCAATCCTTACTGCATCGCAGGTTATTTTGTTTAACTTGCAAATTCCTTAACACATAAATACTATAATCGCCGATTTGCGATGTGCACTTTCATTCTCCACCCGACATGCGTCCACTTCGCAACTTTCTCAACTTACCATATCGCAACTTAAATCGTTTACCTTGTGATGTGATCTCTGCTGTTAAATCTTAAAATTTCAATTATGCAATTCGATCCTAGTCGTCTGATTCCTCCTTTGGAATTATTCTAAGTCTTTTCTGCCTTAGTCAATTTCTCTTATTTCTACTATCGACACTCCACAACTTCATTTCCTCCGTGTTACTCCTCCTGAGCTTGTTCTTGTTATTAAATCTTATACATATTTATCACACTCGATGTGCACCTTTTCATATTGTTTAAAGCCAGAATTTGTGTTTTATTCCTTTCGACATGCATGCACATAAGTTTATCTGCACACATTTGTTCCCATTAACTTCATTCACAACTAATTAACTCCCTGACCGGAATCATACAGATTATATCTAGCCATTAAGTCTTCTATCACACAGTAAGACTTATTCATTCACCTAGAATTTGTTACAGGGAATTATTACACTGATATCGAATTCTTTCTATTATGGATCACTTAGCACATAACAGAAATGACACACAGTCAAAATGAAATTTGATTTCTGATTAAACAAAGAAATTGTACAAATACAAGAAAAATCTGTTTATAATCTAGCTTTGGCCTGATGCACCTTTTACATGGCCCTTTTCTCTTCCTCTCTCTTTATGCATGTAGGCTTACAATTAAGTTTCCTCTCTAAGAATATCTCTCTTTTTTCCTCTTTGTTTGTGCCTTTGAGACTTTACAAATATATACAAAAGGTTATGTAACTAATTCTGGTTCAGATCCTCAATCTTCTCAACTAATTTCTAAGAATCCTCTAAGTCCTCAATTAATCCCTAAAACATCTTCTTTATCCCATGAGGATCTCAACATTCAACTAAATCCTAAGGATCCTCTTCAAATCCATAAAATCATGAACTACTTTCTAATCTAAGATTTACAATATTTTAGAATATCTCAATCCACACTAATTACTCATCAATCACTCACGTTCTCCTAAATTCGAGAACATTTACAAATATGCCTCTCAATATTTAATTAAATCCTATTCTAAATGTCTCACATAAATCACTCAAAACATTGAAAATTACATTAATTAAATACTTAGGAAACCAACTCTTGTGAAAAACATAAGACCCCCTAGATTCTACTAAATGTACAAATTTTCGGAACCATGATGCTCCTGCATCAAAGATCTTCTTCTCCTTTAAGTGATTTCTTTTGATTATTATGTTAGGAACCAATGTACATTAATAATCATCACAAAAGAAGCATGGAAGGAGCCCTCGGTGAAACAACTTCTGGAAAGCCTCTCTGATAACATTACTAAAGTAAAACAGTCATCAAGATCAAGGGTCATCATGCATACAGAATTCTGGATGTGATGACATATTGATGGAGCAAGCCAAAGGAATGAAGCTCTTCATTCTAGAGAAATTGCTACAGGATGACTCATGGAAATAGATATGAGGTCTGCAAACATATATGCTGATATTGGATGATGTGAAGTCATGTCATATGGTTGTAGGTAATAGACTTCCATATTTATAAGTATGATCTATGAAGGAGGACCTCTCGGTGCACTGACAAATAAAATCAACATAATATGTCGTCATAGAATATGAGATGGTTGTACATAAACAAGAAAATGAAAAATTTGTAAGATCTTGGGAATGAAGAATGTGAAAAGAGGAAGAGATCATGAAATGCAACCATGTCAAGGGGTAGTTATCATCCAGAGGCCAGGAAGATGTGACTAGGAGATCTCCTAGGAAGATATGTAGACTCTGACAGAAATATGGTAAAGAAGAAGACCCTTGGAAAAACATGTCATTAGGATATGTGTCAATCTGTATGAAGGATGTCGATGCCTACAGGAAGATTTCATGGTGAAAAATCATCACTAAGGCAACTTTTGTTCTAAAAGTTCAAATGTATATGTTTATCTGGATGAATTTGTGCAGCACTGCTAATCATGAGAAAGGATGTATGATCCTTGGAGATGATTCGAAGGAAAGCAGCATGGCATAACGGTGGACTAGATGAGAAAAACTGATGAATCACTTTATAATAGTGGACATGACTTGTGACTGAAAGTAATGGATGATTTGTGCCCTATGAAGCCAAAATTTGAAGATTCCTCAATATCGAAAACCATGACATCGAGGGGAGGAATTCTTCATGAGTAAGCTGGATTGATGCTATATGACCCTAGTTGATAAGGAGCCTGGTGGTAAGTTTATTGCTTGGAAGAAACCTTAAATATGTCCTTCATGTGTTAAGATGGAGTGACGTATGTGATTCTCTATTACATGTGCCATGCACTAGACCAGGACTAACAGTCGTAAGTCTTAGTGAAGGCCATGTGAAGAGAACAGATAGACACATCATTCTAGTCTTCAACTGGAAGACAAAATGGAGGATTGGGTAATCATCTAGCACTTGATACTCTTTGAGAATGAGATAGGGAATTCAAGGTAAGAGTAGTCCTGGACCGATATTCTTTGAGGGCTAAGATGTATACGATATAATATGTATGTATGAAAGGGGCAAACTTCTCATGTGTATGTTGAATACCAACTTGCAATGTTAAGTAAAGGTGAAAGGTGTGCACATGACAACCTATAACAAGGTGTTGACATCAAGCAAGGATCTCATACAACCAGAGAAGGAAGAATACAAGCAGAGACCAAGATCTCTAGTCTTGGTGCTGAAAGGGGCATATAGGTGAAGGAAGGTGTAGGAAACAAGGATAAATTCAAGGATTCATTGAAGAAGTAGTGACAAGGTCTTGGAGGCATACATAGGTCAAAGGTCTGAGTCATGATACTTGTCATCTGGAAGTTTATAAGAAGATTTTCTTGTGGGTTTTTCCTCTCCAAGAGGGAGAGGTTTTGGCCCTGGCTTGAAGAGCTTAAATTTGTGTCTTTTGTGTTTTGATAATTGACTTGATGAAAGACATACTAAGATAAGAAAAAATACATAAGTAAAAGAAGTAAGCTCACAAGTAATTATCAAGTAGAGAATTTGAATTAAACACTTCCCTACCAAATTCTCAACAGGCATAGTCATGAGTTCCTGAATGATAAAGGATGCTCATCTAGGGCCTATGGAACCAGGGTTATGGCCATGGGAATGGTGTAGCGCTCATGTGTTGGATTTTTCCCATGTGTTATATATTTTTGTCCCAACGATCTTTTGCATTTTATGGTACATTTTCCTGTTGAATGTGGCCATCTTTAAATTTTCTTTTCTTTTCTTTTTTCTTCAACCTCCAAGGCATCATTCCAGGCCTGACCCAATGTAGGGGCATGGAAGAGGGGAGGCCAACCCTATGTAGAACCAATGCGGGAATGTGGACCTGGTGCAGGAATGTGGACCTAGGTGGGAGATGTGATGAATAGGGTTATAGTGAGTGGAAATAGGGCTAATGTAGGAAATATAGGGGCATATAGGTGAAGGAAGGTGTAGGAAATAAGGATAAATTGAAGGATTCATTGAAGCAGTAGTGACAAGGTCTTGGAGGCATACATAGGTCAAAGGTCTGAGTCATGATACTTGTCATCTGGAAGTTTATAAGAAGATTTTCTTGTGGGTTTTTCCTCTCCAAGAGGGAGAGGTTTTGGCCCTGGCTTGAAGAGCTTAAATTTGTGTCTTTTGTGTTTTGATAATTGACTTGATGAAAGACATACTAAGATAAGAAAAAATACATAAGTAAAAGAAGTAAGCTCACAAGTAATTATCAAGTAGAGAATTTGAATTAAACACTGCCCTACCAAATTCTCAACAGGCATAGTCATGAGTTCCTGAATGATAAAGGATGCTCATCTAGGGCCTATGGAACCAGGGTTATGGCCATGGGAATGGTGTAGCGCTCATGTGTTGGATTTTTCCCATGTGTTATATATTTTTGTCCCAACGATCTTTTGCATTTTATGGTACATTTTCCTGTTGAATGTGGCCATCTTTAAATTTGTTTTTCTTTTTTTTTTCTTCAACCTCCAAGGCATCATTCCAGGCCTGACCCAAGGTAGGGGCATGGAAGAGGGGAGGCCAACCCTATGTAGAACCAATGCGGGAATGTGGACCTGGTGCGGGAATGTGGACCTGGTGCGGGAATGTGGACCTAGGTGGGAGATGTGATGAATAGGGTTATAGTGAGTGGAAATAGGGGTAATGTAGGTGGATATGGGAGCGATACCACACAACCAAAGTCGGGTTTTGCCAAGGGGGCCACTCTAAAACCAAATGGTCAGTAAAGAGATCCCACTAGACTAAAGTACAAGGGTAACACCCAAAATAGGTCAAGGGGACATGAGCACAAACTAAGTCCACTCTTTCTGCCGAATCCCCCCATGAATCCATGTTCAAAAGTGTCCATGATTAGTAAACCCAATACTCAATTACCAAATGACATGACATACCTTTAGGTTCAAGAGGCCCACCTGTGAAAATTTCAACTTGAAATTTTACTGCATTATTTGATATTATTTCTTCTACTTATTATTCAGAAATAAGATATTTTCATAATTCTCTTCAGTAAATATCGAAATAAATTCAAATGCAAACTTCAAAATTAGTGAGAAAATCAATAAGAAAATACTAGCACAAGAGTGACACAAATATTTTGGACAATTGTCCACGAAAAAGCCCAATGTGGGAAAATCGGTGCAATGAATGAGGGTTTCTATTATTCTTCAGCAAAATCTTCTTGTACAATTTACAATCAATAGCAACGAAGAGAAAATTCTCTACTAATAACACTAGAGAAATTCCTCACAACTGTTCTGATGAGAAATTACCCCGAAATGGTTCTCCCAGGCCTCCTGCATCACCCCTGCCCTGGCTTTGCGTGAGGACTGCGCAGATATGCATCACCCCTCCGTTGTCCCTTCCAGCCATTGTGCTCTCCCTTCTTGCTACTGCGTCACCTGCTACTATACCCCGGATTGCTGCTGAACCCTCTCTGTCTCTCCTCCACCTGCAACTCTCCCTCTTGATCGATTTTCTATTGCCGAACTTCAGCCACTGGGAAAATTGATTTTACTTGGGCAATTGGGTATCTGCACTGGTGTGTTTTCCAAATGACTCTCAAGTCTTCTTTTATAATATGCTTGTTGAGATATCAACAATCGAGATTAGATCTCTAATCAATAGCTAAGATCATAACTTGATTTGATATGGGTTTTCTAGAATATTCACACTCTGTTTTATTAATACCCCTTAATTATTTAATTTCCTTAAGTTTAGACTTAGGGCCACCATTAAAATAATTAATTATTTTAATAAAACATGTTCCGAGTGGAATTTCCACAAACGATTTATGGGTTCTTTGGAATATGTGTGTCTAAGCCTCACAAAATTTGAGACTTAGAGCACTTCCTATGCTGTCAAAAAATCAACACTCCCTCTTAGTGAGGAAAGTGCTCTAACAATATGCCTGTTGCATATTGTTATGATCTAGAAGTGTCCTCTATGCTACTGACATCTGACAACATGTCCATCAACCATTGCGCTGTTGCTGCCCATGACACTGGCACTGCCACTGCTACATCTGTACTACAACTCCCTCTTAAGTGCTGCTTCATCCATTAATGAAACGAATTCTCAATCATCCCCATGTTTTCCCTGAAATTTGTTCTTCCTAGGGCCTTGGTGTGAATGTCTGCTACATGTTCTCCTGTGGGAATGTACTACAACTATACTAATCCCCGCTGAACACAGTGTCTGATAAAATGACACATGATGTCGATGTGCTTTGAATGATCATGAAAAACTAGATTCTCAGAGAGCTTGATGCAACTTTGATTATCACATAGAATGTTGGTGACTTCCATATTTCTTCTGAATAAATTCACTAGCAGTTTTCGAAGCCATATAGCCTCACAAAAAGCTGTGTTGGCTGCCATATACTTGTTAAGAATTTGGAGGGATGGAGATTAATACAAATTCTCTTCTTGATAATTACTTGTGATACTTAGGTCTTCTCTTCTTTTAGTTTAGTTAATCTTTCATCATGTCAATTATCAAAAGGCACAACACACAAAAATTTAGGCTCCTATAGCCAGGGAAAAACCGCTCCCTCTTGGAGAGGAAAACCCGCAAATAATTCTTCTTATAGATCTTCAATTGAAAAGTACCATGACCTAGACATAGACCCTTGACCTTGATATGCTTCCAAGACCTTGATTCCGCCTCTTGACCTTGGATCTTCTCTTCAAAATTGCCCAGATGCATAGATTTTAGGGCCCTTGCATATGCTTTCAGTTGAATTGCTTGAACAATAGGAAGGTAAATCATAGATTTACCTTCCTTACTATTGTTGTCTTTTCTCCTTATGATTACCACAAATTCCCTCTTCAAGTTAACAACCCATGACAATATTCCTTATACGCAATCTAACTTGTACCCTTGATATCCACAATCCTCTTCTTGTATCACTATTTCAGATCCGCATTCTACACTGTCTCTTATCCACACTTATGTTCTTCTTTTATCTGCACTATGTCGTTACTTTATCTGCACTGAAGTATTTCCCTTTATTCGCATTATCTCTGCTGTAGGTTCATATATATCCGCACTCCTTAACCGAGATAATTAATCTGCAAATATTCCTGAAGTTAACTCACAATTCCTTTTGAGATGGTTTCTTTTGGTTCCTTCTGAGCCATTCTCCCACAGTTTATTGGACTAGGTCTTGGAGCATTCCATGACTACTAGTTTCTTTATATACATGACATTAAATACATTTATAAACCAAAGATAAACCCTAAATGGACATCAAGAAGAAGCCTATTAACCTAAGATAAAATCTTGCTCATGAAACCCATGAAGCAAGTCCAACAAATATACATTTTATTATCTTTGTCTTCTTCTTTACATAAAATACATAATTACATAGTCAATATGAAGACCGACCTAGTTATAGTTTTCAACACTCCCTCTTAACTAGGGAGGTATTCATACAGGTACATGGTTAATTTCAAACTAAAAAATCTCATAAGAAGAATCGGATTGGTAATCGCATCTGTATAGCATGATATCAACTAGCAGTGTCGTAGTGCAAGGCCTTGACTAACAACCCCATCTCTCAAAGAATATCGGTCCAATGCATTGTCGTTTGGTCTTTCTTTGGGCCTAGATTACACGGTCCATTGGAGTCTTTGAGATTTTTCTTGCTTTTGAGGGACTTTCGGTCGATTTGAGATCTGTTTGTGATTGTTATTGAGTGAAATGTGCTTGTTTTTGCTCTCTTGACAACATTTCTCAAATTGTTCCTTTTTCATTAGTTTTCAGTTTGTTTAGTGCATCTAGCTCTGAAACATTGAAAATAAAATAAAAATTTCTCTTTTGCTTTTGTTTAGTTAGTGCGAATCAAAATCTTTTCGGTGTTATTAATCATTAGTAACTTTGAAAGAAAAGTTTTTTTTAGTTTTCACTAACTACATTAGAGATATCACTGATTGTCTTCTGGTCATTTTGTTTTGTGTGAAAAGTTCTCAACTCTCTCATAGATAGCTTTCATCGAACGAAATGGTTTACTGTGGCATGTAGATTGCATTTAGGAATATTTTGAGACATTACATACGCTAAGGCCTGAAAACTGAAACGTAATTGAAGATCAACCTTAAAATCTACTCAATTTACACTAAGGCAGCATTGAAATCTAACGAAACACATTTAGAGGTCTAGGCTAGAGACGTGTTTCGGCGTCTTTAAACCTAGTAGCTGTCGTTCGCCTTTTGGCTTTAGACAACGCTAGTACGGACTTGTGCTCCTCGTACCGTCACGTATATAAAGGGAGACCCCATTAGGTTTCAATCCTTTATCCGTAGGAAGCTGAGTCTGCCTCCCTATACCCGTGATACACCGAACACAGCATTCAGGGAGATTGCCTGCACGTACGGAAAGTCCTTGGTTGATTTCTCTTTCATTATTGAAACCAAGGTGTATATTGCAGTTCACGGTTATTTGGTACACCCTTTTTTCCTAGTATTCCTGAGTAGTCATTTGATCTTTTCTGACTCCATAAATTTGAAAGGATCACCAAGCGCTTGTCCTTTCACGCTTGTGTCAAATCTGAAAGAGATAGAGTCACCTTTTATCTGTTTCTCGACTCTTAAAACATGAAACGGTGAGTTTTTTAAAGGTTTCAATGTGGTAAAATAAATCACCCGCGATCACACGCCCTGTTAGATTTTGTTGGTCGTTTGATTGTGTGCCTTGGTTTTTAGCCCGTGTGCAGTTTTGAGTTTTTGATGGCAACTTTTCCGGAGTTCACCAACCAAGGAATCCCCTCCAATGGGAATCCTGGTACTTTTCCTCCTTTTGGGAATGTTGGTGCTCCTTATATGGCAACGTTGTCCCTTCCTGGGTTAACTGTTGGGTTGCTTGTTTGGTTGTTTTCAACCTCTGTGGTCCCGAGTGTCTCGGCTACTATTCAATCAATTCCTCCACCTGAACAACATCATGTTGATTTCGAGGTGGACCTCTCTCCTTCTTCGCCTGTTTCTACGTCCTCCTCTTCTACTTCGCCTGGTGAAAGTCTGGATTCAAATAACCAGGTGGCTAAGAAGAAGAAGAAGAAGATAAAGAAAAAGAATTCTGATAAGAGAGAGGCTAAGACTGCAGCTATTGCTTCCAAAACATATCCTCTTGATAAACCTTCCAACCCTCCACGGAAAGTCAGGTTCCCTTTCATGTTGTGCACGGGAGACCATCTTCTTCGAGACTGCCCTAGCATTCCCAAGGTGCTCGAAGCATGGTCCAATGGTCGTCCGCCATTTCCTTTGGCTTCCGAGAGTTAGGTTGGGGGCACATCTTCAACTAGTGTTGGTAAGGCTCCTAAGAAGCAGGGTAAGATTACCAATCCCTGTAAGTTGTGTGAAGGGCATCATGCCATTCACCTTTGTCCTTTTATGGATGAAGCCAAGCGAGTTTTGGACAACCCAACTGTTTCTACACCATGCCTCCCGGCTGGTTATAAACAGCTTTCTTTGAGTCCTCCACCAGTTGATACTACGATTGGTCAAGAGTCATCCTTGGACGATCCCACTCCCTCGGAAATTCAAATTCAGGAATCCATCCCTGACCAACCATTGGTCGTGGGATCGGTTGAGCTGGCTCCATCCACAGTGCACCAGGTCTTTTCCGTCGAGAGTGGACCTCATATCCCCCATGTCCTTCTGATCTCTTCAGATTCTTCGGACTTGGAGAAAGATTCTCCTGTCCCTCTACCTCAAGAAGCTGCTCCTCCGCCTCCCGTGATGGAGGTTCCGGAGGATCCTCCTCCCGCCTTCAAGATGGAGGTCGCAGAGGATTCTCCTTCTTCCGTAACACCAGGGGAAGACCATCTCGGTTTGATGGTAGCCCCTCTGAGTAGTTTGGTTGCTTCCTTTGATTGGAATCGATTTGCAGGATACCGCCTTCCGTCTTATGTGCCTTTCGAGATCACAGTACAGGCTTTTGGTCTGGTCGTACCCAGCACCATTATAGACAAAGGCGCCTTTGTTTCTATTCTATCCTCAACTACCTGGCAAGCTTTCGGTTCGCCGCCGCTTGCGCCCGTTACACAGAATCTGTTGACTTTTAACAGAAGAACGAGTCAACCCTTAGGGATCTTTCCAAGGTTACTTGTTACTTTGGGAGGTAAAACCGTCCATATGGGTGTGATGGTTGTTCCAGGCCCCTTGGATTTCAATCTGCTTTTGGGGCGCGATTACACCTATGCCATGGGAGCGCTTGTCTCCTCCCTTTTTCGTGTGGTCTGTTTCCCACATGAAGGACGGATCGTGACCATTGATCAGCTTTCGTTCTTTGGTCCTGATGTGGCAGCTGGTCCGCCATCATCCCTTCCTAGTTTTTATCCACCCATTGTATCTGCCCCACCGCAGGTCAACTATGTGGCTACCTACCCCGTGCCTGTACTCAGTGATGATGTCGTTGTGCATCAGGTGCTGGGGGCATTGGGTCCTGACTTCTAGGATGTTTTCCTTCCATCTGGAGTGGAACTCCTAGAAGTGATGAATTCTTGTTCATTATGATCAGGTTGTTGGAGCAGGGTTCGTTTTCTTGTGTCAAGCTCCTTAAAAAATGAAACAAGTTGTCCGGAGCATAGTTCCTTTCTTGTGTCAAGCTCCTTAAAAAATGACACAAGGTTGCCGAAGCAAAGTTCCTTATCTTGTGTCAAGCTCCTTAAAAAATGAAACAAGGTTGCCAGAGCATAGTTCATCTTCTTGTGTCAAGCTCCTTAAAAAATGAAACAAGGTGTTCGGAGTAGAGTTCCTTGTCTTGTGTCAAGCTCCTTAAAAAATGAAACAAGGTGTTCGGAGAAAAGTTCCTTTTCTTGTGTCAAGCTCCTTAAAAAATGAAACAAGGTGTACTGAGGATAGTTCTTTTAATGTGTCAACCTCGTTAAAACAATGAAACACGTTCCTGTTCAATTCGAGTCTTTGATATGATCTCATAAAATCCTAGTCGAATCTTTCTCTTGATCTCGTAACTTGAACCTTCACTCCATCTATCTTTCATATGGATTGAAGCTTGGGGGGCATGTACCTCAAATTGAGTCACCATGTTGGGGGGCATGCTTACTTTTCAAGCATAGTTTGTTTTCGTTTCAAGCTTGTGTAAAAATGAAACCGGTTTCAAGCATAGTTTATCTTTGTTTCAAGCTTGTGTAAAAATGAAACCAACTTCAAGCAGAGTTTCCTGATTTCAAGCTTGTGTAAAAATGAAACCATTCTCATTTTACCTCTTGTGATTGCCATTTTATCAGCCTGTTTTGCTAGATGAGCCTTGGTTTTTCACTCCATCGTCATTATCTGCTTGGCCGATCATATGCCTTCACTTGGTTGTTTTACCCATTCCTGAGGAACCGCTGCGATGACTGGTCTTGTTAGCCAACCTCTTGACCTTTATTTGTTCTGAGCAGTTCCACCATTACCGGAACCAGTTGCTACCCTTTATACCACTCGTTCCTCCAGGAGGAGTCAAATTTCAGCTCTTTTTTGACTCTCTAAACATGAAAAGATTGTCGAGGCCCTTGTCGTTTCGATCTCGTTAAAGTGGCTGCGAAACAACATCTACCCAGTATACGTTTACCCCTTTTTCGGGCTGGGATAGATTATTTACGAAAAAGGAATACCCTAGCCTATCGCGACTAGGAGGTTTTCTCGGATATTGTTTTCTACCTTTTCGGGTCCGGGAAACTATTCACGAAAAGGGACCTTTGGAGTTTACTTTTCTGCTGTCTTTTCAAACTCTCTAAACATGAAAAGACACCGAGTTCTTCCTTTTTCAGACTCGTTAAACCCTGATGACATTGGATTCAGTCGTAATGACAGTATTCGAGTTTTTCCTTCCTAGGGCTCGTTAAATGTACTAGGATGGATTCACCCGAAGGGCGGATTTATATGTCAAGCATATGCTATCCTCTTCAAGCTTGTGTAAAAATAAAGAGGTACTCGCCAAGCATGGTGGGGAAAAATGGAACCATAATCATTGTCGTGTTGGCAGTATGTCGCTCTTGAACATGGCACTTGTCTGCATTCGTGTCGGGTTGGGGACATCTCATCTCATTTTCACTTGCCTCCGTGGGGTTGGGTAATCCCTTTTGACCTCCCATCTGCTCTTTGCCTCGTCACCATGACCTCTGATCTGTTGATGTCAAATACTGCCAAACTCACTGTCGTGCCGTTATATGTTCAAGAGAAGTTGACCTCTGCAAAACTCCAACCTCCCTCTGATTCTCATCTGATCTTGATTCACAAAAAACATCATGTTCCTCTGTCTCGTGTCGATGATGTGGGAAACATTATGGCCCACCTTCGATCAAGGTCACTTACTGTCGACTTCAGCTCATTATCCAGGAAGCTGATCTAGAGACTCCCTTTGGTACCTTGGATCCTGCATGCCTCAATGGCAGGTTCTTCGCGTTCGACGAGAGGTTTTAATCATTGGCCTTCGATCGAGCGATTCTACGGGTGCTCGATGCCAGCTCATTGATTCGCATGCCGTAGATTGTACCTGTAGTACCTTGAGGGCCATTGTCATTATTGGCGGTTCCTCTCGTGTCTGTTAACAGCTTACATCATTGGCTGGTAATCAAACGATGTTCTTGCATGTTCGACTTCAGCTCACACATTCACATGCTTGAACTTGTACTCTGTTCGGGTCGAGATGGAGCGCAAGACCCTGGATTGTGTCTATTATCATCCAGGCTGCGATTTTGTGGATTAGTTACATGACTCACTGATTGGATGGCTGCGACCATGCCTGAGTCTATTTATCGATCCTTACTGGATGGCTGTGCCCATGCCTTGGATCTGCATTATTGTATACTCTGTTATGGATGGCTGCGCCCATACCACGTATATGCATCATGTACTTGAGATATCAGTTGTACTTCTTCACGCAGGTTTTCCGACGGTGGAGTTTTCAGTTGAACACGTTCTCGTAAAGCATTTCACCCCTCTCTGTCTCTCAGGCCTCATGCTTTAGGGGGCATCTGTTACACAGTAATTTGTCACCGTCCCTACCATTCCCCGTCCCGCACATTGGAGGGCTCATTCTGTGACCTGTGAGCATGTCATGCCTTGAAATCACCTTCATTGCACTCCTCTGAACATGAGCTTCAATTGCCTTGAAGACATCTCCTTGAAAAAAACCATAAAAATCCCCCTTTTTGCATTGGCACGAGGAGCCAGTTCATTACCCGCGCCAATGGGGTAAATCCTTCAAAGAGGCCGCGCCAACTGGCGCTCTGTCCCAGAGTCGCAGTCGCGCCATCCAATTTAAGACGTGTTTTAAAAAAAATAATGGCGGAAGTTTCGTCCCAACAGATTCACAAACTGGTACCTATCTTAAGTTGGGTGGTTTGGCTCCGGGAATTCCATGTTGGGGAAGTGGTTTGCCACCTCTCATGGAATATTCCTTGAGGATAGGGCCAATCCCAAAATTATAGGGATCCCAACTCCCCTTCCTCCATCTATAAAAGCTTGCTCATTCTCTATTGCAAGCTAGTCTGGAAACTCCATAATCTTGAATCTCCAAGTTCCCAAGAGCCTTATGTTGCAAGAGTCCTCATTCTCCCCTTAAGGCCAAATCCAAGTAAGGAGACTATCGTCGAGAGATTCCAAGAGAGGCTTGCCCCATCCTTGGTAGGCTTTGCGAGACGTGTTCCACTGGCGACCCCTCCGAAGGAGACCTCAGCGTCAGAACATTGGTTGTACTCTCCTTTGATTGATTATTAATGAATGACTACTGGTTATGGTTCCACTCTAGTTTTCGTTTATGATGATGATGAGTTATGTCCTTTCTGACTGACATATAGTTGCGTATTCTGGATTTTGTGCTTGTATTCGTTTTGTTTCTTGCATGTGCAGGTGTCCATTCACGGAGATCGTGAGGATCGTAACTTGCCAAGGCTAAGGAATGAGAGCATCACCTCTTCTACGAATCATAGCGTTGGACTCTAGGTAGGCCTTCATTGTTGGTCTGTTTATTCGCAATTAGGAACTTGCGTTGTAGCATTTGATGATTGTTGCTAGACCCGGTCTGGGCTAGTAGGGATCTTTCACCATGACATATTCATGTAGGCATCGACATCCTCTATTTAGATTGACACATCTCCTAAAGTTATGTATTATCAAGGGTCCTCTTTTTTACCATACTTTTATTAGATTCCACATATCTTCCCAGGAGATCTCCTAGTCACATCTTCTTGGCTTGGGATGATAACTACCTCTTGACATGGTTTCCCTCTATGATCTCTTCCTTTCTTTTTCCACACAACTTCATTCCCGGGAACTTCCAGTATCTAGTTCCTTGTTTTCATATAAACACTCATATTCCATATGAGAACATATTTGATTTCATTTGTTAGTGGCAATATGTGCACCAAAAGAGATCCTCCTTCATAGATCATACTTCTAAATATAGAATTCCATTACCTGCAACCATATGACATGACTTCACAGCATCTAGTGTCAACACATAGATATATGTACCTCGTCCTTTTCCTTTTGAGTCATCCAGCAAAAATTTTACTAGAATGAAAAACTTCATTCCCTTGATCTACTTCATCAATATGTCATCATAACCTAATCCCAGAATTCTGCAAGATAGAATTCCCGAAGGAACCTTTTGCTTTATTTCTAGTCAATGTCAGCACCTGTTTTATATTAATTATTGAATGATGACCCTTGATCCAGATGACTATATTCCATCAATGTTGTTATCAGTGAGGTTTCCAGGAGATACTTCTTCAAGTGCTCCTTCCATCCTTTTATCATGACGCTATACTTTGTTTCCTATCATACTATTTACAACCAACAGAAACCACTTAAAGAGAAATATGATCTCAATCATAATAGAGATCTTTCGCTTCTTCTTTCTTAGATTTCTTTGCATCAGGTTCTTCCCTTTCATCTATGATATGGGCTTCTTCCTTTTTCCTCTTGTCCTTCCCAGATTTAGGACAATCCATTTTATAATGCCCAAGTTCATTACATCCAAAGCATCATACTTTGTCCATATTTCTTCGTTTATTCCAAGGACCAAATTTTCGGACTCTTCCTTTCTTCTTGGAGACGGCTGCAAAGGCTTGATTCCCTTCACCTGATCATGTATCAACTTTGGCTTCTAATCTTGTTTCCTCTATTTTACATAAAGACCATAGATCTTTGAATGGTGTTGCTTCTTTCTTCTCGTATAAGCTTGCAGTGAAGTTTCCTCATTCTTTTGGTAGAACATTCAGTACCACTGTAGTCATCTCACTATTAGGCATTACTTCTCCCAATTCCTGCAGTTGGTCTCTAATTTCATAAATCCTCATAAATATGAAGTGATTCCTTCCTCTTTTGACAATTTCATCTTGTATAGTTCTTGTCTCAGAGAGATTGATTCTCCTGCAGTACTCACAGAGAATAGCTCCACCGTTAAATTTGGGCACCTTGGGGTTGTGCTGCTCAGATGACGATCCCAATATTTTTATTGGATTCCTCTTCCAGAGAGGTGTAAGATTGATCTAAAGATCATCTCGATCGAATAAGCAGAACATGTACTTTGAATTTATCCCACTTGTGTGCTAGGTCGTCTTGGAATATAATATAGACTTAAATGTTTTAAAGGACGTGTCTCACACCCCCAAAGATGTCTATATATTAGAGATACTTGGAATTCATTATACACACAATGGGTGGAGGATTTTCTTCTCTCTTGATGGCGTTGGAGCTGCGTTCTTGGTGCTGCATATTTGTGGAGTATTCTTTGTTTGGGATGTCTTGGGATTGTGTGTGACACACTTGGCTGAATGGCCTATTGGAGACTTTGCTGGTTGAAGCATCCTGCTGATCGCCGTAACGCCACCATTCATTATCTTCCATCTTCTATCTTTTTTGGCTTGTCTTCCATCGATCTATTGGTATGTTCTATCTACTTCAGTATTTTGTGCCCTAATCTGAAATGGCATAGAACATGTTCAAATTAACATGATATCAGAGGTGAGGTGGAGACAAAGCCCAATTTGTGTTGAAAAGCAATCTCCGATCTATTAATCCAACAAGTGCAACGCATCATCAAGGAGCATAATTCTTCTAAAATAAGGAAAAGAGCCGAAGTTTTTTTCTTGTTTGGGTACAGTCTTCTGTGGATGGAAGGGCCGCAATTATCTATATTATCTAAAGTTTTCTAGGATGCTCGAAGGACTTTTTGGAGACACCTTAAGACTTCGGATGCCCTTCTACATCAGGCCACAATTCAGAGAAGTATTTATGTGTTTCTTATTTCAGTTTCGGCCGCAGTAAGGGTTTCTACAACAGCATGTTGCAGACGCTTGTGAAAGGGCCGAATGGGCCAGTTAGCATCCATCACCTCAGCCGCAGTCAACCGCAGTCAATTCAATGGGTGGTCTGTCTCTAAAAGAGAATGCCACAGGCCTCTGAAGCCTCACTGAAGTCTATCGCAAAGGGAGGCCGAGGTATGAGGAATTTGTTTTGGAGGGCTGTTAAGGAGCCGCAAAAATCTAAGGTAGGCCGCAAGCCTAGCCTCTCCAAAATAGGCCAGCATGAAGGTTTTGAGGGCTGCCAACTCACCATACCTTAGATGCAACCATAATTAAGGTTTTGATGAAGGCAGCGGGTCTGAAGATAGGATACACTGATATCGTGGAGAAATGGCAGCGTATGCTGCTGTAGGTGGGCCGCAATCCCTACCTCATCTTTGGAGGATGTCGCAGCCCTGTTTGGTGTGTTCTTGCTGCAGATTGGAGCCACTGTCTCAGAGGTAAGTTTGGGACTATTGTTTTAATGCATGTCTGGTATTATGCTTGGACGTAGGGGTAACTGAAGTTACAGAAATAGGCATAAATGTTTGAATGGGCCGAGAAGGCTAAGTAGGTTTCTCTACCCTAGCCACAGTCACTACTAGGAGCAACCCAGACTCTACAGTGATTTAAAAGACTGGGATTTTCTCTGTGTTATTTGGACGAATTGTCGGGAGAAATTGAAAACAAAATTCTGTGTTCTTGTGTGTAATTGGGAACAATATATTTGTTGACTGGATTCACTTTCTCTCAATTGGAAGGTCGATCTTCAGGCTGCGGAACTTCAACTGAATGACGTGATGAGAAGATATGCATGAGTGCCACTGCGATGACCCAAGTCACTATCCCACTATACATTAAGCCAAGTTACAATTCCATTGTGCATAGATACAGGTTACGATGCATTGAGCAAATGTGCAATACGATGCCACAAACATTACAGAGATGAGAAACCCATATCATTTTAAAATGTAACGGGACCCTGTCAATCCAACTGTTGTAACTCCTAGAGACAGCCTAGAGTTGCCATAGACCAGTGCCTAGGACATCTTATCATAGCAAGGAGCATATAATATATAACTTGGGTGTCAATCAAAAGCTCTCCTGCTATCTCTTGTAAAACAAGGAAATTGATTTAAATGGGACCAGAATCTACAGAAACTGTCACAGGGAAAGTAATGTTGCAGAGGCAAAACGCAAAGCTCCAATATAAAAGCATCAGACAGTTAAGAGACAATCTACTGTAGAGAGGGCCGATTCAAGTAATATGTCACAGAAATCAGATATCATAAAGTGTATGGAGTGAAAGAAATATTAAGAAGATACTAGTTAACCTTGAGCTGATACCCAGATACACAACAGAACCATATATGGGCTTATCAATCTAAGAATCCATACATGACAATGGAATTTTAAAAGCACCCTCTCAAAGTAACTAATATAGCAGAAAATATGGTTGAAATGAACATGGAACAGTATATCATGCCTGAGCCGATTTAAAGCGCTTGACTAATCCAAGTATGGGCATCAACGAGGATGAATCCTTACTTAAAATCAGTGAGCCACTCGCATTCTAGTAACATGATACAAGAAGATATGTGAAATGAAAAGTTGTATTAAACACATAAGAAAAGGTTACATACTGTGAGATATCAAAGACCAGAATCCTCTAAGACAGATATAACTCCTCCTCACTGAGACCCTATGGGCTCTGAACCTTCATACAAGAACTTTTACAAAATGTATACAATACGCCTTTCACTGCACAAATTTCTGATAGAAGTCTGGAACCCTTTCAATGTCTTTCCTCTGAGTTTTTATAAAGGAAACAGAAAATTCTAGTAGATGAGGTAGGTAGCGAGCATTTAATTTGCTTAATTTGAACAAAATGGCGATAACATTCGCGCCCATACTGCTGAGTAAACATGTTGTACTGTATGCACTCTGCTGTTGGCTTCATGAAGTAAATGTTGTAGGTGAAAATCTTCTCCGGGACCTGGCATAAGGATGAAATTATTTAAATGATCTGTCCTTTTCTTAGAGGAAATCTTGCTGAATTTAAACTTGGAGAGCGTAGCTCTCTTGTGCATTGTACTTCCTGTCTTCTCATTTTGAATTTGAATTTGAAATCTTTCATCCCGGACGCCGAAGTTATTTATCTTCAACTGATACTCTTTTCCGAGTCATTAAAATCTCTATCTGTGAAAAATCTATGTTTTAAATTGCTCCAGAGGGTTTTGGTAGACTTTTGCCATGGTTTCTTTAATGAAAGCCATGTCACGGCAACTACCCGGGGTTCTTCTTCATAAACTCTACCCCTGCAAACTGATCCTCTGGTACGTCTTCGATTTCTGCAATGGAGGCGGAGATTAATGGTAATTTCGCGTCGCTGCAACCTGCAAAAACCCACAAATATGTTAAAGAAACCAGGCACAAGGGTGATGGATGCAGCAGTGACCACGGAATGGTGATGTGGGCTGAGTGAAACGATGAGGAGATGCAGGGTGACAGAGGAATGTAGGGTGGCAATGACAAATACAGTGGACAATGATGAATGAACGAGGCGGAGACACATAACATAACTACGAAAATATAACACGTAAGCGGAGTATATGAATGGTGGAGGTTAACGCAAATGCCACGTGGGCGTACGAGGGGCTAAGCGAAAGGGACAACGTGGAGGCGGACTTGGTCAATCGGCGGGGTGTGTAAATAATTCTGGGCCATACGATCACAGGACAAGATGAACGGTCCAAAAAGTGCTAGAGAGCGATGGGGTGGCGGGCCCGGAGTACTGTAGACCTACATTAACACCTGTGCACCTACTCCAAGCGACCGCCGTTGGATGGGGCTCTTCAGATCGAATGGTCAACATGAATTTCGCTGCTCGGCTACGACCGAACGATAATGCGCGAAATAGGGCGGTATTGAAATAGTGACCTGGGACGCGTGGCGAGCAACGTATGGAATCGCTGCGATTTGCGGAATACCGCCTGCCCAGCAAAGGTGGTGCGAAATAAACGGGCTGGTTTTTACAATGAGAGCGGGCGCGGGGTCCACCATGGCGGGAATATTATGAACCGTCGATTTATGATCGGATCGGACGACGGAAAATGTACCTGACGGCCATAGATGATAAGCGCTTTTGGATTTGGCATTAGGTCTTGGTCTGTAGTCACATGTAGATCGGAGAAAAGGAGCTATAGACGAAAGGGGCTGGGCTCTAAATATATTTTTCAAATGCGGATTTTCAGTTGCCTTAGTGCATTTTTGGAAATAATGAGGGAGTAACGAAAGGTGGGAATATGGATGATTAGGCCACGAAAGGAGATTTAGAATGTTTCAGCGGGGTTTGTTGGCTAGAAATCTTCATGGAAGCATAAAGTGATCAACATCGGCTCCATCTGGGGACGGCATGTTCCTCCGTGGACGTGTCGAGAACTCCGCAGACCTTCAGATACTCTTTTAGATGTCTCTGATACTTTTTCCTTCTGCATTTTACTCTGTAACATGTCAGCTTGCACCTTATTTATTCAAAAACAAAAGGAAACTAGTATACAATATAATACATCAGGCTGCCTAGGCCTGAATCAAAACTGAAAGTATGGCTTCAGAAATTGGCCATTTACAGGAGTGTCAAGCAAGTCACCCTGCAAATTCTCCAACATGAAAGTATTATTTCCTTTTTGTTCCACTATTTTTAAAGGACCAAACTAGAGTGGATCGAACTTGCCATGCTTTCCTTTTTCAGCTCTTCGTACATCCCATCTGAGAACTAGATCTCCAATCTGCAATTTTCTCTCTTTTGCATGCTGATCAAATATGTGTTTCATTTTCTCTTGATACTCCGTTAATCTCTGATTCACTTGCCCCCGTGTTTCCTCTAATTCCACCAATTGATTAATTCTCCTGATCATGTCATCAGGATCCTCCTGACTGTCTTGCATGAAACGGGCCACTGGTAAAGCCAGCTGCACAGGAAACACTGCTACTCGTCCATATATCAATTCATAAGGAGATTTTCTAGTTGCTCTCTTGCTAGTTATTCTATTTTCCCATAGAGCAAATTTCAATTGGGAATCCCAATTCTTCTGATTCTCATTGATTGTTTTCTTCAGGGCCCTCACCAAAGTTTTATTGGAAGACTCTGCCAAGCCATTCCCCTGTGGATAGTAAGTTGTGGAGTGGTTCAATGTAATATTATATTACTGGCAGAAATTTACAAATTTTTCAGACTTGAAGGCCTGAGCATTATCAGTCACAATTCTAGCAGGACAACCAAACCTGGATATGATGTTTTCTTCCATGAACTTTATGATGACAATGTCAGTAGCATTCCTTGCAGGTATGGCTTCCACCCATTTTGTAAAGTAATCTGTGGCAGTCAATATCCATTTGTGTTGGCCACTTGATGGTGGATGTATTTCACCTATAAAATCTAATCCCCATTTCTGAAATGGTTCATTAACATGAACAGAAATCAAAGGCAGAGCCGCCAATTTCTGTCTCTCAGCAAATTTTTGAGACTTGTCACATGCTCTGACCCAAGTAAAAACATCTCCAAATAATTTTGGCCAATAGAAACCAGCTTTCAGTATTTTATGAGATGTGGCCCTCCAGCTGTAATGGCCTCCACAAATTCCCTCATGGAATTCTATCATTATACTTTCAACTTCATTTTCTGTGAGGCATAATAATAGTATGCCTGAAGGATCTCTCCAATATAACTGACCATTGGCAACTATATACTTTTGTGACTTCAACCTTAATGCCCTGTATTATTATTTATCACAGCTGGGAGGACAGCTGAGTGTCAAAAGATATTCTACTATTTCTTTATACCAAGGACTGGTGAGATATTTCATGTGTACTTTCTGAATAGCCATCTCCAATCCTTGCTACCCTTTTTCTTCCTCAGATTCTTCATTTGCTATCATGGACAGATTTATGCCTAAAGCTTGATGATTTGATTCAAATAAAATTTTGGCTAGCCCCTGCCCTTTAATCAGCTTATTAGGTCTGATATCCAAATCATATTCCTGTATTTTTTCAATCCATCTTTCTCTTTTTCCTTCACTATCTCCCTGAATGAGAATGTCCTTTACAGTTGCTGTAGGGACATATGCAGTAATGTGAGACTGCAAAACATACATTCTAAAGGCCTTAAGGGACTTCACCAGGGCATATGCATGCTTCTCTAGTATGTTATATTTCAATTCGGCATTATGAAGCACCTGACTGAAAAAGGCAATAGGCTGCTCACATCCTTCTTCATTTTTCTGTAACAGAACTCCAGCTACTGTATGAGGTGAAGCAAATGAAAAGATCATAAACGATTTTGTATCATCAGGTCTAGCCAGCACAGGGGCTTCAACAAATGCGGCTTTAATTCTAGCAAAGGCCTCTCGTGATTCTTGTGACCATTTCACCTCATTATTCTTCTTTAGCATATCAGTAATATGCCTAACTATCTCAGCATAGTTAGGAATGAATCTTCTCAGAAAATTTATACGACCTAAAAACACCTGCACTTCTTTTTTATTCCTGGGTAGAGGGATACCATTAATGAATTCAACCCTTTTAGGGTCTATTTTCACACCATCTTTAGTCACAGTATGCCCTAAAAGCTTACCTTATTCTAATGCAAATAAAGATTTTTGGGGATTAAGAGAAAGGCCATACCTTTTGCATTTTTCAAAATTTTTTCGTAAATGCTCAATATGTTCAGCATCACCTTTTGAAAACACTGTAATATCATCAAGGTAGACCACCAGGAACTTATCCTGCTCTCCAACAAAAGCAATGTCCATGGCCCTCTGGAACGTGGCCCCCGCATTAATCAGCCCAAAAGGCATCCTGGCGTACATAAATGTACCCCATGGTGTGGTGAAAGCAGTTTTCTTCTGATCTTCTGGGAATACAGCCACCTGATTATAGCCAGAGAAACCATCCATCATTGACATTCTAGAGGCTCCGACCACTTTCTGCAAAATGTGGTCCATCTTAGGCAATGGATAGTTATCCTTCAAAGATGCTCTATTTAAATTTCTGAAATCCACACGTAGCCTTATTTCTCCATTCTTCTTCCGAACAGGGACCAAATTTGCCACCCATTCAGAGTATATCAATGGCACAATTATTTTGGCCTTCAGCAGCTTCTTAATTTCTTTTTCAATAGAAGGAAGCAGCAGAGGATTTATCTGTCTAAGCTTCTGCCTATAAGGATTTACACCTTCCCTCAGAGGAATTTTATGTTGCATTATACTAATATCAAAAGTTTTTAGGTCCTGATAGGACCATGCAAACACATCTCTGTATGACTGAAATAATTTCAGGTATTTTTCTTTATATTCTTCTAGGACCTTCTTGGATAATTTCACAACCTTAGCATTAGTGCCCAGATTCAAATCTTCTACCTGATCTTCTTCTACTATCTTATTAGGCTGCAATGGGACATCATCCTTATTAAATAATCTTTCTAGAGGCACCAGCCCTCTAGGAATGACGTTTCCTTTCAGCTGCAACACTTTATTTCCTGCCACCTTATCTTCCCAATTATTTTCTGAAACATTCTCAGTCTCATCTTCTTCACAATCATCGATCTCTGTATTAGAGAATTCCCCCACTGTCTCCAGAAATCTCTTCATTTGTTCATCATCTTCGAATACCTGCCAGTGCTTGACATTGTCTGGGATAGATGGTCTATAACGTACCTCAACTTCATACCTCAAGAGAGGATTTTGAGGAGGACGGAATGTGCTAGCAGCCACATCAAGCGAATTTTCCATTCTGTTTTGCTACCGGGGCATGAACTGAATTCTAATCATGGAACTACAATCTAGGCACCTAACAACTTGCCTCTAAAAGAGTGGAAACTGATCCATTACATGATTTTTTACTCATTTGAGAGTGAATCTTCTAGAAGAGATAAAAACAAGCCAAAGTTACATACCAAACATGAATTTACATCATAACAACCCAAAAATTCTACCCATAAGCAAAACTGGTCCATAATAGGCGAAATACTGAGCTGGCAGCTGAAAACTCAGAAAAATCTCTAGGTGGGTCGCTCCTGAACTGCGTGGGTCGCTCATGTTCCAGGCTGATTTTTAGGTAGCTCCCGACATCCAAATTGAGCTCATGATAGCTCGTTGGAAAGCCCTGGATGTCTACTTTCCAACCCAAGTGGAATTTCTGAATTTGGAGTTGATTTGATCCTCCAAAACCTCATTCTCCCAGAGGTACTTCCTGCTGGTGCAAAAGGTGGCAGCAAGGTGGTTTTCATGGTGTTTTTGAGCTGTTTGACCATCCAGATTTTGATGAAATGCTAAGTTGACTTCAGAGGATGCATAATTAACCATGAAAAATCCAAAAATGTAAAAATATCCTCCAGCAAGTGTTCCAAAAAAAAGTGAGCGCATGAGCGCGCGACCCACGTAACTGCAAAACCTGTTTTTTGACCCAAAAATTTGAAAATGACAAAATTTTCTCCGAATTTGCCCAAATTCGGAGCGGAGGTCCTCCATCATGTTTCCTGCCCAGTCAATGAAGCCTCGGCCAAAATCCGAAGTGGATTAGGCCTTTTCCGCCATCTTAGTGCTTCGCGCAACCTCCTCTTCAGAATCTTCATTCTCGCTTTGCAGACATGCATGCGAGCCCAATAATGGCCTTTCATGTAACGAAGCATGTCTTTGTCTCGATTGGCCTTCGCCAAAAATTTCTCCAGATGAATATTTACATGTGTGAGTACAGTATCTCGGTCAGCTGGTGTCATGTCACCGGGTCTCTTTCGATTCCACTGTCGGTCCTCACGGATTCGACGCAACTCATAATATGTGAGCTCATCCTCAAGCTGTTTGTTGCGCTGCTCCAAATAGTTAATCACCCACTGAGCCTTCTGCAATTGATATTTCAGCTGGTCATTCTCGGCCCTCTGCTCCTGGACGACCTCCCTCAGCTTCGAGCTGGGAGAACCCGTATCAACATCAATGATTGTCATATCGGTGTCCCGGCCTCCTGATGGGCCCTCATCATGCATGGGCCTCTTGCCCCTGTCTTGTACCTGTACCTGCACTGAAGAAGAAAGCGAGACCCTTTCCACATCACGTGGAGATAATACTCGCCGTGTCGATGAAGTCGGCAAGACCCCTTCCACCTCACGTGGAGATAGTACCCGCTGTGTCGCTGCAAATAAGGCCCTGTGGCCTCGCTGATATGTCTGAACCAAAGGAGTGATGATATGCTCAACCTCAAACATGTCCAGCTGGTGTGAGGGCTCTCCTACATCATGAACTGCCTCGGGAGGCTGTTGTGGCACTCTGAAAAAGTCTCTAGAAATGAAATTCTCCCAAGTGATGCCCTGCTCCGCCAACTGATGTGACACCAAGATTTTGATTAAAGCAAAATGATATATACTCTTGTACTGCTGCACTGGGCTCGTTTTCTTCTGCACAAATGTCACCATCCTCTCTATATTGCGGTGTATGAAATACGGAATATTCATCATACGCACCCTTGTGAAGTGCATCAGCAAACGAACATGATATGAGAAAAGACGGGCATACCTGCCCTCACAACTAAAATACTGAATGATGAGCCTCATGAGTGGTGCATACTCATCTCTCAAGAATCTGAATGGAAAAACTCTGGTCAAGTAAGCCCTATATCCAGTTTTAATGTATGGCTCATAGTGAAATTTCTCTAACTGCTTACCCTTGTTCCATTCCTCGCCTATGTTCGGTATACCAGTGGCTTGAGCAATAGTCAAAGGTGATACAATGAAATCAACCCCAGCGAGGTTTACCCGATCACCCCGTAAATGAAGAACAAACAGACGTGCTAATTCACGATGAGGTCGGGTTTGTACAACCATCTCACAAAATCTGAAACATGACAGAAAACGAAAACAATCCATAGCTAATGGACATGCCTGCAACGGAGCCAAAGAAGTAGGCTCCTCTCTGCGATGATCACCACTTCTATTTTCTCTGCGGGAACCCCGTGCCACATTACCTTCAGCCACCGAATCACTACCTGACCCTGGCTCATATTCTGACTCTGTCTCTGACATATCTCTGATCAAGTTTTTGGCAATGTGTACACTGATATGAATGCAGTGAAAGCAAGATTAGGATGTATGTTTACCACTCAACCAATATTCCCATCGTCAAAGCACTATCAAGGAATCACATTATGGATAAAATCTCAGCTTTAAATGGACTGAAAAAGGCACCCTCTCGGTTTTGAATGCAAATGAAATTTCGACCAAATAGGAGCAGGCAACTTTCAAAAGTTTGAACACATCTAGTCAAAGGAGAGCATGGCATTAATAGTAATATGTTTGCCTATGAGTAATGACCATAAAGGGTTCAATGGGCAATTTGAAACAAAGTCATGAGCATATTTTTACATTGGGCAATGTGACTCATTACAAACACAATCACCATAGCACAAAGGGTTTAAACATAGTATAACAATAGCAATGGTTGCAGTGGTATAATGGGTATGAGAGCAAATTGATTTTGATGTTATATGGAAGGCTGACCATATCACTGTCTTAAGATAGCAAACACGTTCTTTCCACCATTCATTTGCATTTCAAACCCTAAAAACAATGATATTATGACTGTGGGACTTTAAAACCTCCATTTGAATATTGGAAACCAACCATGATGCCACAAATGCGTTGGAAAATATCAAACAATGGACAAAAACCCTGCTTTGGAGGTAGCTGAGTCGATTCCAAGCCAACCTGGGGCAAACTCGACCTTAACTCGTGTCACAGGTCGCGCAGCTCGCGTGGGTCGCTCGGCCTGTGGGTCGCTCACCTACAAACCTACACCGTCGGACCGTGTCTCGCGTGGGTCGCATGCCCCGTGGGTCGCTCTCCTCAACGTGGGCTTCGGCAGCCCCCCAAAATCACCGCCCACGCACTTCCAAACTCGAAATCGGCCCCTCCACTTCGCAAACACGATTTGGGAGCTATGAAATTGGTTCAAATGAAACTTGTTTGGCTTTTATACATGTCACAAATATCTTCACAATCAGATTTAATTTCAAATCAAACTTCAAACCCATATTACAAATGTTTTTGTAATTTTCACTTTTGGCTTTTTCAAATACAAACTTCCTTTGGCTTTTTTGAGGTCGATACTAATGATTTTGCTGTCTTCTTGCAGGGATATGGCTATCTTGGCTAGAGAAAAGACCAGGGGTCTGCTTTTGACAATGTCTTCATGGCGTTACAATTACAAATTTATTACAAAATGATAATGACAAATTTCTAGTTCCAAAACAGAGTTTTGGACTAGAAATATATTTTTTTAGAAAATGCTGATGATAATAAAATAGAAATCACAAGTGCTGGACTTTCCTCACCTTGCAGGCTTTATGAATAGTATATAAATGACTCAAAAACCCTAGACACCAAGACCTAGGACACTTATTGACATTTTTAATGACCTCATACATAATGACAATGACTATGAATAATTTTTTGAGGAAATATTTTTTAAAATAGCGCTGCAGGTATAAACATGAGGAAGCAAAGGACGACAGACCCCCTCGTCAGTTCATGGAATGATCCTAGTGAAATGCAACGAAGTGGAACAAGCGAGACACCTAATAATGAATATGCAACAGACGAAATGATCACTGACGGAGGGCTGCAAGGACCGACTCTAACATTGGCTCCAATGGGGATGGTGGCTCCATGGAGATGCCAAGAACAGCAAATCTCTAGGGGAGTCAGACAGTGCCTCTCATCCATTGGGCGATGGAATCATTATTTCAACTGACAAGACAAACTTTGGATAATTTTATTGACTGCAGATTTGACTATGATAGACTGCAATTTGACCAAAACCGACTAGACTCAAACTGACATGACTTTAAACAAGAAGACTGATAAACTTAACTTTACAATCTCAAACCAACCAACCTCTATTTCCAGAATTATAGCCTTCGCTCCGGGCCCCAGACTGAAAACGAGAGCTCAGTGCACACTTGCAATGAAACAAAAGTAAAATGATATATACAATGACAATGAGATCAACAGCAAGTACTCAGAAATAATAGCGCTTCAGCAACCGACCATTGATCGGTCCACCAGGACAATCATCTCCATTCATTTCTTTGAGAAGAAATGCATTCTGCCCCCGATACGCCGCAATCTTAAACGGTCCCTTCCACAAATTCTCAAATTTGCCGTGCTTTCCCTTGTCTTCATTCTGGGCATCCCATTTCAAAACTACTTCATCCAACTGAAACTTATCTGACTTTGCCTTTCTGTCGTAGATCTTCTTAATGCGCTCCTGCAACTTGAAAGTATTTTGAAATACCTCCTCTTGTGTCTGCTGTAAATGAATCATCTCATTAATCCTCCGCTGCATAGGATCCTCTTCACTTCCAGCCTCCTGAAGCAATCTGACCACCGGGACAGCAAGTGAAGTAGGAAAAACCGTATCCGTCCCATACACCAACTCGAAAGGAGACATACCAATAGACCTTTTCTGACTTACCCTATCAGCCCATAATGCATTTACCAACTTTTTGTGCCAAGCCTTCTTGTTGATTTCCAGCAATTTCTTAATGATATTCACCAAGGATTTATTTGAAGATTCCGCCAAGCCATTCCCTTGCGGATGGTATGCAGTTGAATGTCCCAAGGTAATATTGTACTTAAAACAAAAATCAACCATCCTCTTAGACTTAAAAGCTGCTGCATTATCTGTGATTATTTTACTAGGACACCCAAAGCGTGACAGAATATTGTTTTCAAGGAAAGAGATAATTACCGCATCAGTGGCCTGTCGAGTGGGAATCGCCCCAATCCACTTCGTGAAGTAGTCTGTAGCTGTCAAGATCCATCTATGCTGTCCGGAAGATGCTGGGTGGATTTCTCCGATAAAATCCAATCCCCACTGCTGGAATGGTGCATTAACTTCGATTGGTTTTAGAGGCAAAGGCAGTAGTTTCTGCTTCCCTTCGAATATTTGACACTCATGACAATTTTTAACAACCTTGAACACATCAGAAAACAAAGAAGGCCAATAATACCCTGCCCTTAGAATCTTATTTGCTGTGGTCTTCCAAAACAAATGACCTCCACAGTCACCTTTGTGAAAATCCTCCAAAACTCTTTGAGCTTCCCCCTCTACCAAACAATTCAACAACATACCCCCAGGGTCTTTCCAATACAACGCAGAATTTAAAATGCAGAATTTAGCAGCTCTTAACTTCAATGTTCTACTCTTACTTCGAGGCATACCAGGCGGTGTAGACAAATTCTGAAGCACATATAAAATGTTAGCGTACCAAGGAGAAGAAACAAAAATATCGGATACCTGAACTGACGTACTTTCTTCATCTTCATCAGACATGGCAGCAATCAAATTTATGTCTAGAGCATGCAGATTTGTTTCAGCCATGAGCTTGGCGAGTCCTTGTCCTTTGATCAGCTTGGTCGGTTTAATCTCCACATCGTACTCTAACAACGCAGCGATCCACTTACCTCTTCTTCCTTCTGGATCTGCCTGGACCAAAACATCTTTAACTGCTGCGTTAGGAACATATGCTGTAATATGGGAATGCAATATGTACACACGGAAATCCTTCAAAGCCTTTACAAGCGCAAGTGCTTGTTTCTCAATGATATTATACTTCAATGCTCCATCTCTTATGATCCGACTGAAAAAAGCGATGGGCTTCTCAACTCCATCCCTTTTTTGCATCAAAACAGCTGCCAATGTATGCTCAGAAGTGAAAGAAAATAAAATGAAGTCTTGTGTGTAATCGGGGCTGATTAAAATAGGGGCTGAAGAAAGAGCTATATTTACCAAATTAAATGACTTTACTGCCTCTTCTGTCCATCTTACCTGACTGTCCTTTTTCAGCATGTTCGTGATTTCTCTAAGGTGTTCTGCAAGATTGGGAATGAAACGACGCAGAAAATTCATTTTGCCATTAAACGACTGTATCTCTTTCTTGTTCCGGGGCTGTTCAATCTGCTGAATGGCTTCAACACGTGCAGGATCAACTCGAATGCCATCTTTCGAGATGATGTGGCCAAGGAGCTTTCCTTCATCCATGGCGAAAAGGCTCTTCTTTGGATTCAGCGAAATGCCATATTTTCCGCACTTCTGGAAAACAATTTTCAGATGATATAAGTGTTCCTCATCAGAATTAGAAAATACAGTTAGATCATCAAGGTAAACAACCAAAAACACATCTTTTTCATTGGCAAAAGCCATATCCATTGCACGCTGAAAGGTAGCGCCTGCATTCTTTAAACCGAACGGCATCTTTGCGTAATGAAATGTTCCCCAAGGAGTGGTGAATGCAGTCTTGTCACGATCATCTTCCTGCACTAAAATCTGATTATAACCTGAGTATCCATCGAGTAGTGACATCCTAGATGCTCCAACTACTCGCTGCAATATGTGATCCATCTTTGGCAGCGGATAATTGTCCTTTAATGATACCTTATTCAGATTTCTGAAGTCAATACATAAACGGATCTCACCTGTCTTCTTTCTCACGGGCACCAAGTTTGATATCCAATCTGAAAAATGAATAGGTACAATAATTCCTGACTTATACAACCTATTTACCTCTTTCTCGATCGATGGTAGCAGCTTTGGATTGATCCTCCTCAACTTTTGACGAAAAGGCTTCTGTTTTGGTTTGATGGGAATAGTATGCTGGATGATATTGGTATCATATGTTTTAAGATCTGAATAATCCCACGCAAACACATCAGAAAATGAAGATAACAATTTCACGTATTCTGCTCTTACCTTTGGTGACAATGACTTTGACAATTTCACCATCTTGGGATTCTCAGCTGTCCCAATATTTACCTCTTCGACACCTTTCTCTGTTGGTCTCAATGTAGGCTTACGAGCTACATCATCTTGATCGAACAACTCTTCCAATGGAATCAATCCCTTAGGAATGATGTTATCCTTCAGTTGCAGCACATCCATTTGATTTATCTGTATGTCATCAATACCATCATCAAATTCTGTATCTATGGAGGTATCTTTAAACTTACCCTTATTTTGCAGAAATTCACTAATCTCCTCATCATCCTCAAAAACTTGCCAACATCGCTGATTGTCTGGAACGGTGGGTCGGTGTTTCACATGTATCTCAAACTTGTTGCTGGAATTCATTGGAATCTTAAGATTGCTTGCTGCCTTAGCAAGTCCATCCGCAACACCATTTTGTATGCGAGGCACACATGTTAAAGTATAATCAGAAAATAACTTCAGAATATCCAAAACTGCATTTCGATAAGCCCTCATGCGAGGATGCTTAGCCTGAAACTCACCTTTAACTTGCTTTATCACTAATTCTGAATCACCATATACCGCAATCCTTTTCGCATTCAGCTTCTTGAGAATCTTAAGGCCAGCAATAAGAGCCTCGTATTCCGCTTCATTGTTAGAACAATCGAATGCAAGCTTGTAAGAACACACTCTCACATTGCTCAGAACTTTATCAGGAGCGAAAACTGGACTTTGAATCCACACACCAATCCCAGCACCATCGCTGCCCACTGCACCATCAAAATCCATGGTCCAAAGGCCATTTTCATCGTCCTCTAAATGCTGAAACTGTGTCGGCTCTGTTTTTCCTGTTTGCTGCCCATTGTCTTCAGCTGATTGCTCCAAAACAGCTTGTTTTTCTCTTCTTTCTTTTGCAAAACTTCTCTAAAATTCTCATTTATTTCTGGTATGTCTTCTGCCTGAACTAATTGACTTTCTACATCATTAAAACTATCAGCAAGCAACACAAACGACTCTAAATCAGTATGTACATAGTTCACAGGATGATTGACTGGCTTTTCTTTGCTAGTTATCATGTATTTCATCTTCTGCTCACGATACAACTTTCTCATTTGACCGAAGACTGGAATTGTAGCATAAGAGAAATCTAATTGAAGTGTACCTTTCAACTTTGCCCCCCAAGATCTTGCAAGGAGCATCCCGAACCGTGGAGGAATGTCAGCAACCACCACATCCATCAAAACATTCTTCGCTGGGATTTGATCTAAACTTACCACCAAATCTTTGATGAGTCCTATACACTTTACCCGGCTGGAATCGAATGAATACAAATCATGATACTCTCTTGTAATGTCTAATCCCAACTTCTCCATGATTGCCTTTGGCATCAAATTGTGTGAAGCACCCGAATCGAGCATAGCATTATGCAATATATATTCATGCAACCTCAAACTGATGTAAAAAGGAGGAACATTACTATCAGGAGACTCACCATTTAATGCAGGCCCAAAAATCAATTCCGGCTGATCATCCTCAACATTTACCGTGTCAATCATTGGATCAAAGTTCAGAATTTTGGTGACTTGACTACGGTAACTGTTGTTCTTCATAATCTCCGTCAAAGGAATAGATATTTTCAGTTTGGAAATTTCATTTTCCAAGCTAAATGCTGAAACCTTCTCGACCTCTTTAATTAGAATTTCCTTCCTTTCATCTTTGTCTTTCACTATACTTGACTGATTTACCTTCTCAGCTGATGATACTTTACTTGCTGCGGGGTCAATTGTCTCTTTCCCTCTTTTCTGTGGTATTGGTGAATCTGTCTTCGGTGCTAAAGCTTCCTTTCTTTTCTGAATGGGATTTATAGGCACATCTCGATTTCTCAATGAATATTGTTTCTGCTGAGCAGTCAATGCATTCAAATATCCTCTTTGGTATTCATCTGACTCTTCTTCTAAATCAGCATCATTTGTTAGGATAAAATCCTCATCTTTCTGAACAACTGAACTTTCACCATACTCCTCTTCCTCGGTAATATAAATAGGCAAATCATCAGGGGTGAAGAAATGATTTTGCTCACCTGACACATCATCATCATCATCGGAATCATGACTCACAAAATTCTGCAAAAGTGGAGTCTTAACCTGCTGTTGGGCTGCTGGCTCTTGAGCTCTTTGTTCACGCTGCTTAATTCTGAATTGTGGCTGCTGCTGGCCACGGAAATTTGGGTTCCGAAACTGTGTTTCTGCTTTGTCAAGATTTATTCTTCTTAAAGCCTTCTCCAACTCACGAGCTAAGTGTTGTTCTGATATAGATGTAGAAGGCTCTTCCTTTATTGTCACTCTTTTCTCTGCTTTCAACCGTGCTCTTTTATCATTCAAATTTGCCTCAACACTAACAGCGACCTTCTGCATATCTTCTAAAGTAGGTGGATCTCTATCACGAAGGGAATAAGCCATCTCCGGATCAAAGCCATCCGGGAATTTAAGGAGAGCGGACTTTTTGGACGGTCTCAAATCATCTGGAATAGCATTATACACTGTATTGAATCTAATGATATAATCCCGAACAGACTCACCAGGATTACGTTTGAGGTTTGTATATTCTGAAGTAATCTGCAACGGATCCTTTTTCATCTCCCATCGGTCTAAAAACTGCCTCTGAAGTTCTGCCAATGTATCTATGCTTCTTTGTGGCAAGGCTCTGAACCATTTCCGTACCTCTCCTCCAAAGGTTTGCACAAAAAGCCTCATAGTCACATTTTCTTCATCAATCTCGAAACGATCAAAGAAATCTGCCATATTGTCTACATGCTGTTGTGAAGGAAGACTCTGTGGAGTGCCATCAAATGTCGGGATCTTACTCTGATAGTCTGCGGGCATATCATTCAACTGCTGGGGTAACACAAGGGGTGCAAAACGAGCATCCATAGCTCTTGGTGGATTGAAAACAATCTGTTGTCGAGGAGATACAGGAGGAGTAGGAGTAGTAGGTCTATGAGATGTATTCAATGGAAACGGAGAAAATACTATTGATTGCTGATCAGAAAACTCAGGCTGAACCGGAATGGTAGGGACAAAAGGAGGTTCAGTAGGGATCCGTGAATTTGATGCAATTTCAGATGGGTCAAGAACTTGTGAAGCAGATTCAGTAAATTCAAAAGTATTAGTATCCTCAATAGAACTTTGCAGCTGTCTATCCAAGTACTGTGAGACAAATCTATATTGCAAATCTTCAGTAAATAATGGATCTGGGACTAATCTTGACAATTCAGTTTCGGAAAAATTCACAAACAAGGATGTTTCAAACCGTGCATCAAAGGGGATTTCATCAACATATGTGATTTTGACAGGACAGGATGCAGATCGGGTAAGCACTCTGGAACTCTCAAAACTCAATTGGCTTTCTCTTTCAGAACTCTCTTGGCTCCCTTGTTTTCTAAGGGTCCTTGGAATCAGATTCGGATTTTCGAATATTGTTGGTGGATCAGGGTCAGGATTCGCCCTAGTATTTCTTCTTGAAGCCAGTGTATTAATCTTCTCGGTAAACAAAAATTACAAGGAACACAATCAATTATTTTCAGCCTTTCGACTTCTAGACTCAATCATCCAAAAGGTCTAGAACGAATAAGTATACTGGGGTGATTTACAAATCAAGTACCGAACACACAAGCTTACCGGAGATCGACTGAAGCAACGTTTATCTACTTCCGCTTATGCATAACAAAAGCGTTTCGAAAGCTACCTGGCGTGACTTCAGACTCCGTCTAAGACTCGTGGAACAAACACATCAACAAGCAAACCATTGAGATGTTCCCCAGTATGGTCGCCACTATGTTAGCACTCAAATCTACCTCAGGCTGAAATGAAGTAAAACTCAAGGCTACATCAAACCACGCTCAGCCTCGTAGCTAGCCCTACGAGGACAAGAGAGGGCTCTCTCCGTCAATCTCGAGAAAATAAGCAATAGGATGCGAGATGACTTACAATAAGAACTAATTTTAGGCTAGTAAAGAGATAGGTATGTTTGGTTTTTGGTTTTTTGAGTTTTCGCTGGAGTAATGGGAAAACAAATTTTGGGTCCGGGGATAAGGTCAGACCTTTGCAGAGTTCAAGCTGGGGCGAGGTAGGTGATGATCTTGATGCTTTAAATTGGATTTATGGATAGATAAGACTGACGAGGAGCTGAAGAGGGCAAAGAAGAACTTGGATCCTCTCCAAACAACTGAAAACATATAGAACTAACTGAATTCAAAGGCTAAGCACTGTAAACAATGGATTCAACCTTAATCACTCATTCAACTTAGTTCAGAAGCATAATGAAACGATGGCATACATTAAACGTGAAGAAACTTACAATAAACAAAGGAGAAACATCATCAAGAACAGAACACCACAAGGATCCCAACAAGTGCCGCAAAACCCCTGATCTTTCCTTAGCCAAAATATGAAAAGTATGTACAATAGAATCAAAAGTATCCCAAGAGTCCAACCTGTAGAATGCCTCAGAAATTACAATATATAGATCACTCTAACCCCTTTCCCCACCTCTAGGGGTCGAATTCCCTCTTCAAGGATCAGTTTCAACCAATTCTAATCATGGAACTACAATCTAGGCAGCTAACCACTTGCCTCTAAAAGAGTGGAAACTGATCCATTACATGATTTTTTACTCATTTGAGAGTGAATCTTCTAGAAGAGATAAAAACAAGCCAAAGTTACATATCAAACATGAATTTACATCCTAACAACCCAAAAATTCTACCCATAAGCAAAACTGGTCCATAATAGGCGAAATACTGAGCTGGCAGCTGAAAACTCAGAAAAATCTCTAGGTGGGTCGCCCCTGAACTGCGTGGGTCGCTCATGTTCCAGGCTGATTTTGAGGTAGCTCCTGACATCCAAATTGAGCTCATGATAGCTAGTTGGAAAGCCCTGGATGTATACTTTCCAACCCAAGTGGAATGTATGAATTTGGAGTTGATTTGACCCTCCAAAACCTCATTCTCCCAGAGGTACTTCCTGCTGGTGCAAAAGGTGGCAGCAAGGTGGTTTTCATGGTGTTTTTGAGTTGTTTGACCATCCAGATTCTGTTGAAATGCTAAGTTGACTTCAGAGGATGCATAATTAACCATGAAAAATCCAAAAATGTAAAAATCTCCTCCAGCAAGTGTCTCAAAAAAATGCGAGCGCATGAGCGCGCGACCCACGTAGCTGCAAAACCTGTTTTTTAGACCAAAAATATGAAAATGACAAAATTTTCTCCGAATTTGCCCAAATTCGGAGCGGAGGTTCTCCATCATGTGTCCTGCCCATTCAATGAAGCCTCGGCCAAAATCCGAAGTGGATTAGGCCGTTTCCGCCGTCGAAGTGCCTTGCGCAACCTCCTCTTCATGATCCTCATCCTCGCTTTGCAAACATGCATGCGAGCCCAGTAATGACCTTTCATGTGGCGAAGCATGTTGTTGTCTCGATTGGCCTTCGCCAACAATTTCTCCAGATGGATGTTCACATGTGTGAGTACAGTATCTCTGTCAGTCGGTGTCATGTCACCGGGCCTCTTTCGATTCCACTGTCTGTCCTCACGGATTCGACGCAACTCATAGTATGTGAGCTCATCCTCAAGCTGTTTGTTGCGCTGCTCCAAATAGTTAATCACCCACTGAGCCTTCTGCAATTGGTCTTTCAGCTGGTCATTCTCGGCCCTTTGCTCCTGGATGACTTCCCTCAGCTTCGAGCTAGGAGAGCCCGTATCAACATCAATGACTGTCATATCGGTGTCCCGGCCTCCTGATGGGCCCTCGTCATGCATGGGCCTCTTGCCCCTGTCTTGTACCTGTACCTGCACTGAAGAAGAAAGCAAGACCCTTTCCACATCACGTGGAGATAATACTCGCCGTGTCGATGAAGTCGGCAGGACCCCTTCCACCTCACGTGGAGATAGTACCCGCCGTGTCGCTGCAAATAAGGCCCTGTGGCCTCGCTGATATGTCTGAACCAGAGGAGTGATGATATGCTCAACCTCAAACATGTCCGGCTGGTGTGAGGGCTCTCCTACATCAAGAACTGCCTCGGGAGGCTGCTGTGGCACTTTGAAAAAGTCTCTAGAAATGAAATCCTCCCAAGTGATGCCCTGCTCCGCCAACTGATGTGACACCAAGATTTTGATTAAAGCAAAATGATATATACTCCTGTACTGCTGCACTGGGCTCGTCTTCTTCTGCACAAATGTCACCATCCTCTCTATGTTGCGGTGTATGAAATACGGAATATTCATCATACGCACCCTTGTGAAGTGCATCAGCAAACGAACATGATATGAGAAAAGACGAGCATACCTGCCCTCACAACTGAAATACTGAATAATGAGCCTCATGAGCGGTGCATACTCATCTCTCAAGAATCTGAATGGAAAAAATCTAGTCAAGTAAGCCCTATATCCAGCTTTAATGTATGCCTCATAGTGAAATTTCTCTAACTGCTTACCCTTGTTCCATTCCTCGCCTATGTTCGGTATACCAGTGGCTTGAGCAATAGTCAAAGGTGATACAATGAAATCAACCCCAGCGAGGTTTACCCGATCACCCCGTAAATGAAGAATGAACAGACGTGCTAATTCACGATGAGGTCGGGTTTGTACAACCATCTCACAAAATCTGAAACATGACAAGAAACGAAAACAATCCATAGCTAATGGACATGCCTGCAACGGAGCCAAAGAAGTAGGCTCCTCTCTGCGATGATCACCACTTCTATTTTCTCTGCGGGAACCCCGTGCCACATTACCTTCAGCCACCGAATCACTGCCTGACCCTAGCTCATATTTTGACTCTGTCTCTGACATATCTCTGATCAAGTTTTTGGCAATGTGTACACTGATATGAATGCAGTGAAAGCAAGGTTAGGATGTATGTTTACCACTCAACCAATATTCCCATCGTCAAAGCACTATCAAGGAATCAAATTATGGATAAAATCTCAGCTTTAAATGAACTGAAAAAGGCTCTATCTCTGTTTTGGATGCAAATGAAATTTTGACAAAATAGGAGTAGGCAACCTTCAAAAGTTTGAACACATCTAGTCAAAGGAGGGCATGGCATTAACAATCATATGTCTGTCTATGAGTAATGACCATAGAGGTTTCAATGGGCCATTTGAAACAAAGACATGAGCCTATTTTTACATTGGGCAATGTGACTCACTACAACATGGGCAACGTGATTCATTACAACATGGGCAACAATAGCAGTGGTTGCAGTGGTATAATGGGTATGAGAGCAAATTGATTTTGATGTTATATGGAAGGCTGACCATATCACTGTCTTAAGATAACAAACACGCTCTTACCACCATTCATTTGCATTTCAAACCCTAAAAACAATGATATTATGACAGTGGGGTTTTAAAACCTCCATTTGAATATTGGCAACCATCCATGATGCCACAAATGCGTTGAAAAATATCAAACAATGGACAAAAACCTGTTTGGAGGTAGCTTGAGTCGATTCCAAGCCAATCTGGGCGCGCAAACTGAATTCCAGAACTCTGTGTCTGCGTGGGTCGCGCAGGCTCTGCGTGGGTCGCTCGGCCCAGGTGGGTCGCTCACCTACAAACCTACACTGCTGGACTGTGTCTGCGTGGGTCGCGCAACCCAGGTGGGTCGCTCTCCCTCAACGTGGGTCGCGCAGCCCCAAAACTCTGCCCACGCACTTCCAAACTCTGAAATCGGCCCTCCTCTTTGCAAACACGATTTGGGAGCTATGAAATTGGTTCAAATGAAACTTGTTTGGCTTTTATACATGTCACAAATATCTTCACAATCAGATTTTATTTCAAATCTAATTTCAAACCCATATTACAAATGTTTTTGTAATTTTCACTTTGGCTTTTTCAAATACAAACTTCCTTTGGCTTTTTTGAGGTCGATACTAATGATTTTGCTGTCTTTTTGCAGGGATATGATTATCTTGGCTAGAGAAAAGACCAGGGGTCTGCTTTTGACAATGTCTTCATGGCGGAACAATTACAATTTATTACAAAATGATAATGACAAATTTCTAGTTCCAAAACAGAGTTTTGGACTAGAAATATATTTTTTTTAAAATGCTGATGATAATAAAAATAGAAATCACAAGTGCTGGACTTTCCTCACCTTGCAGGCTTTATGACTAGTATATAAATGACTCAAAAACCCTAGACACCAAGACCTAGGACACTTATTGACATTTTTAATGACCTCATACATAATGACAATGACTATGAATAATTTTTTGAGGAAATATTTTTTAAAATAGCGCTGCAGGTATAAACATGAGGAAACAAAGGACGACAGACCCCCTCGTCAGTTCATGGCATGATCCTAGTGAAATGCAACGAAGTGGAACAAGCGAGACACCTAATAATGAATATGCAACAGACGAAATGATCACTGACGGAGGGCTGCAAGGACCGACTCTAACACACACATAGCCTTATTTCTCCATTTTTCTTTCTGACAGGGACCAATTTTGCCACCCATTCTGAGTACCTCAATGGTACAATTATTTTGGCCTTGAGTAGCTTTTTGATTTCTTTTTCAATAGAGGGAAGCAACAGAGGATTTATCTCCGTTCGAGCTTCTCGCTTAGCTTGCTTGCACCTTCCCCTTCGCCTTAATTTTATGCTGCATTATATCAACATCAAAATTTTTAAGGTCTTGATAAGACCATGCAAATACATCCTTATATAACTGAAATAATTTCAGATATTTCTCTTTATATTCTTCTGAGACCTTTTTGGATAATTTGACAATTTTGGGATCAGCATAAGTACCCAGATTTAAATCTTCCACTTGTTCTTCTTCTACTGTTTTACTGTGCTGCAATGGAACATCGTTTTTATCAAACAATCTTTCTAGAGGCACCAACCCTCTAGGTATGATATTTCCTTTTAGCTGTAGCACTTTATTGCCTGCTATTTTTTCTTCCCATTTGTTTTCTACAACATTTTCAGCTTCCTCTTCTTCATTATCATCAATCTCCATATTGGAGAATTCTCCCACTGTCTCCAAGAATCTCTTCATTTTTTCATCATCTTCAAATACCTGCCAATGTTTAACATTATCTGGGATTGATGGTCTGTATCGTACTTCAATTTCATACCTCAAAAGAGGATTCTGTGGAGGACGAAATGTGCTAGCAGCCACAGCAAGAGAATCTGCCATTCTATTCTGCTCCCAGGGCATGAACTGTATGTTGAATGCTGAGAAGAAATTCTCCACCATGTCCCAAACTTCATTTCTATATGCCCTCAGCCGAGGATGCTTGGTTTGGCATTGATTTCGGACCTGTCTCACCACCAGCTCAGAGTCTCCCATGACTTTTAAATTCTGGATGCCCATGTTTCTAGCCGTTTGCAATCCCAATAAAAGTGCTTCATATTCAGCTACGTTATTGGTAGCCTCATACTCCAATTTAAAGGACAGTGGGATCCATTTGCCTGTAGGAGAGATTAATAACACCCCAGCTCCATTGCCTTCTCTTGAATTTGCCCCATCAAAATGTAAAGTCCAGATTCCAGCTTCATAATTTTCTGAAGGCTGCTCATCCCTAATTTTGAAGGAGGATTCATGCACATAATTTTGATCTTCTTCTAGCATAAAGCATGAAAAATCTCCTTCTTTACTATAGACTGGTGAATTTTCAGAGTTATCAGCCTTAGTAACTACCTTGACAAATTTAGTCTCTCTATATAACCTCCTCTCCTGTCCACCAAAAACTGGGATGGTAGCATATGTTAAATCCAGCTTAATTGACCCACCAATTTTTGTACCCTAGGACCTTGACAGCAACATGCCAAAGCGGGCTGGGATATCAGCCACCACAATGTCCATGACCACACTCTTTGCTGGAATTTGGGCCAAATTGACCACTAAATCTTTAATCATCCCCAAGCATTTGACTCTTTTGGAATCAAATGAATAAAGGTCTTTATATGGGCGTGTGATTTGCAGTCCTAGTTGTTCCATGACGGATAGAGACATAAGATTATGGGAAGCCCCAGAATCTAACATACAATTGTGTAACAGCAGGTCATGAATAACTAGAGACACATAAAAAGGAGGAGTAGAAGGATCTACTTCCTCAACATGTGGGCCAAATACTACCATGGGTCTTTCTTCTTGAAGGTTTAAACTATCAGGCACAATTGATATTTCAGGAGGGAGCATAAAAGAAGTAACTTGAGACTGATATGCAGGTTGTTTTAGCAGCTCGGTCAAGGGGACTGGAATTTTAATTTTCTCAAGTTCTTTTTGCAAACTAAAAGCAGGAGGGGGCTTTTCTATTACAACTTCTTTTGACTCTTTATTTTCAGCTGAAAATTTTATTTCTTTTGACACAGATTCATCATTAGGAGGACTGACTACTTTTGAAGAAGAAGGAATCTGGTCATTAGGCTGCAAGGGAGTATTTAGAGGACTCTTACCTTTTTCTATGTTTCTCTTTGTTGCTGATTCCTTCTGAGCAGGTACCTCCTTCTGAGGTGGCTCCTCTTCTTGATCTTGAGTTCGGGTCCTCTTCCTTGAAGATCTGAGATCATATTTTACATTGAATTGTGCTTGCATGAAATCAGCAAATTGTTTACAATAATGATCAATCTCTGCTTCTTCTTCTTCTTGCAATGGGCATTATATATCATCATTGTTTGAAAAAGCAAGATTTGAGTCTTCTAATTCATAAGAAGCATCTTCGGTGAAGTCATCTGCTGGACCTTCCAGGTACAATGGGTGTGGTACCTGATCTGGTTGCTCTTTTGCTTCTCTTGGCAATATCTGCAGTGGTGGTCTCTTGTACTGAGGATTGTATCCTCTGTTTGGAGCATTATAAAAATTCTTGGGAGCTGAACTCTTGGCCTCCAATTCGAGCTTACCCAACTTATTAGACAGATTTTTGATCATTTTTCTCATTTCTTCAATTCTGTCTATGTCTTTGTCTTGATTGGAGGTAGAAACTTCTTCCTTGCCTCTTCTCCTGGTGTCCTGTTCAACTTTTCCTTTTGATCTCCCAGTGGAGGCGAAGTTTGCTTCTAATTCTAGGGCATCTGACTGAGCATCATCTAGGGTGGCAAGCTTTCTCTCCCTGAGGGAGAAACCAAAATCTGAATCGAAGGCTGCTATGAAGACTACCTTAGCAGCAGTTTGGTGAGGCTTCATCTCAGGAGGCAGGCTCAAATATAACTTATTAAATCTTTTAATAAACTCTGACACCCCTTCATTATGTTTCTTCTTTAGAGTATTAAATTCAGTCAGACACATCCCATGATCTTTCTTTTCTCCCCATTTCCCGAGGAAAACTTCTTCCATTCTTTCCCAAGTATTTACAGAACGGTTTGCTAATGTTTTAAACCATTTTCTAGCTTCACCGTCCAGAGATTGAACAAACAATCTTAAGACCACGTCCAGATGTTCAACATTCAAATTTTCTGCAAAGGCACAGAAGACCTCAAGATGTTTCTGAGCATCAATCTCATTTTCTCCATTGAATCTAGGCAAAATCTTCAAATAATCCTGTGGCATATCATTTAGCACTTGTGGTAAGGCTAGTGGAGCATATTTGTTTAACAGGAACGCAGGAATATTAGCCATTGGAGGAGGTGGGGATTGTGCGGCAATCTGATGTACAAATGGAGGCAGAGGAGGAGGAGGAAGTGGAGTATGGATAACAATAGGAATGTACTGTACAGAAGCCTGAGTTGTAGATGGAAACAATTCACGATTAACAGGGGCTACTTCTGTAACTTCTTTAACTTCCTCAGCCTCAGGGGTAGGATGAAAGTTCACTTTAGTTCTTACACTTCCCTAGGGTGGACTATCTGAGTAATATTCAGGATTTTCCTCAGTGGAGTCGGAATTTTCCACTGGGATTTCTTGAGAAGAAGAGGATGGGTGATCTTCTACAAAATATTCAGGGACTTCAGCACGGGCTGATTGTCTTTCTTTCCAACTTCTTCTATGAATAATCTTCTCTGGGTCAGATACAGAGGATGTCTTTAACTTAGAGGAATCTGACCTCAAATGTGGCTTTCGAGGAGCCAGGACTACCAATAGATTTATCAAATAAAGAACAGTGTGGAGTCGCCAAGGTGAGAGATGTACAACTCTTCAACTCTCTGTGCTCACCTGATTAGAGAGTGAATATGATTTTTCGAGGCCCAGGGATTCTGATTTTCTTAAATTCGTCCCCGGCAACGGCGCCAGAAAGATGTTGTCGACAAATGTTGTCACTCCTAGAGACAGCCTAGAGTTGCCATAGACCAGTGCCTAGGACATTTTATCATAGCAAGGAGCGTATAATATAACTTGGGTGTCAATCCAAAGGCTCTCCTGCTATCTCTTGTAGAACAAGGAAATTAATTTTAATGGGACCAGAACTTACAGAAACTGCCACAAGGAAAGTAATGTTGCAGGGACAAGATGCAAAGCTCCAACACAAAAGCATCAGACAGTTAAGAGACAATTTACTGTAAAGAGGTTCGATTCAAATAATATGCCACAAAAATTAAATATCAGAAAGTGTATGCGGTGAAAGAAATATAAGAAGATATTAATTAACTTTGGACTGATACCCAGATACACAACAGAACCATGCATGGGCTTACCAATCTAAGAATCCATACATGACAATGGCGTTTTAAAAGCACCCTCCCAAAGCAACTAATATAGCAATAATATGGATGAAATGAACATGGAACAGTATGTCATGTCTAAGCCATATTTAAAGCGCTTGACTGATTTAAGTATGGGCATCAGCTAGGATGAATCCTTACCAAACCAGTGAGCCACTCGCATTCCAGTAACACGACACAAGAAGATGGATGAAATGGAATTTTATATTAAACACATTAGAGAAAGTTACATACTGTGGAATACCAAAGACCAGAATCCTCTAAGACAGATATAACTCCTCCTCACTGAGACCCTACGGGCTCTGAGCCTTCATACAAGAGCTTATACAAAATGTATACAAAAATGCCTTTCCTTTGCACAAATTTAGAGTAAAAGTACGGAACCTTCTAATGTCTTTCATCTAGAGTTTTATAGGGGAGACATAAAGCTCTAGAGAATGAGGTGGGTGATGCACATTTTAATTTTCTTAATTCAAATAAAATGGCGGAAACATTCCTTCTTATTTTGCTCAATTAATATGTTGTCTTGTATGTGCTCTATGCTGGCTCTCTTGGCTCTTTGAAGTAAATACTGCAGGTTGAACTATCTTAAGGAACGGAGGATATAAAGAATAAAATATGTACACATTAAATACGCTTTCTTGCTTTGATTATCTCTTTAACGATAAAACCTCGAGGTTTCTCTAGTGCATTTGTACTTTTTGCCTCTTAAATCTTCAATTAGGATCGAAAATCTTCATATTTGCATAATAAAACTCACGATCTTCCATGATTTTCTTTGTTGCAACTTGTTATATCTCCATACGCAAAAATACGTGTTTTAAATAGTTCTAAAGGAGTTTGGTGAATTTTGTGAAATTTGAATAATTTGTTGAATTATTCACCGATATTATCCTGGTCACATACTATTTGAGCTTCATACATAACACATAATCTCTTCTACGCATTAATCATCACATGCGGAAATAAAAACAACAAGTGGTATTGAAAACATTCACATGCACACATAGAAATTCAACACATATAACACAGTATGTATACCGGGGAAAGCTTACAGCTGAAAACCCCCTACTGTCTGTATATTATAATGAAGAATAATCATGTAACAATCTCAGTACAATACTCCTCACAAGTACTCAGTATTGTCTCCAAAAGTTACACACAAACTAGCTCAGTTTTGAACAAGTCACGGGTTCAAAACTCCTCCACTGTTTGCCTGCCTCTACTGCGCAATCCAAGATGAGAGAATAGATGGAATGAATTCAAATTCCCTTGGCTTTAACTGCGCAATCCTCATTGGCAATCTCCTCCAATGATTGTGCAAATCTCATGCACACTATAGTCACAACTGATAGTAGACTCCACCCTTTCACCCACCTCTAACACTGGTCTCCACTGAACTGTCCATGCATTGCAGTTAACTGATGTGTTCTTTAGTTGATTTATGAGTTAATAATTAGTGAATTAATTAATAATTAATTCACACCACTCATCACTAGTGTATTTATCGGTTAGACTAAATACAACTAGTTCAACTAAGTTAAACCGAACACAACTCCATCAACTGTCTCATCAACTCCACCAAACTCTGCCACATGAGTTCTAACTGAAGTCAAACATGCAATAGCTCAACTAACCCATAGGAAATTCAAATTTCCTTCTGCCAGCTGCATGTGCCACATCTGTAGCTCGAACTGAAGTGCTCCAAGAGGATAAGATAATGTTTATAGTCCAAATATTATTAAGGGTTAATAATATTTGACTGTTCTATTTTTAGCCCGGCAGTATAAAAATAGAAACCGCCCAATGTCTAAAAATAGAGGTCCATCTATTTTTACCAACTCGACCAATCATCCATAAATAGCATCTTGCAACTCATAGACCATGATCCATATGTCTAAAAATAGACATAGTCTAAAAATAGACTTTGCGACAAAAATCACCTGTGTGGCCCCCACCTAGTTTAGGTGACCACTTTCCAACTAGGATCAGGAAAGATGTTTCGGGATGCCTCCTTCACTGTTTCTTGTTGCAATCTTCAACAAATTTTGAACCATGTTGCTTTAATGAGAGTACATTATTATAACGACCTTCCGGATCTTTCTTCATAAATTTGCTTCGAAAAATTGTCCGCAAGCTTGACTTAGGTTTCTATTAATGGTGGCCGTGATTAATTGACGGTGCTTGTTATGAATACGCAAAATACACAAACTTATTAGAGGAACCGGGCATAGGAATGATGGATGTGGCAGGGTAAAATGGAAATGGTGCTGCAAACATGGCGGAACGGTGGAATGATGCAGGTTGGTGGAGGAATGGTGGATGGGGTGGTGACAGAAAAGGAAAACATTAAAACATAACGTATGAATGAAATACGCATAAATGAGCGGGGGGAAGCAATGCAAAAACACGTGTGGGATGATGACATGGAGGAGCCGGAATCAGTAGTGAAACATGTGGGTGATCTGGACCATTCGATCTCCCGGCGAGATCGACGGTTAAAAACACATCGAAGGGCCATAAGATAGTGGGCCGGGGGTGCGGTGGGCTGGGCCCCAAATCTCTCGTGCGGTACACGAGAGCACGGTAGCCATAGGATGGAGGCTCTCAAATCGGATGGCGATGATGAGTCCAGAGCTACAATAGAATGATAACGCGCGGCGCAGAGAGCGGTTTTGGGCTCGTACGGAGGGAGACACACGGCGATCAACGTATGGAATCGTTGGCCGAAGGAGAATCTTTTACTTTTGCCTCGGATAGCGGTGCGGAGATAAACGGGGATCGCTTGAGCAATGAACGCGGAAGCGGGGTCCACTATAGCGAATGAGTTACGAGTCCATTGATTTGTGTTTTGATCCAACGGTCAGGGCGCGCGCGATGAGCATATGCGTTTGGCACCCTTGGAGCTTAACCTTTGGTCACTGGTATGATTATGCGGACAATAAGATATGGGGGCCACGGCTAAGGGTTGGACCTCTTATTACTTTAGATACGCGCCGTAGTGTTTTACGAGGCGTTTAAGGGCGGGAAAGGCAACGGTCAACAAAAATGAAGTTCGTAGCCATGATGAGGAACTTGAAAGTTTTAGGGAGATGAAGACCAAAAATTTAAAAATGAGGAGTTGACATGGACAACGGCTGCCATATTCCTGCATGGTTTTAGATAGGCAGGTTGCTCCAGTTCAGAGGGAGAAGGATTTTGAAAAACTTATGAAAAATGATTTTGAAAAACTTTGTGATTCTACTCTCATTGATAAAAAGTGATATTAGTAATATGTTTAAAATGTGGCTCCAAACTAATACTATGCATGTTGGTTTCATTATTTTTCACTTGAGAATTTCATGGTTACATTAATCCACCTCCCAAGGTGTTTATATCAAGTGTGATCAAGTTAGATGTATATATGGCAGCATGTATTTTTTAGCACAGTCACAATTTTTCTGAAGGACATATTAACAAAACCTTAAAAAGCGAGGAGCCTACCAGTGTTGAGATCCTCTCTTACATGAAAATATATATGAAGTTTTCCCTTATATTAAATCTGGGGATATAGTTGCAAATGTTTCCATTACAAAAGCATTTAATGACAATGATACAATGCACATAATTGATTTTCAAATTTTTTGTGGAAGCCACCACGTACTAATGACTCAATCTTATGAAGAAGGTGGATCACCCTATATTAGAGTTTACTCAAGGTTAAGAAATACACTTACTTGGCCAAGGATTATCAAATATTATTAAAAATTATCAAGTTCATTTTGAATTTCATGCTCTATCTGTGTTCTGGCCTAATGTTAATGTCAATATGCTTGATATTCAGCATGGGGAAGCATTGGTTGTAAAATTACTTTTACAATTCCATCATATACCTAATTAGAGTACGAGTACAATAATAATCAAGATTCGATTTTAGGCTTGCCCATATAATGATATGCATATTCAAAGAGATTTCACTCACAACTCGTTGTCCAACAATCACAGAGCACTCACATCGATTCTCTTAGAGACATAACGAGTTACCACAATGAGAAATTTTCTATTTCTTTTAAACTTTTTGAATCTCCCTTTACACAAAAAAATGCCAACAAAATTTGGTGGCTGATAACCTGTCAAAAAAGGGGATTGTAGATGATGGTGGGTACCCTACACTATGTTCACACCATTTCTGGTCAAGAGGTGAACGGGGGACACATACAATTACCATGACTATCATTACACCTCCTTTTTTGTTTATGTTTCATATCTAGTTTTTTTTATGTTATATGATGGATGTTGGACAATAACTTATCTCAGATGTAAGACTCATGAACATTACTATTTTTTGGATCCTTGTCACATGTGATACTTATGCACTATGTGATGATTCTATGTTTCTATTATTTTCGCCTTCCATTTTCTTTATTTGTTTATCTCTCTCTACTATCATAGGGGTGGCCAGTGATTACACCACTCTGAAAGCATGTATATGGTACAGGAAATGTTGAATATGATGGCATATGCAGAACTCATGTAAACTAATTTTCTATATTTAATAAAACATTTTTTTTTTCTTTTGGAAAAAAAAAGAGCTAACTGCTCTTCCTCTTCGAATGAGAAAAAAAACGAGATCAAAATTTAGAATTTCTATCTCTAAATAATCTCTAACCAACTACCACATATTTGATCAACATGGTGAGAAGGGGAAGGCACCAACCTCAAACCAATCCACAGATGCTCCTAAGGAAGTGCTTAATGAAGAATAAATTTATATGTCGATCGATCCGATCCAAACAATCAAGAGGCTTCTCATAAAATTAAACAAGAGACTCATTTATTTAATTACGATTGAGCCATGGACAGAAGATATAAGAGACAAAATCAGAACCGTGATGACCCAAATTCGTCAACATGGGGTAAGAAACTCATTTAATTATCCCATTTCTTTATTTATGATTTTAATTTTCTCATCCTTCATAAAATAACTCTTTATTTTACAGGGTTTTTTGAGGGAGTTTGATCCTCATGGTGAGACTATGGGGGTCGATGTTGGTAGAAACACCTTTTCTCTGCTTGTGAGTGACACACTAGAAACACCGACCATTAATGAAACTCTTGAACAGGGTGACATGCCATTATCTACACCCACTAAACAATGCACAAAAGAATTTTCACCTGATACAGACCATGATTCCATCATCTATTGAAAATGCAACAGATGATGGAGCTTAGTGAAATGAAGTCGTTTTCACTAAGTGGAGGCATGAAAAATTGGTGCAAAGTCTATTCCTGGGCTATGTCTATTTTTAGACATATGGATCATGTTCTATGAGTTGCGGATGCTATTTATGGATGATTGGTCGAGTTGGTAAAAATATATGGACCTCTATTTTTAGACATTGGGCGGTTTCTATTTTTAATTTCTTAGGGCTAAAAATAGAACAATCGAAATAATAATATTAACCCTTAATAATATTTAGACTATAAACATTATCTTTTCCTCTTGGGCTTACTTCGGTTTGATGCTTGGATGTGGCACATGCGGTGACGGAAGGAAATACTCTTTTCCTAAGGCTTATTTGAGCTATTGCATGGTTGACTTCAGTTAGAACACAAGTGGCAGAGTTTGGTGGAGTTGATGAGGCAGTTGGTGGAGTTATGTTCTGTTTAAACTAGTTGAACTAGTTGTATTTAGTCTAACTGAAAAATACACTAGTGATGAGTGGTGTGAATTAATTATTAATTAATTCACTAATTATTAACTCATAAATCAACTAAAGAACACATCAGTTAACTGCAATGCATGGACAGTTCAGTGGAGACCAGTGTTATAGGTGGGTGAAAGGGTGAGTGTGACTATCAGTTGTGACTATACCTGTGCATGAGATTTGCACACACATTGATGGAGATTTCCAATGAGGATTGTGCAGTTGGAGCTAGTGGTATTCGAACTTGGATCTCATCATTAATCAACTTGGATTGCGCAGTAGAGGCAGGCAGACTTGTGGAGGAGATTTGAACCTGTGACTTGTTCACTTTCTATACTAGTTTGTGTGTAGCATGTGAGATAGTGCTGAGAGCTGTGAGAGCTTTGTGCTATGTATTGTTACATTTTCTCTATCATTATATTATACAGATAGTTGGGGGTTTTCAGCTATTGCTTTCCCCATTACATACTGTGTCAGATGTGTGTTTGATTATTGTGTTTATGTGCGCATGCGACTATTTCTATTTCCGCATATTGATGATCAATTGTAGAAGAGGTTATGTATTATGCATGAAGCTTAAATAGTGTGTAATCGGGATAATCTCGGTGAATAATTCAGAAAATTATTCAAATTTCTACATGGTATCGGAGCGAGATTGATCATCGGATCTATTACAGTGATTACAATTATTTCGGTAGACAGAGTCTGTAACGGGCCAGGTAGCCTCTGGATCCATCCTTTCCTTGAAAGGTGATATATCCAGTAAATTCCCCTACAGTCGATCTCTGTGCTAGAAATACTTTGTTCTCATGGGTTTTAGATCGAGAAGCAGTTGGAGTTTTGAGCTTGGAATTCGAATTTTGCAGCAGTTTGTTTTTCTTGGTGCCGGAGTTGAAATGTCTTTCAACGGTTTGCGACTGGAATATGCCCTTGAGGGCAGTTCGAATTATGTTGCATGGAAGGACAGAATGGAGGCGGTATTAGATGATAACGGGCTGAAGGAGTTCATAGATAATGAGATCCCAAAGCCTACTGATGCTGCTCAAGTTGAAGCTTGGCAAAAGAAGATGGCGAAATGTCGAAGGATTCTGTTGGAGGGCGTGAAGGATCACATTGTATCCAACCTGCATGGAAAGGCTTCTCCATACTTGATGTGGAAAGCATTGACAGATCTATTCCAAAGCAAGAGCGACCAGAGGAAGTTGGCGCTCAAGGATAAACTCAGAAACATTAAGATGGAGAAAGGCGACAGTATCGCCAAGTACCTCACGAAGTTCACTCAATGCAGAGATGAGCTGGGAAGTGTGGGGGTGATTGTCGATGATGAGGACTTGGTGGACCTGGCTCTCCTTGGTCTTCCGAAGAGTTGGCATTCCTATCAGGACTCTGTCAATGGTCGGGAGAAGTTGCCGGGATGGGAGCGACTTTGGTCGGATCTCATGCAAGAGGAGATAAGGCGGACTACCAGGGACGGATCTTCATCAAAGGTATTTGATGAAGAAAATTGCGCTTTGGCTGCCAAAGCAAAGAAGGGGAAGAGCAAGAAAGCTTCTCAGTCTGGTGCGAAAGGAAAGAAGCAAGACATGTCCAAGGTGAAGTGTTTTCACTGTCACCAGCACGGACACTATGCCACAAATTGTCCGCAGAAGAAGAAAAATAAGAAGGCTGCTGGATCTGCAGCGGGAGAGGCATTGGCCTCCCAGTTCGAACTGGATTTTTCATTGATCGCATGCTTGGTCTCAAGTGTGATGGGATCAGTATGGTTCTTGGACAGTGGTGCGTAATTTCACATGACAGGAGATCGGGATCTGTTTTCAGATCTAGAGGAAAAAGATCTTGGAGTGCACATCGAGATGGGCGATGATGGTAGATACAGTGCGACCGGTATCGGTACCATTTCCTTTGAGAGGGAGTCTGGTAAACCCTTCGTATTGAAGGAAGTTTTGCATGTTCCAAGATTGATGAAGAATCTGATCTCTGTGGCGATGTTGGAAGACAAGGGGTATGATGTGGTCTTCAGCGAAGGAAAGGCTTTCCTGCGCAGTAAGACAACTGGAGAGACCCGGAAGATAGGGGTTCGAGTCAAGAACCTTTATCAGTTGCAAGTAGATGGCTGTGCAGCAATGGCATGCAAAGCGGGAGAAGTGGTGAGCCGGGATGATGAGGGCGAACTGTGGCACAGGAGATTGGGCCACCTTCACCATGGAGCTTTGAAGATTCTGTAGCAGATTTCTATTGGGCTTCCTAAGGGCACTCTTGCGCAGTCAGATCAGTGCAAGGGGTGTACTTTAGGGAAGTATGTGAAAGCCACCTTTCACGAGAAGAATAGTCGCGCCACGACGATCCTTGAGAGAGTTCACACAGACGTGTGTGGTCCTTTCTCAGTTGCTTCGACAGCAAAGCACAGGTATTATGTGATCTTTGTTGATGATTTCTCTCGAAAGTGCTGGATCTTCTTCATGCAGAGGAAGAGCGATACATTCGCGAAGTTCTGTGAGTTTAAAGCACTGGTCGAGAAGGAGTCGGGGAAGAAGGTGATTGCTCTAAGGAGTGATAACGGTGGTGAATTCATCTCGGCTGAATTCAAGGAGTTCTGCAGCACAGAAGGGATTCGGAGAGATCTCATCGCACCCCATAACCCACAGCAGAACGGGGTGGCTGAGCGGAAGAACAGAACGATCGTGGGTGCTGCACGGGCGATGTTGCATGATCGGGGCCTACCCCTTCACTTGTGGGCTGAGGCATGCAATACAGCAGTGTATGTGCAGAACTGTTGTCCTCACAAGGTTCTTGGCATGAGTACACCAGAGGAGGCTTATTCTGGCAAGAGGCCTGATATTTCCCATTTGCGGATTTTCGGATCTCTTGTCTACATGCATGTGACGAAGGATGCGAGAAGGAAGCTGGATCCAACTGCTGAAGTTGGAATATTTGTGGGGTACACTGATACACCTCACAACTATCGGGTGTATGTGCCAGACAGTCGCAAGACTGTTGTGCGACGGGATATAAAATTTCAGGAGGAGAAAGCCATGCAGTGTTCGCTTGAGAGGGAGCTACACTTGCATGCGGATGAGGAGCTGTTAGTTCCTAAGGAGGAGCTTCCGGATGTGGATCAGCCACAAGAGGAGGTTCAGGAGGTGGAAGAAACCACCCAGGCAGCGCCAACCATCAGAGGGCGCATGCGCACTACAGAAGCTGAGCGACTGGCTCGGGATGCAGAGAAGGTTGTAGGACCACCTACAGCACAGCGCAGACAGAGACAGTCACCTGATCGGTACAATGGATACATGGCTCTTATGAGTCAATGTGTTGTGACGGAGCCATCCTCTTTTGAGGAAGCTGTGGAGGAACCCGCATGGGTTGATGCCATGATCGAAGAATATGATTCGATCATCAGGAACAGTGCATGGGAGATTGTCCCAAGACCGGTTGGGAAATCAGTTGTAGGTTCGCGATGGATCTACAAGGTGAAGCAGGCGGTTGACGGGAGTGTGGAGAAGTACAAGGCGAGATTTGTCGCCCGTGGCTTCTCACAGATCGAAGGGATTGACTATGAGGAGACTTTTGCACCTGTCGCAAGGTACTCTTCCATACGGACGATCCTTGCTCTCTCAGCGCAGATGGGGTGGCACATTCATCAGATGGATGTGAAGATTGCGTTCCTCAACGGAGTCATTGAGGAGGAGGTGTACATAGAGCAGCCTGAAGGTTTCGAGATCTTCAGCAGTGAGTCGCATGTGTGCAGACTCAAGAGAGCACTGTATGGGTTGAAACAAGCACCTCGTGCTTGGTACACACGGATAGACAGTTATTTCACCGAACTTGGATTCTCCAAGAGTGAGGCGGATCCTAACCTGTACCAGATTGTGGTGGAGGGGAAGTTGCTGATCATTGTACTATATGTAGATGATCTGATTTTGACGGGTGATGAGCTGTTGATAATTTCATGCAAGGAGGATCTTGCTAGAGAGTTTGAGATGAAGGACTTGGGCCTCCTTCATTATTTCCTGGGATTGGAAATTTGGCAGCGCAGTGATGGACTGTTTGTTTCTCAGGGTAAGTATGCCGGGAGATACTAGAGAAGTTCAACATGCATGGCTGCAAGCTTGTTGATACTCCTCTTCCTGGTGGATGGAGGAAGGAGGATGCTACTTCGACGGAGGTAGTGGATGCCACTGTTTATCGACAGTTGGTGGGGTCGCTTATGTATCTGGTCAATACCTGGGCAGGTATATGCTATGCAGTTAACCGGCGTTCGCAAGCTATGGTAGCCTACCAAGCTCTTACGGAAGGCGTGGAAGGCGAGGAGCAAGCATGAGGTGCGTTATCTTAGAGGCACATCGGGATATGGTCGTAGGGTAGAGACGGGAGGATGGGGTGAAGCTATGTGGCTTCATGGATGTAGGTTGGGCAGGGAGCCCAACGGACGGAAAGATCACATCTGGAGGGATCTTCAGTATCGAGTCGATAGCAGTTTCTTGGTACAGTAGGAAGCAGAGATCTGTGGCACTCAGTTTAGCAAAGGCTGAGTATATGGCAGCAAGCTTAGCTGCATGCGAGGCTATTTGGATGAGGAAGATTCTGGTCGGGTTGTTCGGGTCGCATTTGGAGCCTACTGTGATTTATTGTGATAACCAGAATTGTATTAAACTCTCGGCTAATCTATTATTTCATGATAGATCCAAATGCATCGACATCAGGTACCATCATATCAGATATTGTGTGCAGCAGAGAATCATGTTACTTTCATATATTCCCACGGAGGATCAGGATGTTGACATCTTGACGAAGGCGCTCACAAGGAGAAAATTCGAATTCCACAGAGGTAGGATAGGGGTTGTAGATAATCCATATATTTTTGAGAGAGAGTGTTGAAAATGCAACAAGATGATGGAGCTTAGTGAAATGAAGTCGCCTTCACTAAGTGGGCCCGCAGGCTATTTTTTGCGCAAAGTCTATTTTTAGACTATGTCTATTTTTAGACATATGGATCATGGTCTATGAGTTGCGGGATGCTATTTATGGATGATTGGTCAAGTTGGTAAAAATAGATGGACCTCTATTTTTAGCATTTAGGTCGAAGTCTATTTTTAGACTGGCGGGCTAAAAATAGAACAATCAAATATTATTTACCCTTAATAATATTTGGACTCTAAACTTCAGTTTACTCTCTTGGAGCACTTCAGTTTGACCCCCGGAGGTGGGGCATGCAGCTGCCAGAAGGATTTATGCTTTTCCTATGGGTTAGTTGAGCTAATGCATGGTTGACTTCGGTTAGAGCTCAAGTGGTGGAGTTAGTGAGGCAGTTGATGGAGTTGTGTTCGGTTTTAACTTAGTTGAACTGGTTATGTTTAGTCTAAGCCCAGAAAAATACACTAATGATGAGTGGTGTGAATTAATTATTAATTAATTCACTAATTATTAACTCATAATTCAACTAAAGAACAGATCAGTTAACTGCAATGCATGGACAGTTCAGTGGAGACCAGTGTTAGAGGTGGGTGAAAGGGTGAGTCTACTATCAGTTGTGACTATTGGTTGTGCATGAGATTTTTACACACATTGATGTAGATTTCCAATGAGGATTGTGCAGTTGGAGCTAGTGGGATTCAAACTTGGATCTCATCATTAATCAACTTGGATTGCACAGTAGAGGCAGGCAGACTTGTGGAGGAGATTTGAACCTGTGACTTGTTCACTTTCTATACTAGTTTGTGTGTAGCATGTGAGATAGTGCTGAGAGCTGTGAGAGATTTGTGCTATGTATTGTTACATGTTCTCTATCATTATAATATACAGATATTTGGGGGTTTTCAGCTATTTCTTTCCCCATTACATCATGTGTTGATATGTGTGCTTGATTATGTTTTAATGAGCGCATGCGACTGCTTTCTATTTCCGCATATTGATGATCAATTGTAGAAGAGGTTATGTATTATGCATGAAGCTTAAATAGTGTGTAATCGGGATAATCTCGGTGAATAATTCAACTATTATTCAAATTTCTGCAACATCTGGTAAATCAAGCTTTCACGGGTCTCGTGTTACAACGGAAACTCTTCGAGTTATATTCTTGGTTGATGATGACCATGTTCCCATATGAAATTAGAAAATATTCAGGAGTATTTAAAGTATTTTACATATTCGGTATGATTGCGCGAGAGCGCTACGTAGGTATATGGGATGTGTAGATGTAACGTGTGTCCTGTAAACTTTTGATATGTCGGGCCCAATATATAGAGATGTGTAGATGTAACGTGTGTCATGTAAAATTTTGATATGTCGGGCCCAATATATAGAGATGTGTAGATGTAATGTGTATAATGTAAACTTTTGATATGTCGGGTTCAATATATGAGATGTGTAGATGTAATGTGAGTAATGTAAACTTTTGATATGTCGGAGTGATGTGTAGATGTCGTGTGAGTAATGTAAACTTTTGATATATTTACTATTTTAATACCATGGGCTGAATACCATGGTCCAAATACCATATTTATGAAAGAGGTATGGTAAATAGATAAAATATAAATAAACCATAGATATGGTAAATAAATAAAATGTATTTTTATATTTACTCCATAATCCTATTTATATTTAGGAACACTCAAAAAGTGGTTTTATTTAGGTGAATCATGAGCTAAATACCACGGGCCAAATTATTATTAATACCATGCCAAAAAACATTATTAACCCTAATATTAATATTAATAATATTATTAATTCTAATATTCACATTATTATATTAAAATATTAATATTATTAAATTTAATTAATGTAAACTTTTGATATGTCAGAGTGTATAGAAATGTGCCACTTTAATACCATGAGCCAAATACCATATTTATAAAAGAGGTATGGTAAATAAATAGAATATAAATAAACCATAGGTATGGTAAAACTTTTGATATGTCAGAGTGTATAGAAATGTGCCACTTTAATACCATGGGTTAAATACCATGGGTTAAATACCATGGGCCAAATACCATATTTATAAAAGAGGTATGGTAAATAAATAGAATATAAATAAACCATAGGTATGGTAAATAAATAAAACGTCTTTTCATATTTACTCCATAATCCTATTTATATTTAGGAACACTCAAAAAGTGGTTTTGTATAGGTGAATCCTCGGCTAAATACCATGGGCCAACTTAAAATACACTATATGCATGGCCTATCTCAGGTAACAATAAACATGTAAACGCTAAATGTAAAAATAATGTTTAATATTTAACATTTAAAATTTAATCTAATTAATCTAATGTCGGCCCTAATGAAAAATCACTTCTCTCCCTACATATATAAATTTAACACAGTGGGCCAAATACCATATTTTTTTTGTTTCTCTTGCATTTTATAAATAATGTTTAATATTTAACATTTAAAATTTAATCTAATTAATCTAATGTCGGCCCTAATGAAAAATCACTTCTCTCCCTACATATATAAATTTAACACAGTGGGCCAAATACCATATTTTTATGTTTCTCTTGCATTTTATATTGGAGGGAAGAGAGAGAGAGGGAGAGAGAAGAGAGATGGGGG